>CM039477.1:4622098-4683376 GCA_022433065.1 Begonia loranthoides | reverse complement strand
CGCACCCCTAAATCACCCCGTTTTACCATTCCATCATCGTGGTTCTTGGTTCACTCTGCAAAACATGGAGGGGGTCGCCAAATCATGGAGGGGGTTGCTAAATCGTGGAGGAGCTACTGAAGAAAACTTGCTCCGATCCGGTCCAGTGTGAAACGCACAAGTCGCAGCTCATCCCGGTCATCGCGTCCACGCCCTTGGCTCGACATTGTGAAGCACCAGCCCATGGGTGTTCGACTCCAAATCATCCTGCAGCACGACTACACCGAGCCCTACTTTCCCAACACTGGCACTCCAGCATCGTCGCACCCGCATCGCAGAGCGCGGGAGCTCTCCCCTGTCGCTCGAGCTCACACTCGATTTCCCTCTCCTCTCGCGTCTCTCGCTTTCTCACCAGATCTTCTAGTCTTTCTTCAACAATAACCCGTGGTTTCTCTTCTCTTTTCTTTTGTTTTCAAACCGGGCTGGTTCAAGATGAATTGGTTCAGCCCATCCCCGATTTATTTTATCCCCATTTTATTTTATTTTAATCATTCTTCTTCTTTTCCTAACAATTAACCAATAACCTCATATATTTCATAATACTATATATTTCATATATTCTCATGCACCATGTGACTGTAAAAATATATTTGTATATCTCTCAAATAAATCTTTTCTTTTATTTAATTTATTCAAACTTTAATTTCATTTACTTAATCAATTCTAATAATTTCTATAGAATAAATCTTACATAATTATCACCCAATTAATTTTTCAATTATCCTTACTTAATTCCGTTACGAAAAATCGGAGTATTACAGAAAATCTGTCACATCTCAAAAATGAAATTCTGCCAAGTTGTATGCACTGTTTGGCAAGAAAACAACATAGAGTTTCCTTTCAGAAGAATTCTGCATCGAGGAAACTAGATGTGGTATAAGTCATCTATTTAGATGTGGTGTCCAATACATGGTCACATTCATTGGAGATCATTTAAGAAAAGTTTGGGCTTATGCACTCAAGTGAAAAAGTGAGGTGTTCAACGTTTTCAAGCGTTTCATGCTCTCATAGAGCAAGAAACTGGAAAGAAGTAAAAATGCATTTGCACAGACAATGGTGGCAAATACATGAGATCCTTTGATGAATACTGCAAGATGTAAGAAATCAGACACACAAGATCAGTTCCAAAGACTCCTCAACAAAATGGTGTTGCAGAAAGAATGAATAGAACAATCGCAAAAAAGATAAGGTATTTGTTATCATATTCAAAACTTCCCAAAAACATTTAGGGAGAAACAAATATTATCAACTTATCTCCATTAGCACCATTGAGTGGAGAAGTGCAAAACAGACTATGAATCAAAAAAGGCGTCTCTTATAAGCATCTAAAGGTATTTGGATGCAGAGCGTTCAATCCATATTCCTAAAGATAAGAGGTCCAAGCTAGATAGCAAAGCTAAATAATGCATATTCATCGGATATGGAAGTTATGCATTTGGATATAGGCTTTGGGATCCGGTTGACAAGAAGATTGTCAAAAGCCGAGATATTATCTTCTTTGAAAATCAGACCATTGAAGACTTAAAAGAAATATGTCGAGATCACTAATGAACATCTAGTAAGAGTTGATCCAGTGAAATAAATTTTTGACGGGATAGATGCTGGAGAATCTAGTGGTCAAACAACTGATGACGTTGACCAAGGAGAAGTACACACTTCTCCTGAATTAGTTGCAGAACGCGAACTAAGAAGATCAACAAGAGATCGTCGACCATCAAAAAGATACTCTGTAAACGAGTATGTTATGATCACTGACGGCGATGAACCCGAGTGCTATAAGGAAACTATGGAGCATCCATAAAAGAAAAACTAGTTGGATGCAAGGCAAGATGAGATAAAATTATTGCATGAGAACCACATATATGAACTAGTTCAGCTTCCAAAGGGGTGAAAGACACTCAAGAACAAAAAGGTATACGGGCTCAATGTTGAAAACAAAAGTTCACAACCAAGGTATAAGGCACGATTGGTCGTGAAAGACTTTAATAAGAAGAAAGACATTGACTTTGAGAAAATGTTTTCATCTATCATGAAAATGTCATCCATATGAGTGACAATTGGATTAGTCTCAAGTCTAAACTTAGAGAACGAACAACTTGATGCTAAGACTGCCTTTTTGCATGGTGAACTAGAAGAAGAGATCTACATGCAACAACTAGAAAGATTCGTCGTTGAAGGAAATAAACATCTTATATGTAGATTGAAGAAGAGCTTGTATGGATTAAAACAAGTCACATGACAATGGTACAAAAAGTTTGATTCCTTCATGGTCAATCAAGGATACAAGAAAACTTCATCAGACCATTGTGTGTTTGTGAAAAGATTCACTGACAGTACATCTATAATTCTCCTACTTTATGTTGACGACATGCTGGTTGTGGGTCAGGACAAAGAAAAGATTGCTAAGTTAAAAAAAGAACTTAACAAGTCTTTTGCCATGAAAGACTTAGGACAGAAAAAATAGATACTTGGGATGAGTATCACTTATGATAGGAAAAATGGAGAGTTATGGCTATTGCAGGAGAAATATATCAAGATAATTCTCTACCGATTCTATATGGATAAGGTGAAACTGGTCAATACTACACTTGCAAAATATTTCAAGCTTATTTATGAATAAAATCCTTCTATTCAAGAAGGAAAAACAGAAATGTAAACATTTTCATATGTCTATGTAGTCGACAACTTAATGTATGCTATGATTTGTACGAGACATGGTATTTCACATTCTGTTAGAATAGTTAGTTAATTTCTATCAAATCTAGACAGAGAGCATTGAAATGCAGTAAAGTGGATTCTTAAGTATCTTAAAGATACTTCTGAATTAAGTTTGTATTTTGAGAGTAAAGAAATTTTGTTAGTAAGCTATACCGATGTAAACATAGCAGGAGACATTGACTCCAAAAAATCGACATAATGATATTTGGTTACATTTGAAGGGGGAACAATTTCATGACAATCTAAGCGACAAAAATTAGTTGCATTATCAATAATAGAAGCATAGTTTATAGCAGCTACAGAAACTTGTAAAGAAATTTTGTGGATGCAAAAATTTCTGATAGAGTTGGGTCATAAACAAGAAAAATATATCTTGTATTATAACAGTCAAAGTACTATTCATTTAAGGAAAAATCTGAGCTTTCATTTTAAGTCAAAACACATAGATATTAGGTATCATTGGATATAAGATGTGTTGGACACCAAGCAAGTATATTGGTAGAAGATTCATATCGATGAAAATGACTCAGACATGGTGACAAAGATCTTGCAAAATGGTAAACACGAATTCTATAAAAAGTTTAGCTGAACTAGACTTACCTCATCATAAATCGAGAGGGGGAGATTTGCGAGGTAGATGTCCCTCTTGAAGGACACCCCTCATAAAGAAGAAAGTTTGAAAAATAAAAGTGTAAAGAAGAATGCGGCTTCTTTGCAAATTTCAAGGGATGTATTCCCTTCATGGCTTGTCATTTTATGGCAACCTCTCCCTTTAAATAGAGAGAGTCTCAACGTATTATGTATCCAAAAATAAAAAGAGAAGAGAAGGAAGAGATAAAATAAAGTGAGAATTATTTTGAGAGAGAGAAAAGAAAGAGTGTGTGAGAAAAATATGTGGGGAGCTTTTGTGCACATTGTAAAATTTAAGAGTAGTGATTTTTCTCTTAGTGAATATTCTATAGAATATTCGGTTTTTAGAAGAATATTGTAAATTCTATTTTTCATGGTGAGACCTTTCTGGACTTGGTCCCATGATTTTTTTCTCGATTTGGGTTTCCACGCAAAAATTCTCGATATCTATTTTTTCTATTATTTCTCTTACTTCTTGACTATTATATTATAACAGTGTGAAAAAATATTCTTGATATTTTTGGATCACATCTGCTATCATTTTTCGTATCGGTTAGTGGTGTAATTGTATGGTGTAAGTAAGCTCTTTCTAAGGAGACTGAATTTTAAGTGGGACTGTTTGTGACTCCTCCAACATTTCTTGAGAATTTACTTGGAAATGTAATTTTGTCTTAGGAAATTGTCAAGTGCAATATTTTCTGAGAATTATTCTGATAAGTACTATTAACGCTTATTTCTCAACTCTCTATATTATCCTTATTTTTTCCCAACAAAACGGATTTGGATAGCGACAAAGAGAGTGTTAATCCAAGTGTTAACCCATTGCAATTGGTGCACACGACTTAAAGCAGTAAGCAGTTCGACCATAAAGAATTGATGTTCATTAATGCCCAAGTGGACAATTGTAATGTAAAGACATTGTTAGACACATGTGCTACCAACAACTTCATTAGCAAGAAGAAGGTCAGTGAATTGGGGCTGCGCATAGCTTATAGTTCGAGTAAGATCAAGGTAATCAACTTGGATGCGTGGCAAGTGAAGGGCCTCACACAAATCCTTACTCTGAGTAGGCCGATGGGAACGAGAGTGTACTTTTATTGTGACGCCACTCGACGATTTTGAGCTCATCCTAGGACTCGAATTCTTTATCAAGGTTGAGGTGACAGTCTTTCCAAAACTAGGAGGAATCTTGATTTAAGACAAGTGGAGATCTTGTTTTGTCAAGGCAAAACACGAGACATACAAGAAATTCGCTCGTGTGGCTACAATGCTTATGAAAACCACAAGATAGCATGGAGTTAGTGGATGAGGGGCAGTAGGAAATTGGAGAGTACTACATTGACACTTTTTTTTTACAGTGGGATGAGCCTCCATTTGTTGAGATCAACATTGATCAAATGCATGATTATGCCAATAGCAGTGAAGTGCCACATGGAGCAATGCCTTAAGGGGTTGAGGGCAATGAGGAGAAGAATGGATGATCCACCTTTTCATCGACCCATGTTGAGAAGGCGACTTGATTTTCAAGGAGAAATAGGTGTAGTTGTTGGTAAAGAGAGAAATCTAAAAATCCAGGAGGGATGGAATTGCAATGGTTTGGAGATCCATAATCCAATGCGGGATGTACATCCGAGGGCAGAGCAAGTGTTGGAGGTATAGAGAGAAATGTATTGAGGGCCAACAGTGGTGCAAGATGTTGTGAGCTACGCAAAAATCATGTTGGCAAAAATGTCTCAATCATGAAATAGAGGAGACAAGTTTGGACTCTCTTTAATAAGGATGGGGAAACATCACCAAAGTGTGGTTGGATAGAGAAAGATTCGGCTGAGACAAGCTCTAGCGATGCGTTGACAATGGTTGACTTCTCAAGGGGTAGGGTTTGTCACACCCTTGTAATATGACGGGTGACTACCCGTGGTGGATGTATGAATCAAGAAACTTAGCTAAAATCACACAGGAGAAGATATGCACGCAAATGAGTGGGCGTACATGGCTCACAAGAGTGTGTGCATTGGCGCATGAGGAGGTATGGGGCAAGTACGACAACCCACACATGTAGTTGACAACTGGCGGATTGGTGCAGACTGCATGCGAGACTTGTTATGGTGTGTGTTAGGATGCACATGACAAGTGCGCTGGGGTGCAACCTTCTAATGAGTGGCGAAATGACTTGATAAGTTGGTGGATGGTTCAACATTCTATGGCTGAACTTGGCAAATGAGAGTGGCGAGAGTCTCAACCATGAATGTTGTTAAAGTTTAAATTATACTTTACTTAATATATAAAATAAGAGCAATCTTGGCAAATGAGGAAACATGTTGTATACCTAAATAAAAATAAAGGTAATTATCACTTTAAACTTGAACTTTGAGGCTCCAAAAAATTGATATCTTAAATTTTTATTTTAACGGTTGAGAACTTAAAGTTATACCCATTACCAAACATGTCTCTGCCATTAAAAATTCTAATTAAGAGTTTCAATCTTTTAATCATCATTTTCTTTCATTTGAATCTGGGCATCAATCACTGCAACTTAGTTTTAAGCACCATCTTATGCCTGACTCACCATACAATTAATGCTACGCTGTCTCTCTCTTCCTTGTGTAGAAACCCGACCAAAGATTGCCATGAAAAGCTTCTCCATTTATGTTCATGGTGTTTCCCCCTTGGTCTATTCTTTCATTGTCAATTGTGACTAACAAGCATAAATGAACCTCAAAAAAGGGCAACAATTGAACCTCAAAGTTCTCGGTTAAATGATTTGGTGGACTCACCCTTAGGATCATGGAATGAAAGGGTAAAATGCAATTTATCCTTAGAACTTAAGGATCATGGATAATTGATAACATCAATTTATTTTTTTAGCTGAATTACCCTTGTGATTTATCTTGTTAGCAAAATAGTCCATTCTTTAATAAAATTCATCAAACGATTCGTATTTTTCGTTCGAAATAGTCTTTTTAACCTAAAATGTTTACCTTAAATTATCCGATTTCCCTCACATACTTGATATCGCAATCGATTTTCAAAACTAGAAGGCTATCCATCTCAGATCTATAATTAAAATTGAGTATGAAATTGACTATGTATATGAAACCGAGTGAGTTAAGGTAACTAGGATTAGTCAAAATGACAATTACAAATGCAAAAAGTGGTGCATTTGACAAGTTTTATCAAGGCATGAAGCGTTTTATTAATAACCCAAAATGCTAGGGTAGTTTTACTTAAAAAATAGTTTATGATATCAATTGTCCATGAACGTTATATACATTGACTAAATAACACTTTATGTATTAAAATAAGAACGAAGATGAAGTATGTCAATTGGGCTGTTGCCGTTTTCTCTATTTAAGACCTCATTGTTATTGGGCCTCTCAACTTGCATAAGCCCAGTTATTCAAGACCCGTTTTCTTGAAGGCCCATTTATAAAGGCCCATTTTTGGACACTATGGCACGTGGCGATATTCAATTGGCGGCTGTATTTATAAATTATCCTCCTCTCTCTTTCCGTTACATTCTGAATTAGAAGAACCCCCGAAGGTAGTTCTCTTCTCTCTCTCAAATAAAATTTCATGATTTCTGCGCAATTGATCTCGGAGGAGAAGAGAGGGAGGTGAAAGACCGGGAGGAATGGCGGCGGAGTTAGGGCAAAAAACGGTGGAGTTCTCGGCCTTGGTCAGCCGGGCGGCGGAAGATTCCTTTGTCTCTCTTAAGGAGCTCGTTGAGAAATCGAAATTTTCCGACGTATCTGATACTGAGAAAAAAATTAGCCTACTTAAATACCTCCTCAAGACTCAACAGCGGATGCTCCGCCTCAATGTACTTGCTAAGTGGTGTAAACAGGTCGGTTGTTCGATATCTTTGCCTTTTGAATTCTATGGGGATTATGCTTTTTTATTGGATGGCCTATTAGTACGTGCGCAAATCAAGTTTAGCTCTTCTTTAGATAGTTGGGTGAAGTATGTGAGATCGGTTAAAGCAATTTGAATTTTTTTTATTGCTCAGAAAGTAGAGCTAATCAAGATTGGATGCAGGCTTAATGACCCGGTTAAATTTTAAATGTTTCAGAGAAAGAGAATTTTCTTATTTTAATATGAAAAAAATGTATTTATTAATGGAAAAAAATACACTTATGGAGTAAAATAAATACACCAAGAGAAAAGGAAATATATGACAATATCATGAGATTTGAGAAAAACGCAGGGTTTTTTTCGCTGAAGTATTTGAAGCCAATTTTCTTATAGAAAACCTTATCCTGACTCATAAAGTACAATCATGAAATTTTTCCTTAAAAAGCCCATGATTATGTTTTACTCATTATATTTCCAAAGTGACAATTGTGCCATTTCTCAAAAAAAAAAAGCAAATATGCTCATTAGAAGAATCTTGGATTTGTCGAGCTGAAACCAAAGACTCCAAAAGTTGGAAAGCACCTATTCTGTTGAAATCAATAAATAGATACTTCCAAACATTATGATTAAATTCCCGTTGTAGGAAAGTGTGATTAGTTGTCTCAGGACTCTTGCAAAGTAATTGGTAACCTAAAGATACAACCTTAGTAGTAACTTTTTGTTATCAATCTCCAATATTAATCATTCTAATGCCCGAGTCAAGTGAACACTTCTACTTGATAAGAATACTAAGTTTCTAAGATGAAAGCCGATTAAAGCCATGATTGAGTGGAGTGCTTGCGAATTGATTAGAGAAATTATAAGTGAACATGCTAGAAATATTCAGGTTTTGTCAACAAATATCTGAAAATTTGAGTTCTCAATGAAGGATTGGAGTTGATGGATAACAAATTTGGGCAGAGGGTGTGAAACTTTTTCTGAAGAAGAAATTCCATGTCATGTCTCCTCGATGAAGGTTGTGCAGAAAGGCAATTGTGGCTTGATTTGTGACTAGATAACTAAAAGATAGATGTGAAGTGTTGACATGAGGGAGTTTCACCATTAGTTTATGTTCCCCAAGAAAGTTAGGCTACTCTCACTAGTATCAAAGGTTCAACATTGGACAGAATGGATATCAATGTGAATTATGTTTTCAAGGATCCAAAAGGAAACTTTCCATTGTTTTTATATGCCATTTAGAACTCATCGTTCCCATTTTTCTTTGAATAACAGAATAATTAAAGAAATATTCTCAAAAAGTAATCTTCGTAGCCATTACCTTAGTCAGCCATTATCTTGTATTGAAAAACCTCAATAACCATAAGGTTTCCTTGCGACATATTTCTCTTAGAAAGGAACTCTCAAAATCTTCTTCAGGTTGTTAGCCTCATTTTACGCATTTTCAAAAGTAGAATGTAATGGGAATATTATCTAAGACAACTGGTATTAATACAAGTGTATTACCTTAGAATACAATCTCGTTTCCACTCATAGGATTTTTTTTTTCTCAATTTTTACAACCATTAGAAGCTTTATAAAAAATGCTTGTAATTGACTTACCCCTTCCCAGATGAGGATGGTTTCAAAAAATGGTTGACCATTTCTTATGCCAATTTTTCTTGTCTAATGGGGTGTGGAGCATTCTCCAAACTTTATCAATGTTTAGGGGAATGTAAAACTTTATAGTGTTTGATGCTTTTTATTGTTTCCATTTTGCTTTATACTCCAAAAGTAATCTGCTTAACCATCACCTCAGCGAGCCCATTATTCTTGAATTGGGTACCGTTGCTGACCGTTGAAAGTAAACCCCAAAATCTTATTCAGGTTGGTAGCCTTACTTTAGGCACTTTGAAGGATAATGTAATGAGAGTGCTTATCTAAGACAACGAGTATCAATACAAATATATTACCCCCGAAATACAATCTCGCTTCCACCCACAGTATTTATTTCTGAATTTTTCAATCACTGGAAGTTTCCTATAAAACACTTGTATTTGAATTTCCCCTTCCCTGTTGAGGATAGAGTAATTGAGTATATAGTTGAGTAAGATTTGGAAATGGATTGAATCAATGAACAAAAACCTAGGATATGTGGTTGTATGCCTAAACACCATCTTTTGAAGTTTTTATGTAGACTTGATGCTGTAAGGGAAGCCAAAAAAATTACTTATGGTCTATTATATTATTAATGATGGAACTAATCATTCAAGATACATAAGTCTTATTATGAGTTGAAATACCTTGAAGATAAAAGAGACTAAGTGCTTGGGAAGGTCGTACTGGCAAAAACCGATGAGTTTTTTCTTATAGATTGGAAACATTTATTTTGTTAGAAGCAAGATTGGTCTTCAATGTCTTTTAAAGATAACAAATTTTTTTTTGGAGTAATAAGATTATTCCAAATTTAAAATGCCCGCAAAGAAAAACCTGGTATAGAATGCCAAAAACATACATATTTTCACTCACAATAATTGATACTTGATGACCACATCCTATAGGTGTTATTGGATCAATAACAATAAGTCATGTTTGAAGAGGTTTATGCACAATATGACTCATGTTTGAAGAGATTCTATTGAAGGATAAATGTTCGCAAAAATAATTTATGAGATAACATTAATTTTCTTATTGCCAAGTAGGTCAAAGTATTTTAGAAGTTCTGGTTTTAGTGTAATTCTCTTCAATTGAAAAAAAAAAAATTTCACTATTTTCTTAGGATCCGTGTAAGGAACGGTTTTTTTCTCTTCTGTCATTTTTTATATTCCTTTCTTAAAAATTTGTCTTTGACGATCTGCTTCTTTTTTATTTTGCTTGTACTGATTCTTAACGTACAAATCAGTTGCTCTATGCTTCACAAATGGAATTTTGTTGAGGGTCTTGGTTTTTGTGTTTTTCACTTTGCTCTTCTTATTAGTTTTTGGATCTGTTGTAAATGCTAAAATTATTCGAACTCATAAAAGAAAAAAAGCAATGTGTAGATTCACATAAAATGTTCCAGAACTCTGAGATGTTCGAACTATAAATGAATTTTATATCAGCTCAAGTTTTTTGGCTGTAAAGTGTTAACATGACTATGCGGCTATTATTTTCTAAGTAGTTGTCATATTTTATCTTGTTGTTATAAGTGTAATGTGTAACTCGTTGTCTCTTCATCTTCTCATTGAGTAAGACACCCCTTCCATGTGCTGATGTAAATGCTTGTCATTAATTCTAAACTCATTTGATTATCTGGTTCCTTAATTTTTTCTCAACTCTATCTTGTTTACTCCTACCTTTTGATCTGTAGGTTCCGCTGATACAGTACTCTCAGCAACTTGCATCAACTTTATCTAGTCATGATACTTGTTTCACTCAAGCTGCAGATTCATTATTTTTCATGCATGAGGGGCTACAGCAAGCTCGAGCTCCTGTATATGATGTACCATCTGCTATTGAAGTTCTTCTTACGGGTTCATATGAGCGCTTACCAAAATGTATAGAAGATGTTGGTGTTCAGGGTATATTGACTGAGGATGAGCAAAAGCCAGCTTTGAAAAAGTTGGAGACTCTTGTCCGATCCAAATTACTTGAAGTTTCTCTTCCTCAAGAAATTTCAGAGGTAAAAATTATGGATGGTAAAGCAGTGCTATGCGTGGATGGCGAGTTTAAGGTTGAAGTAACTCTTGGTTACAGAGGACACTTATCATTATGGAGAATATTAAATGTGGAACTACTCGTTGGGGAGAGAAAGGGATTTGTGAAGCTTGAGGAATTGCGACGACGTGTTCTTGGAGATGATTTAGAATGTAGAATGGCTGGAGCCGAAAATCCTTTCGTGACATTATACTCAGTTTTGCATGAGCTTTGTGTTGCACTTGTTATGGACACTGTCTTAAGGCAAGTAAATTCCCTTCGACAAGAAAGATGGAAGGATGCTATTCGGTTTGAACTCATTTCTGGTGGGGTTAGTGGTTCTGGACAATTGAATCAAGATGGAGAAGCCGATTCATCTACTCTGCAAACTCCAGGTGTGAAAATCATATACTGGTTAGATATAGATAAAAGTTCTGGAACATCTGATACAGGATTTTCATGCCCTTTTATAAAGATTGAGCCAGGACCAGATCTTCTGATAAAGTGTATTCATAGTTCATTTGTCATAGATCCACTAACTGGGAAGGAAGCAGAATTTTCCATTGATCAAAGTTGCATTGATGTTGAAAAATTGTTGCTACGAGCTATTTGCTGTAATAGATACACTCGCCTTCTTGAAATTCAGAAAGAGTTGAGGAAAAATATTCAGATCTTTCGAACTGCTACTGATGTTTTTCTCCAGCATCCTGGAAGTGAGCCTGATGTTGACCATAAAAAGGTATCTTTTCCTCTTGCATTTTCCTTATAGTTTCTAGCCAAGTTTGTTTAGTATAAATGGACTGATATGGAGTCAATAGCTTGAGAATCTTTTATGGATTTAATAGCTCCTCAGTTAAAAATGTTTTCCCCTTCTCCCTAAAAATATGGAGATAATGAAAGTAAGGGGGAATTTAAATTAATTGCATTCTTTAATGGTGATGCTGAACAGCAAGATTTGATGCTTTTTCTTACTGTCTTTCTTTAATGCTTTTAAAATACTCTTTTGTTTTTGTTTACGAACTTTTTTTATTCTTGGCAGAAGGATAACAAGTCTGATTCCAAAGACTACGAGGGACAGGAAATGCTATACGTTCGTGCTTATAGCTCATCATTTTTTGCCCTTGGAATAAATATAAGGTGTCCTTGTTCACTTTTATGTTGCTTTTATATGCTATCAATACTAATATGGAGTAGTATAATAATATCTTATTTGAAAGTAAAGGATAATATGATTAATTATGCTAAATACGTATCTAACAAAATTTAAATTTACGTAAGAAATTGGGCTTTCTACCAAATTTTCTATCACTCTCACTCACTTGTCTTTTGCATGAACTTTTCTCCACCAGTCTTTCTATTCAGGGTTAAAACACTTTTTTCGCTCAGCCTTCGCTGGTATATTTTTAGAGTTCCTTAATGGTCGATAAGGTCTGGGTTCTGATATATTGAAAAAAACTTTCAGAGTAAAAATCTTGCTCTCTTAAATCATGGTTATTTTATAGCATATCATCTCCTGAACTTGGGTTTATCTGGGACCTGGCTGCCGGTGATTGATATGAAAGTATATCGTAATTTGTTCTGGAAATAGTTGTTGAGTAGGAAATGATTTTGAGTTAGTATGTTCAATACTTGACCATTGATGTGTATTCTAATTCCCTGATACGAAGCTCATGTTATGATTGAAAAGAAGCTGGATGTTTTTTTTCCTGAATGTGATTGATGTTATTTGAGGACAAATTATGGTTTCTTGGCAGATTTTTTATTTTTTCTTGTCTACTTATAGGAATGGTCGGTTTCTTCTTCAGTCATTCCAGACTATACTTGCTCCTACAACTTTGATAGAATATGAAGAAGGTTTAAATCAAGGAACTATGACTGCATCTGATGTTTTTATAAACTTGAGGAGCAGAAGTATTCTGCATTTATTTGCATCAATCAATCGGTTTTTGGGCCTCGAAGTAAGATTGTGCTTATATACCTTCCATAAAAAATAACGACAATGACTAAATAGATGTTTTGATATTACAGGTTTATGAATATAGTTATAATGCCTTGAAATTTCCCAAGAATATTTTCGATGGTTCCCCTTTGTTGCTATCGGTGTTTCCTGACAGTGGAAATTCTTATATTCTGTCAATGCAAATTGACAAGGATTTCAAGCCCCAGTTCAAACTGCTGGAGACTGACCTAGATGCATCTGGTAAAGCCCATTCTCTTAAAGACTTAGGAAATGTGAAACGCATAAAGATTATTGATGTCAACGAGATTCAGATGCACCAGAATGAACTAAATTTAAATCTCCTTGACTGGAGAAAACAGCTACATTTGCCAAATTCTGGGGGTAATCAATCTTCTGAACCAAGTCTTCCAAACATCAGCTTTGATAGTACTTTTCAGATAGCGGGATCTTCTCTATCTACTTTTTCATCAGTTGTTGATGAAGTTTTTGGGCTGGAGAAGAGGTTGCCATCTATGTCTCCTCTATCTGTTCAGAATCTACCTTCATCGTCCAATATATCCATGAATCTTTACAATATTAGAGCTGCAACTTCATCCCCTATGCAGTCATCACAAAGTAATAATATTTTGAAAGTTTCAACTGTTGCTCCCCATTACAATGGTTCCCTGCATTCATCTGTCAATTTGAAAGTCCCTGTGCAGTCCGCATCTCTAGGTTCTTTGTCTTCTAGTACTGGAAAAGGTACAGCTATAAAAAGAATTTTGACTTCAAAATCTGAACAGGATTTGAGCTTGCTAAGATCTAATTTTGGAGAGATCAGTTCTCATCCTGTTATGGATGAAGATCACATGAGAATTCTGAATAGTACTTCTAAAGATGGACTTTATAGGAGCAAGCCATCAAGGTTGTTATCACCACCTCGATATACTGGCACTCGACTATCTTTGAGTTCAAAATCTAATGGAGCCAAAACTTCACTTGCTGAACCTTTGACTGGATCAATGAGATTTTTAGAACCAAGCTCATCTGCTGCTACTCCTGAATGTAACATAAATTTTCCATGTTATTTTATTGTCGTGATCCATAGTTTATCTTTGTACTTTGTATCTCACAAACTTGAAAATGTTTTTTTTTTCTCAGCTCAGATTCAAGATATTGCAACTTGCTTTAGTCCTGGTTATGATATTGCTTCCAAAAAAGAAAAAGTCACTCGAAAGCGGACAGTTTCAGATATGCTGAGTCTAATTCCATCACTTCATTGTGTAGAAGCCAATACAGGAGTTTCTAAGAGAAGGAAGGTCTCAGAATCAATTTGGTATGATCAACCACCTTCACAGATGCTTACACCAACAGAAATGGTATTGAATACTGAAGGATATAGCTATGGACATCTTATTGCGGAAGCTAATAAAGGGACTGTGCCATCAAGCATATATGTCTCAGCTCTTCTTCACGTGATCAAGCACTGTTCAGTGTGTATCAAGCATGCCAGATTAACTAGCCAGTTGGAGGCACAAGGCATTCCATATGTTGAAGAAGTCGGTTTAAGAAGTGCATCCTCAAATATATGGTTCCGGCTTCCATTTGCCCAAGGAGATTGTTGGCAAAACATATGCTTGCGGCTTGGCAGACCTGGAATAATGTTTTGGGATGTCAAAATAAATGATGAGCACTTCAAGGATTTGTGGGAGCTTCAGAAAGGGGGCTGTGGTACTCCATGGGGCTCTGGTGTTCGAATAGCTAATACATCTGACATAGATTCTCATATTTGTTATGATCCAGAAGGTGTTGTGCTTAGTTATCAATCCGTGGAAGATGATAGCATAAAGAAGTTGGTGGCAGACTTACTAAGGCTCTCAAATGCAAGAACATTTTCCATTGGCATGCGAAAACTTCTTGGGATACATGCAGATGAGAAACTTGAAGAGAATGCAGGGAACTCAGATGCTAGGGAACCATTGGCAAAAGGTGCTTTTGAGACAATTGAAAAGTTATCAGAGAAAACGAGGAGGACATTTAAAATTGAGGCAGTGGGACTAATGAGTTTGTGGTTTAGTTTTGAATCTGGTGTGTTGGCTCGCTTTGTTGTTGAGTGGGAATCAGGTAAAGGAGGTTGCACGATGCATGTTTCTCCTGACCAACTTTGGCCTCATACCAAGGTAGGTTTTTTTTCTCTTTAAAATATTTAGTTGTTTTATTGTTTGCTATTTAATTCGTTTAGAAATCACTTCACATTTCTGATCACAATTTCAATGACACTCGAGCTTTTTGTCAAAACGTGAATGGGCCCATGTTTGAATTTTTGTGTTGAACATTCATGATTTAATCCTTTGAAAACCATTGTCATTTAGCATTTGCAAAACCAAGATTTGATAGCATATTGCGGCCGTTCTTCACAAAATCAATCCAAGTGGTAATATCATGTGTTAGAAGTTCAGTTTGTCCTGCAGTTAAAATGGATTGATATTATTTTGGTGTGGGGAAATTAGAATATACGTGTAATGGGGGCAGTGGGAGGTAAAACTTCAATGCTAAAAAAGATGAGTCTTTTTAAAGCTCTTTTTATTGGCAAACAATTGTAACATACTCAATTTTGATGTATAGCCAATACATTCTACATTTATTTTTCTTAGTAAACTGTTTTTGATGCATCTTGATTTATTAATAAACATGGTTGCATACTAAGTATTTAGCATTGTCATCTAAAACTCATTTATTTTAACTGGTTAGAACTTCCAAGAAAATAGCCTTTAGAGCAACTGTTTCCTTGAATTGTATTTAAGCACGTTGAGAGTTTATTGGAATTATTATAACTTACATCCATATATGTCCTTAAATGGCCTTACTGTTACCTTGTTTTGTCATGATAATTAGTCAAATGTGTCCATATTCGTCTTGTTCATTACCTTCTCTGGATACAACTTAAAATATTTGTCTTGCTATTGCCTGTACAGTTTCTTGAAGATTTTATAAATGGAGCTGATGTTGCTTCTCTTCTAGACTGTATCCGACTTACAGCTGGACCATTACATGCTCTTGGAACTGCAACGCGGCCTGCACGAGCTGGTCCTGTTTCTATACTGCCTAGCACGTCAGCAACATTTCCTTCTATCGCCAAACAAGGAGGATATACTCCTACACAGAGTCTTTTGCCTGGTAATTCAGTCTTAAATGCTGGTCAGGTATCTACAGTTCCAGTAGGAAGTCCAGCTGCTCCTGCTGCTAATGGTTCTCATCCAAATAGTGGCCTTCATGGAGCTACTATGTTAACTGCTGGACGAGGTGGGCCCGGCATTGTTCCTAGCTCTCTCTTGCCAATTGATGTTTCTGTTGTCCTGCGGGGTCCCTATTGGATAAGAATAATATACCGCAAACAATTTGCAGTTGACATGCGTTGCTTTGCTGGAGATCAGATTTGGTTGCAACCAGCTACACCTGCCAAGGCAAACCCCTCAATTGGAGGGTCGTTACCATGTCCACAATTTCGGCCTTTTATTATGGAGCATGTTGCCCAAGAGTTGAATGTTTTGGAACCTAATTTTTCTGGTGGTAATCCCACAGCTGGACTGTCAGCTTCAAACAATCAGAACCTGAGTTTGAGTTCTCAGCTGTCGGCTGCAAATGGTAGTAGAGTTAATCTTCTTGGTTCTTCTGCATTGTCAAGGACAGGGAACCAAATTAATAGCTTAAATCGTGTAGGAAATGTCCTTTCAGCATCTCCAAATTTTGCAGCAAGCTCAGGATTATCTTTACGGAGAACACAAGGTGGTGTTCCTGCTCATGTAAAAGGTGAATTGAACACTGCCATTATTGGTCTTGGGGATGATGGTGGGTATGGAGGTGGATGGGTTCCTCTTGTTGCTCTCAAAAAGGTTTTGAGGGGTATCCTCAAGTACCTTGGAGTCCTTTGGCTCTTTGCCCAGATACCAGATCTTCTAAAAGAGATCTTGGGGTCAATTTTGAAGGAGAATGAGGGTTCACTCCTAAATTTGGATCCTGAGCAACCTGCATTGCGCTTCTTTGTGGGGTAAGAGTCAAAGTTTTAAAACAATGTGGTTTATTTATCTTAGCCCTGATTTAACAAAAATATGTTTTCCTTGTGATTAGCTTTTCCTATTCCATTTATTTTTTTTAATATATGATATAACGGATTTATTGATTATGTGATATGGGTATTAATGTATATTATTCTCCTTTATGAAGGACTCTTTAGAGCTTTAAATAGAGTGTGTTGTGTCTCCTTCAATTTTGTCATTAGAGCTATGTATTTTGATGATTGATTCATGAACTTGTCAAGAATACCTGATAAATAATAGTTATAATTAGTATTAGTTTAGTGGTTATTGTATATAGTAAATGTTAGGTAGTTAATGAGTGTTGTTGGTTATTGTAACTGTTGGGTATTATTGAGTTGAGAAGTTAGAAATTACAAGCGAGGGAAAAGGAGTTAGGGAGTTATCAATAATAAATAAGCAAGCAATCACAAATATAAGAGTTAAGAGATAGAAAAAGTGCAAACCAAATTTGTTCACGGGGTTCGGCAAGTCTGGCTTACATCTGCACTCTAAGTTTCTAACTTGGAGACCCTTAAACTCACTAACTTCTTCGGTTATTGGTGATTGAACTTCATGGGCGTCAATCAAGCCTTTATAGACTATTCTAAGGCGTCACCCTCTGTTATTTGACTATTCTTAGGGCGTCACCTTTTTGATCAACATTTGAGTACAAGAAAATATAAAACTAAAGATCTTAATTCTTCCAAATATAAAATCACAAGTTTGGGAGTTGGAGAGTTAGGTTTGACACTCAATTTGTTGAGAGAATACAAGTAGGAATTTTAGCAGCATTTTGATAAGGTTCTTTCTTGATTAGAATTAGCTTCGGAGTGTCTTCTATATATAAAAATTATTCGATCGGTCAACCACGCTCTGTTTGGTCGACTGCCTCCTGATCGTTGAAATATAGCCGTTATGTTGTGCAATGGGACCGGTCGACCGCTTACTGTTCATGATTGACCGCTGCAGTGTATCTGAAATTTTTGGAGCTCTTTGCTGTTTTTTCGGTCGACTGCCTTTCTACACCGGTCGACTGCTTTTCTGTTCTAGCTCTTTCTTCATTCAACTACTCGACCACTTTTTCACTGTTAGTCGATCTGTACTCCGTGTTTTGCAATTCTCTAAGTCTCAATAATCATACTATAAATGACATAGACTAAGGTAAACATGTTAGTAGACATTAATATCCATAGTAAGGGTATTTTCAATGAATAATAATAACGTATTTACACGATTTAATAAATTCATAATAAACAACTTATTTACACTGGAATAGTCATCATCAAAACAAATATCTTAATGACAATTAAGCTAACAAAACTATCTCGGATGCGGTCTCTTATAGACTTGCTAACTTTGCTTGCCTAAAGTTGAAATAGATAACAAAGACTTGCACATTATGCTTTTTGACTTAGGGTATTAGCTACTCTGTTAGATTGGTTCGACTTGTGTTTAAAATGAAACTCAAATTCTGAGTTTATGCCAATGCTTTTACTTGACAGTAAGCTTTGCTTGCTCAAAGAAATGACAAATTGTGCTATTGTTGGTTTTTACTACAAATTTGAATATGAGCCGATATAGTCTTCACGCATGAAAACAACGTATTATTATAGTTAACATTTCTTTTTGTGAAGTTATGTACTTCCTTTCAGCTTCTTTCAATTTGCAGCTTTCATATGCGATATGATGACCATTCTGTAACAAGACTCCTCCTAATGCAAAGTCGAACACATCAGTCTCCAATTGAAATGACATAGTAACATCATGTAGAGCTAGAACTAGACTTTGCATCATAGCTTCCTTCAAATTAGTAAAAGCTTTCTAACATTCATGATTCCACTCCCAGGGAACTCCTTTTTTTAAAAGTTCAGTGAAAGGTGCAACTCTCTTAGAGAATCAGTCGACAAAACGATTATAATAATTTGCAAGCCTGAGGAAAGAATGTAGTTCGGTGACCAAAGTGAGAATTCTCTAACTTTGGATCGCCTTGACCTTATAAACGTCTATGCAAAGACGGCTATGCTCAATGATGTGACCAAAGAATCCAATGTTTTTTTGAGCGAATGACCATTTTCTATATTCACATATAGTTGATTTTCTTTCAGTTTCTCAAAGACTAGGCAAAGATGAACTTTATGTTCTTTCAAAGTTTCATTGAAGACCGCGATGCCATTAAGATATACTACCACAACCTTGTCAAAATATTCATGGAATACTTGATTCATGAGGATGCAAAATGTTGCAACAGGAACATTTGTCAATGCGAATGACATCACCAAGAATTCAAAAGCTCCTTATCTAGTCAAACAAATTTTTTTTAGTTGATTACCCTCGGCTCTTCTAACTTGATAATAACCTGACATCAAGTTAAGTTTTGTGAAATACTTGGCCTATACAGCTGATCGAAGAGATCTGTGATGAGTGAAATTTGATACTTGTTACGTACAATGACCTTGTTGAGTGTCCGATAATCAATATATAAACGTAAGCTACCATCCTTCTTGTTCTGTAATAATAAAAGTGCTTCAAATGGTGATTTTGCCAATCTAATCAATCCTGTCCCAAGTAGTTCATCTAGTTGTTTTCTTAATTCTACCAGTTTTGGTGGAGCCATTTTGTAAGGCGTCTTTACAGGGAGTTTAGTGCTCATGATCAGTTCAATTCGGTGATTGATGTTTCTACGTGGAGATTGTGACTTTGGTAAAACGTTCAAGGATAGTGTCTTAGTACTCCTCTAATACTTCTATAATTTTTGGTGACACTATTTTTTTTTTTCCAGTAATTGGCTGGACAATGATATACGTAAGTTCTTAATGTTTCAGCTCTTTCTTGAATTATATCGCAAAGATCATTTTTATGTTGCTTGTGTTTGGTTGCTTAAGGATTTGTGGGGACAGCTCTTAGGCTATTCTTTGTAATCACCAAACATTTGGTAAAAGGGATTGGATGAATTTATGTTCCATCTGGAATTCTATCTCTAGGATAATATCAAAATCATCCATATGTGGCAAAACAAAATCAATTGTCACCGTCCATGAGCTGAATTTCAATTGAGCTCTTCTTACAAACCCAATTACACGCATTGATTGTTTTCATATTGCCAACATTCTTTTTAAGTTTTAGGCTTGGATAGCGAGCTTTCCTTTCTGTAATGAAATTGTGACCGTCCCCCTAGTCTATCATAGTACTTTTAGCAGTCTTATTATTAACAAAGGACTCCACATACATATGATCTTTATCTGGAGTTTTTGTTTAGCTCTTTCATCTGTTGTTGAACTACCGATAAGAAAGTCATTGTTTTTGCTTTGGCAACTTCTGTGGGTTCTTTTTCGACATCTCCTTCAATTGTGTTGTCATTATGAATTGAAGTTTGTAAGGCTATTAGTGCCAACCTATGTGGACATTCAGCAACTCAATGAGGTCCATTGAATAAGAAATATAACATAGGTTTATTCATTGGTCGTTGATTACTAATTCCTTTTGATGTCTCTTGGCTCTCTCTTTGGACATTTGACTTCCTTTTAGTAGTGTTTGCATTCAATTTATGAGACTTTATGTTCTATGAATTGTTGGGTGAGTTCTTTTGGCAAGGACTATTGCTAGCATAATCAAATAACTGTTCTGCCACATCACTCGAGAGACTTTGCATTATCTGTTCATTTAATTGTCTTGGCCCACGATTTTAGCCATTCGATAAAAATGAAGATCTTGTCTTTTCGAACATGTCTCATATATTAAGCATAAGACTATGAATACTACTAATTTGTTTTAGTTCTTGCAAGAACCGACGAGCATTGAATTCAACATTTTCAGAAAAGAAATTATCATTTAACTATTTCTAGAGTTTTTCCCATGTATCGATCCTACAATCACCATTACAGATGCTATTGTATTTCGATCTCTACTAGAGTTTTGCATCCCTAGTAAGATGCATTGCGACCAATGTCACATTTGATTCTTCGTCAGTTTTAGTTACCTTGAAATATTGCTCCATATCAAAATTGAATTTTTTTATTTCTTTGGCATCGCAAACTCCCCAAAGGATTATAGTTCTGAGATTTTCACTTTGGTTAAATTCGCTACACTGGAGCTTGAGTCTGACTTCCCACAGCTGTCATAGTAAGGTTTAATTTGATGTTTATCTCTACACCCTCAACTTTGAGATAGTTGAATATTGCTTTGAAGTTTTTGTTAGGGAGGTCACAACTTCTGATAATCAGGTATGAGCTTGGTTAATCTCGTTGATGCGCTCTAAGACCTCGATTAGCACTTCGTGGAGCTCTTTCCACTGTCTACCCCTTTTCCCTTATTTTATTGAGATTTGAGATTCTTCACCCAATCCAATAGCTCTTAACTAGGATGATGTTTATTGTGTTTTGCATAACAACAATCTTAGCATAAAATTCAAACATTTTCTTCATTTGTTCCTCCATGAATTGAATGTTATTCAGAATTTCTTGTGGATATCTTACCTCTTCTTCTAGCTCGATTAAGCGCTCGAGTTGGTCTTGCGATGAACTCGTTTTTTCCAAATTCTTTCTTGCCATGATTTCTTGCCGTTTGAGTTAACCTAGCTTTGATACCAATTGCCACTGTCTTCCTTTTGAAGGGACTAGAAAGGGACCGTGCAACACTCGTTACCTCATAAATGCAACGAGTCAGCCTATGATATGTGCCAACAACAGTGGTTGCTCATGACGTTAGAGCAGGTTTTGTGTCTAACAAGTGATCAATGTGAGAGCAAGATTAATTGAAAAGTTTATCATTGAACATAGTGAGCATAAAGAGATTTTGTCTATAAAAAATTTGTTTATTTATTCACAGACAATTACATCAATGGGTAGGATAGGTTTACGTTCTATCATGTCTCTCCTCCTTAAAGAGCATTCTACACCATCTCTACCATAATAGTAGTATACTTGTTATGGGGGCGATGAGTCATTTGCTCATAATAGAAAAAAAAAAAAGAAACACAATTGAATTACGTAAATAGAACAGAATCTACTCTAATAGTATGGGATGCCATGGACAACATGTCCTGGACAAATCCGGCTAAGTTATATAGCTTATAAAAAGCTTGTTTTAAAAACTTGGACTTGACATGGTTCAGGAAGAGATTGTGTTTAGCAAGTTCAAGTTGCGAAATTCCTTGTGATTAAACGGTGAAAATTTGTGGTATTGATCTGCTTCATAGTAGAGTTACTGAAGAGTTGGTCACTTGTGAAATTAAAAGCCAAGAACTAAGCACATGCATAAAATAAGTTTGTCATTGGAGAGGGTGCCAAATGCTCTACCAGAATACTGTTGGAGCTCTGTATATTACTGTTAAAGTTCATGAAAAGTTTTTAACGTATTTTCCAGATAACTGGTTATATGATTTGGTAGGAATCGTTTTTTCACTTGTTGAAGAGTTTTAGCTTTGTATTAGCCAATATTTCCAGTTTTCTTTTCTTTTGATCTGTTCTACCTGCTTTATGAGTAGTATAAATCTAATGTTTTTTCATCCTGAATCTGATCAATGCCTTTTGACAGGGGTTATGTATTTGCTGTCAGTGTTCATAGAGTTCAACTTCTACTTCAGGTTCTCAGTGTGAAGCGTTTCCATCATCAACAACAACAGCTGCAAAGCTCAACTACTGCACCAGAAGAATTGACACAGTTGGAAATAGGTGAGATCTGCGAGTATTTCAGCCGCCGTGTTGCATCAGAGCCATACGATGCATCTCGTGTTGCATCATTCATTACTCTTCTTACATTACCCATTTCAGTTTTAAGGGAGTTTCTGAAACTGATCGCTTGGAAAAAGGGACTAGTCCAAGCGCAAGGAGGGGATATAGCTCCAGCCCAAAAACCACGCATTGAATTATGTCTCGAAAGTCATTCTGGGTTGAGTGTCGGAAAAGGTTCAAAAAAATCCTCTGCATCAAAAAGCAATATACATTATGATCGACCACACAACTCTGTGGATTTTGCACTAACTGTTGTGCTTGATCCTGCCCACATACCTCACATAAATGCGGCTGGAGGGGCTGCTTGGCTGCCATATTGTACCTCAGTGAGGTTGAGATACTCATTTAGCGAAAATCCACTCGTCTCATTTGTGGGTATGGAAGGGAGCCATGGCGGGCAGGCTTGCTGGTCCCATGTCGATGAGTGGGAAAGATGCAAACAAAGGGTGGCTCGAACTGTAGAGGTTAGTGGAAATTCAATAGATATTAGTCAAGGGAGGTTGAAAGTGGTTGCAGACAGCGTCCAAAGAACGGTTCATATGAGCGTTCAGGCCTTGAGAGACAGTAGCGAAGTCTCGGCAAGCTCCGCCGCATCCTAATCAAGGCCAACTTTTGTTTGCTGAGTTTATCATCTGACAGGTAGTGCTCCTATTTATAGATTCTTTAACTAATGTTCTTGGAGGAAGTTACAGTGCCAGAAACTTAGGTAGATTGAATATCTCGAGGACAGGCGGTGTTGTTTCGTAAAAAGATACACATCGGGATTCATTTTTGGACACAATTTGGCAAATTGGCTGGGAATTTGTAGGATGGGTTTGCAAATAGCTGACATAACCAAGGTGTTTGATGTATTTGCGTGATAGATTATAGTTCTTGTTTTGTTGTACATATGACACGGTTTTTACGCATAAACTTTGTAAAAAGGAAATGTATTTGACTCAGGTTGCATGCTCAAATGATTCTACCAAAATCATTAGAGCTTTCTCTCTCCTGTTCTCCCTTCCTTCCCCTTTCTTTCTCTAAACATCATTTGAGTTTACTACACAACATGGTTGTTGGTACAATCAACTTGTAGAAAAATCGTGTGTTCATATTTCATAAAAAGAAACCTAACCAACATTTGTTGAAAAAATGAACCACAAATGTTTGAAACCATCTTGATTTGTGTTTAGGCGCATAGCAAACCTTCGTCGACAACTCCCATAATGACTTTTCGGGATGAAAATATTGACGGACAGTCGCATTTGCGTGCAAAAGAAATCGTCAATTGCATAATCAACGATTCAAATATCGACTATATGTTTTTTATCCTAGAAGACAAAAGGCAAGTATGAATCTCAATCAAAAATTTATGTAGTGTGACAAAAAAGATCAAAATTTATATGATCCAAGAAAATGTCGTTTCTTAGACAATGCAGCGTAGAAGAGATATCAGACCATTTTGGGTGGCTCTTGTCAGAGGCCAAAAATTGATGCACAACTCCATCAATCACAACATTACTAGACCCTGCAATCTTCTTCACTCCTTTGCTTTCCATTCTCTTCCTAATCTTGTTTGAACAACTCCACTTCCCACTTTTAGCATATATGTTAGACAGCAAGACATACCCACTTTCTCTCTCTGGCTCTAATTTTACTAACTCCATTGAAGCTCTCTCTCCTACTTCAACATTACCATTAGATTGACATGCACTCAATATTGCCCCCCAGATTGTTCGGCTCGGTTTCATCGGCATCGACTCAATTACGTCAATCGCTTTTGATATTTGACCTGATCGTCCTAAAATATCAACCAAACATCCATAGTGCTCGACTCCTGGCTCAATACCATACGTGTTTTTCATTTTGTAAAATATTTCAATCCCTTCTTCTACGAGTCCACTGTGATTACAAGCTGCCAGAACCGAAACGAATGTCACCTCGTTCGGCTTTGTCTCGAGCTGCATTTTTGAGAAAAGTTCGAGTGCTTTTTTCCCACGTCCGTGAAAGGCCAATCCGGTGATCATTGTTGTCCATACGGTAACGTCTCTTTCGGTAACTTGTTCGAATACGAAATAAGCTCGCTCTATACTGCCAGTTTTACAGTACAAATCTATCAAAACTGACCCTAAAACAGCATCTATGTTCATCTCCATTTTCAATGACAATCCATGAATCATTCTGCCTCGATACGAGTCTCCAACTTCCAATGCAGCCAAGATCAAGTTCACCATCGTAACATTGTCGGGACGAATATTCTCACCTTGCATTTTATTGAATAATCTTTGGACAGTAATAAACTCACCATTTTGAGCATAACCAGAAATTAGTGAATTCCAAGAAACAAGATCCCTTCGTGGAGCTCGATCGAAAAATCCATGAGAAAGTTCCATTTCTCCGATCTTAGCGTAACCGGCAATCATGCTGTTCCATGAAATTGTATCTGTCTCCTTTAAGGCATTAAATATCTTGTGAGCTTGCTTCATTTCATTGCACTTCACATACATGTCTAAAAGCGCATTGCCTAATATCAAGTTGGAAGTGGAATCTCTCTTCTCAATCCAAGTATGAACAGATTTCCCTAACTTCATCTCTCCCAATTTGCCACAACAAATAAGCAGCCCTATAACCGTAAACTCGTCGGCATCAAGATTCGAGTCCGCCATTTTTTTGAAAAGTTGGAAAGCTTTCAAAACATCTCCATTCTTAGCATAATTAACAATCATGATATTGTAAGAGACGACATCCGGGCTAGGCATTTCGTCGAACAGTTTGCGAGCAACTGCCATTTCTCCATTCTCTGTATACTTCTTCGTGAGAGAATTTTGCAGATAGGCATGACATAACAAACCAGTAATGAAAGCATGGCAATGAATCTGTTTCACTTCCATAAAAAATCTAGTGGTCTGAAGAAGATAGATAAGAGATTGTTTATCAGGGTAAATACCAAATTGAAGCATTGAATTGTACAGAAAGAATGCTTGCTCCGTTGAAAACGAGAAACCCAGAATCATTGTGTTGAAAATGTAGAGATTAGGACGAGGAGTAAAGTGATCGAAAAGGAGGATTGCCAAGTCCAAATTTTCTGGGTGGGAAATTGCTGAGAAAAACAGAATCCTGCTCATCGGAAATGTTTGGCCAATTTGATTCGTCCTCATAATTTGTCCTAATATTTGTTTGAAATGGTACCTCGTACTGCATTTTTCAAGCGAAACAAGAGATGGGTGATTGAGTTCGAGTTCTACACTTGGATCCCATTTCATCTGACTGCTGCTCCATGAAATTAATCTCAGTCTACGAACCCAACGGGCATGGCGGAACATGTGACAAATCCTCAAAAAACTACTAAATTCTCTGAAGATTTTTGTTATAAAATCAGAGTCATACTATGACTGCATTTGTTTTTAATCAGTAAGTTTACTATTCTAATCTTAAGATCCTTGTTCTTTATCCTCATAAATTTAAAAATAATAGCGACGTGACCATCTTAATGCATACCAAGTTGGTTATAACGTTAAGTGTACATTTTATTTTTACACTATAGTCATTTCTTGTATAGAAATATTTAAAATTAATGGATAAATGGGACGTAATGATGTGGCACAGTGGATTAATCAAATTGCTAGAATCTAGTCACATTCATCATCTCGAGATAGATGATGGATTGTTGATCCAACTATCAATGGTTAAACGAAAAATGGGGTCATCGACAAAATTCACAATCTACAATCACAAATCTTACACAATACACCTAAGTTTCGGTAAAACGTCTCTCCGAGCACTCGTTTTAAAGCGATGAGTAACATGTTAAAACATTCATAGTTTCGAGTTCGAAATATGCAAGTGAACAGTTGAATTTGAGAGCAAATAATTACATCTAAAATTGAGAAATCCCCTCCCTCCCAAGGCAACCTTTTGCAATCTCAAAAGAATAGGTAAGACATTTCAATAGAAGATGCTAAATTGCACTTTACCCAGAACATATATCAATACAAAGAATATTTCCCTGTTGACAAATAACAGAAAGCAATAAAAATGAAAAGAGAAGAAAAGTGTAGTACCATCTATCTTTATTTTGGAGAAACCTGCTTTTGAATTTGGTTGCTGTCCCTTTAATCTGACAAGTTACCAACTAGAACTGGGTCTAGAGAAAGCAATGCATCCTTTTCTGCTCTTGGCCTCTTCCCCTTTATCAGCTTTCTTTCTCAAGAAAGAAAAAAAAGAAGCAGAAAAGAGATAATGACAATGTAAGTGACTCCCACCCCTGTTCTTCCTGTCATTTTCCCTACTTTCTCCACATGATAATTCACATTTGAAAAGATGCTGTATTCACTTTGCAAGTAACAAAAGAAAATCCCATACATATAAAAAGATATCCTAGCAAAAGGACTGTTTGACTAAAATGCCAGAACCTTCCAAAAAACTTTACAAGAAAGCCAGCAATTATCTAGTTCAACTTGCATTAAACTTACACAAATACATAATTTACATCCATATCTATCTCTTTCAGATTGCCCCACTTTCTCCACTATCAAATATATAAAGAAAAACTGAATTTCCACCATAGAGAACTTTTTGGTCATTCACCGCCAACCCCACCAATTAAATTTACCTGGGAAATTGAGAGAACTTTTCAAACCACTTCTTCGAACTTGGCTGAAGCAGCATGTTGCATGCCTTAAGATTTTCTTTCTGGGTATTATCACAATTCTTCCTAGTTTGCAACATCTGGAAATGAATTGTTAGAGAAAAGCTATCACTTCTAAACACATTTAAAAAGCCTTATAAAAAAAAAACACATTTAAAGCTACACAATGATATAACAGTCCAAGTCAGATTTTCATTAATCTATACATCAATTGGAATGTTACTTTACCAGGCAACTTCAAATGAAAAATTTACAAGTAAGCCTAACATTACTCAATCTGATTAGGGGTTGGGGAAATGTACGTAAAGGACTCATTTTTATAAGCATTTATGTAAGATAGGAGGCATTACAGGATGTAAGCGACACTGAAGAGGTAACTTCATCTTGTAATCAACTATGGAGTATCGGATTCTGGCTTAACCGTCATCTGAGCGTTCGACTGGTGGGTTCTGAAAATTGCAGAAGCTAATGATATGGGCATGATGCATAGAGCCTTTGATTGAAGAAATTGCATGGCAGCTCCAACGTCTTCTTCCATTAATTTGGCTACTTGTTGCTCTGTTCCATCCGTTGACCATTTTTCCCAAACTTGTTGATTAGTTCCATCTTCACTTCCCTTTAATAGACAACTCAATTACAAATGAATAAACAGATAAAATGAACAATTATAATACAAGAACTAATTAACCATTGATTCAATAAGCTCTTTTTCTCCTAACTTTCAGATTCGTACTTTTATTTTAATGTGATTGATATGACAATTTTCAGAGATAACATTGTAATCAGATAAAGATTTTAATCCAATCTTTTATGCCAACACTGAATTATATTACTGCAAAATTCACTATATTCTTGTCATTGAGTTAGCTTATTTTAAGAAGTTACATTATGCAACTAGAAATTGATTGATTTAGTCATTCAATGAACTGAGAAAAGAATTGACTGATCTAACATATAACAAGTTCTGAAAACATACATGTTTGAACTTTTTCAGTCAAAACATTGAATTTAGCAAAGAAAGATAATATATTTAGTACCTCAGCTACACCCAATCTGGGTCCATCCGGAAGGAGCTGACCAACACCCAATCCACCTAGTCTGCTCATGCTCAGAACCTGGGGAAAAATTTCTCAGCAGAGAGTTCTCTTAAAAAATGTCAAGATTTTAGAGATGTATTAAGAACTGAGAATGAGGCTGTGGGAAGTTCATGGTCTTTCATGTTCAACTATGGCTTCAATGTAATTGAGATTTATATCGGCAGAAAAGGCATCCTATCCTTGCAAGTGAATTTACTACCCATTCATGCTTTAATATGAAAAAATAGTGTGATAAAGGCAATGAGGTACAACCCTCCCAATTAATTGTAAAGAGCTGTTTCTAAAATAACTTTAACAAATCCAAGTAGACGAACCCACAAACAACATAAAATCGATGAAGTTGTTCATGTATTCAAAAACTTCAAAAAAAATATCTCTTTATCTTTAGTTAATACTGGATTCATTTCATTCTTTATCTGAAAGAGTACATTAAAAGTATGTATTTTCAAATCATTCCAGATATGATCAATATCTTTTCAACTAATATATTAACAATCCAATTAAGTTACAACTTTGAGTAATCAAGAGTTCGAATTTATTAGTGACCAACCAAAAAATTGAAATAGAGAAATTATTTAGTTGCATATGAACACGATGATAAAGAAAGGTCATAAACACAACTTTTGATTCCGGGCCTTTTAAGTAATATAAGTTCAGTATCTTATAAAAAAAGAGTAATATAAGTTCAGTAAACTAATCCATAGTAAGATCAAATCTATTGGGGAACTTGATCTCTATACCTTGACTTGAAGCCTTAGAAACTTGACATAATCCACAATTTCATCAAGCATGGCTGCCCTATCTGACTGCAAAAGATTAAAATTAATCAGTAACGTCATGCTGTGTCTACCTGTAAGTAATTCATGCTCTGTCCTCGAATGGTCAAAGCACAGGATAATGTCTATTTTCAGACAAGATAATGACAGTAAAATAATTTAGTGATTGACCTATAGTGTGATTGAACCAACAGTTATATACATAAGGCAACTTCATGGAAGTTCTCGGAATGAGAAAAATAACCTTGTTACAACTAGGAACCAGCTCCTGCAAAGCCTTCATTCTTTCGGCAATTCGTTCCCTTCGTAACTGGGTTAAAAAGAAATAAACATAAGACAGAATTCAATTGCACTTTATATTCAATATGAAGTGAATATACATCAAAAGAAAATTCAAAGAGTACATGAACTACAAAGCAATTTTTAAGAATGAAATAGCAGTCCATATAACAGAAAATATTCTTGATAAAATATCATGCTTGGATCTTTAATTGGAAAATATGAGAAAATAAGCATTTTTATACACTCATTTGCAATATTTAACTATTTTCTTGCATAAGACCCAATTTTAGCTACAAAGAGAAATCATAATTACCTTCTATTGAAGTTAATTACTAGATTCCTGAGTTAACTCCGAATATAATGAACTTAATCAGATACTAAATTTACCCTCTCTGCAATGCTGTGAGGATCTGTTGCTTTTCCTCTTTTTGCTCGAACTCGAGGACGCATTGTAGGCAGTTGGGATACAGCAGGAACTTGCCCAGATGTTGGTTGACCATGAAAGGGCTGAATTTAAAGACAGCTCTTAATTTGAAATAACGCGAAAACTATAAAATCATAAAATCAATCGAATTAGAGTAACAACTTTACTTTTCCAGTAAAAAAATCGAAATTGGTTGAACTCTGAAAGATGTTTGATCGATGTGAATGAGCAAAAAATCAAAATTTCAAAAAGATGTCAAATAAAATGGGAAGCTATTTCAATTTAAAACTCTTTTGACAAGAAAATACTCAATCACTTGCAGTTAAGATATCGTTTTTAGCTTCCTTTTGTGAATTTCTAGCCTCTTTTTTTTTACTCACTCCCTCTTACAACTGCACTTCGTACATCGTTATAATTTTCTGTCGGTGAAAAAAAAATTGCCAATTTTTAACTCAATTTCACAAAATATGACTACTGTACCTGGTGGAGTTGGGAAGGAGGTGGCACTGGTCTAACAGACTGAGATTGTAAATGTCCAAAAGCTGGGAATAAAGCATTCATATTCACGGAATCTCTTTCCTGACAGAGAAGAAAGAAAAAAGAAGAAAGTGAATTGAATGACCCTACTTTATCATAAGAATAAGTTCTTAGTCTTTAAATTCTGGAACCTGAGGACAAAGCAGAAGAAAATTAATCAAATTTCAAGATTTTCAGATACGTTAAACAATAAGTGAATCCCTCTTTTTTCGTCTTTTTCCATCAATCCTATCTCATTTAATTGATTATTTTCACAACTGATGAATTTCAGGCAGAAAGTTCTTGGGGAAAGTAATGAGAAAGAGAAGATAACAGATTCCAAATTTCCAAAGAAAGAAAAAGTCGGGTTGTACTCAGCATACACTTTCCGGAAATGATACGGAAAAAGACGAAAGAAAAATTGAAATTGTATCTCCCAATACAAATTTCCATCATTTTCCCAGAAACAAAAAGATTGCTATGCGGAAAAAAAGGAAAATTAACAGTAAAAGTTCTGGTCTTGAGACTACCAAAAATCCAAAAAAAAAAAAACATGGTGATTTCATCTCAAAAAAGTAGAAATATAGCAGAAATGATAATTTTATTTCAAAAGAGTACAATAACAGCAGTTCAAGCAACCGGATGGAGAAAGAGGGGGAGAGGAAAGACGCACAGAAATTCCAGAAATATCAGAAAAAGAAGCATTAGTATTCGCATTGCTACGGCCATTAGCTTCCATCTCTTCTCCAAATCTCCCTCGCCTCAAAAAGCTCCGTTCGAAGTTCAATCCCAGAGGCATACCCAACCCTTGCAAGGCGTTCCCTCTCAATTCACCTCCGGAGCCACCACAATCATCTCCTCTTCCTCCCAATCCAGACCCTAACTGTAACGCCATAGCCACAGAGTCCACCTCTCTCCCTCCATACTCAGCCGACTCTCCCCCATTAAAAGCAGTAGGCACTTCCAAAATCTGCTCGAAGAAATCATCCCCAATACCGTCATGCGAATTCCTTTCCATATTTTGCTAGATTTCTTCTACCAAGTGGCAGAAACCTCAGCCAGGAAACAGAAAATATTTGCAGGGAAGATGCAGCCGAAGACGAAGGACGAGCAAATTACGGAGGCTTTTAAGGAATTTTCAATTTGTTAATGGGAGAGAGAGAAGGTAATTGTGGGCCCCTTAAAAGCCCATCCGAAATGGGCTTTTTTGCTGGCCCACAATCTTGACCATCCAACTCAAGCCCAGCCCAAGAAAGTCGAAGACAACTTGAATGAATCCCAACTTTTCATAAAAAGAAGAAAAAATGACAAATTAACCAACGTGATTTGTGATCAATGACAAGTCAATTATTATCATTTATTTTCTAACAAATTAACCACTAACGTATGAAAAAATAACAAAATCAACTCACTGTCACGTTTGCCGTTAACAAGCTGATGTGGAGCCATAGCGGTTTGTCTACAAACTGCTATGGCTCCACATCTGCTTGTTAACGGCAAATGTAACAGTAATGTTGACTTTGTTATTTTCTCATACATCAGTGCTAATTTGTTAGAAAATAAAGAATAATAATTGAGTTGTCATTGATTATAAATCACGGTGGTTAATTTATTATTTTTTCTTAAAAGATTAAAGAATTCATCCAAGAATCTTATGAGTACGAGGACTTTTTGTAACTGCCAAGGAGGTTTTTGACTCAAATCTTGACTATTTGACCCAACTCTAACTCCGACGAAACATGATGCTCTCAGACGATGCCCAAGGCTTTGTAAAAAGATAATTGAGGCCAATTTAAAAAAGTGGTCTAATAATGATCGAATAAGAGGGGTATTTTGTAAATACCAAGTAGGTTTTAATAACTCAAATCTCGACTGCTCGACCTAAGTCCAACTCGACAAAGCCTTATGCTACTCGATTGAATGTCAATGCTTCAAAAATAAAGCTGCTTAAGAATGTATACAAGTAAGTGTGCTTTTTGTGAATGTTAAAAGTGGTACGAAGGCCACTCAATCTCGACTAATCCCCTCAAGTTCACTCTTACAAATAAGGATAGATAGAACTACATCGAAATCGCAGTTTGAATAAAAAACGGCGATTCAATCTCGATTTGGTTTGGTTCTGTCCACCATATGTACAGTAACCAATTTTTAATATGAAAGAACTACATTTCAAAGTTTTGGGTGCCAAAAACTATAAAATCAAATTGAACAAACTTGAAAATCACCCATAGTCTAGCTCAAAGTTGACCCAATCTTATAAAATCAATAATAAAAGTATTTATTTTAATAATATTGATTTATTGTTTTATTTTGGAATGGAGCCATATCTCACTACTCTAAACCATAGAAATCTATACTTCATTTTTTGATTCAGTTTGATCTTGAAACTAGACTGAACCAGACTAAACCAGACTATGTCCACCCTCACTTGCAAATCCAAACTCAACTCGAATGAGGTCTGATGCTCCATAAAAAGACTATTAGGTGAGGAAAACATAACCAAATTGTATAAGAATGAAGCACAATCTCAACTACTCGAGCCAAGTCCAAACCTACAAATCCGAACACGACTTGAGTGAAGCGCAATGCTTAGTGAAAGATTATTAGGTTATGCAAAAATAACAAAGTCACAAAAAATGTATATGAATGGCGTATACGTTCTCATACCTTGTGATCGTTTGAGCCAATGCTATAGAGTATGTAATATTGGATCCAATGTTCTTATACAAAAAGAAAGTCTACTACTTATTTTTTCCCATCATTGAATTTTTTACCCTCAAAGTAAAATTAATAATAATTATTAAGGTAAAGTGTAATTTTATCCCTAATGTATGGGGTAAGTGCCCATAACAGCTTATGATTTGTACATTTTATCAAACTTCTATTGCGATTCCATCTTTTTGCACAATTCGTTGAAAAGTGCTCTAGCTCATCACCTAGCAATTAAATTAAGCAATTCCAGTTTTTCCAGAAACACCTTATATGATCTGTTTCTCGAAGAATTGACAGAGGATGAAGCAATTTGTATAGCAGTGATCTCGTAGGGGATGGGTAAAACTCAAACGCGAATAGTGACAGAACGAGAAACAACCCAATCTAGAAGAGTTAATTGAACTGTCCAATGCTTTTACGAGAACTAAATATAGTATAAGAGTTAATAAGAGTAAAAGTTGAGACCCAATAATATTGGGCTAGCCTAATAGTCCAACATTGAAGTTAGAAAAATAGTACAAGTGCAGAATAATTGTGCGAAAAAAAAAGAGTAATCTAATCGAAAGAAACAAAACTAATAAGAGTTGTATCTTACCAACAAGATCTCTCAAATAAAGATAAATAACTAATGTTGATCAATCTTGCGTTGGTTGCTAAAAGTCTTCTTGACTATAATTTGAAAAGTAATGTCGTTGCGATGAGTCGACTAAATTCAATAGGGATTTACGTGCATGATCAATAATAAGTGTAAATGAAAAAGCATGTGAGCATCCTCTACAATCGTACGTGAGAGAAAAAAAATATCAATAGAACTTGTGTCAAAAGTATCCATTGTATTGTGATACGTAAATAAAATAGCAACTACTGTAACAATAAAATATCTCGGTGAAAAATGAGTTACTCGATGATCAAAGTATAAAAGAAAAGACGATACTTGATGATCGCAATAATATAATAACACCAATCAAGTTTATGATTTTGTACCTAGGAACACACAGTCAATTATCCCATTACTCTATTTTCAGAACAACAAACACATTATCTAATGGTCGAATGTTGGTAATAAACAAAGACCCACACTTGGGTCAATTAAACTCAGTTCATGTAACTGAGTTAATCAGCAGTTTAAAATAATGTACGTGTATAGTAAAAAAAAAATGAGTGAAAATTATACATATATGGAATAAAAACAAACATTTCATAAAGACAAGACAAATCCCAAAAGTATAGGAACACGACCCAAAATATGTTTATGAAAACATGTATGCACTATAGAAGTAAACTCCTATCTTGATTGGGTATACCACCACCACCAAAAGCTCAAAATCCAAAGTCCATATAGAAGTCAAAACTCGTACCTAATCATAACATTACGTTCAGTATCATTTTATACTCTCAAAATAGTTATTGAAACCCACAACCAGAGTATGAACCAACTCGAAAATCAAAAGGGGTTAAAACCCAACTTGACCCGCACTCATTATGATGTCACGACATAACCTCTTAGGAAGCCTCACGGCATAAGAATAGGAGTGCCTTGGTATAACCACGACGCGTCATGCCACAAAGAACGATGCGTGAACAGGAATGCCTCGACGTTCTGTCCTTGAACGTTGAGGCATAACATGAGTTGCGTTTCCAAGAATTTTGGAAACGACTTAAAATGTGGCAATAAAACCATGATAATGTTGCAGTGTTGAATGATCCGATCCCCCTTGTATAATCGGGTTCTAAGCACTCATCCAACGACAAAGTAACAAGATTTGGGTCCTAATTCATTCCCATGTCTAAAGTCCGGAAATCTATACAAAGTCATGCGAAAATTGAAGAAATTGCCTTGCCTTACTTCTTAATTCCAAGCAATCACAACGTTTCCAAACTTTCTCGACTAGTGGGAGATCTTCAGATTACCCTTCACTCATAGAAACTCGTCTCCAGGGAAAATGATGAGTGAATGAGTCATAGTGTTGAAGGAAAGGATTAAATAAGGCTCTCGGCTCAACCGAGCGCAAAGAGACCAGAGTCCACAATTTAACTTGATAAAAATTTTAACATAATGTTCTAACTCAATTTACCTGCATAGAAATGCTGGATTTTACAAAATCCATGGAGAAAAGTACATTTACAACTGAGTTTTCTAATGCATCTGTCTCCCCGCCACCATTATCTGGACGCCAACCCAAAAGTGCAAACTATATTTGTCTGCGGCTTCAATTTCGTAGCAATTACCTCCATTGTTGGCAATTTTACAGAACAAATCGAAGGTCAGACAATGGCAAAGACGTAGATAGAAGCAGAATAAGAAAGGAAGAGAAAAGCAATTGGCAAATAGGGTTGAGAAGCAGGAGGAAACCTTAAGCTTCCCTGTTTTATACACAAAAAGGAAAACATTAAGGAATATGAAAAGGAACCTAGCATGAAGATGGAGCTTTTGGCAATGAAATTTCTATGCACAAGATAGAGATGCCACATATGCATTTTAACAGAGAAATGAACAATAAAATACAAATCACTAACAATCGATGCGTCAATATGTTCTAAGTACAAAAACAAACGTTAAAGTGTTATAAACACATTACCCTATTGGTTAGAGGTAAAATTATACTTACCTTAATTATTATTATTTCATGTTACATTAACTTAAAGATCATACCTTCCAAGTTCAATTTTCCATCTTCAAGAACACCCAAAAAGGAAAAGATAATAAGCATTAAGTTGAAAAAAAAAAAGAAAGATAATTTCATATGACGCTGATCTAACATTAAGAATTGGATATTTTGTTCAAAACCTTGATAAAATTATCATTTACAAGCTCTTCATATACTTTCCTTTGAGCTTGATACCTTCTCCTGTTTCTCCTCTTCACTCATTGCTGTAGACTTTGTTTCTGGAGTTTCACCCATTGAATCCTCAGGCTCTTTCTTTAGCTCTGACTCAAACTCTTTGGCTGCCTGAAACATTATTTCACAACTCAGATTCCACAAATAAGTGAACTAAAACATAACTCCATCTAAGTTTACTTCTAATCCACCAATCGACTCTGATTGCAGAAGAAGGAAACAACAATTGATTGATCAGCTAGATCAAAATGAAAAAATGGCCTACGAGGTACGAGACTAAGGAGAGAGCATCTTAATGATCAGCCTATGGGCCTTTTCATAAACCCCAAATTACCAAGTTTGGTAATTTTGAAGTAATGGAATCTGAAATGAAATAATATGTTCAATATGACCTATAATATACTAGATTTATTTTAGTAGAAATAAATAATTGAATTCCACATTCTCCATCAACAACTCTTTAAAAATGGTAAAAACATCTAATGTCTATCTCATCGGGATTATAGTAATAAGACGACCATGTAAGGAGGAGATGCTAAGATATTGAAGGCGAAGTTGGAAGTGTACTTTAAACAATTTGCTACTACATGAATAGGTTAGTAAGATTGAGAGAAACTAAGTGATATAACTTTATTTTGAACATCAAAATTTTATTTTGGCCGATTAACAATTTATTATCTAAGTAATCAAATCGCATAAATTTCTGAAACTATCAAGAAATAATCCAACAAAAGATGCCACAAATCATTGCTGGATTTCAATCAATGGAATGATTCCAACTAAACCAACAATCAATCAAATCCTGAAAATGGCATTTCCAAACGGGAGATATTGCACACTCCGAATAATAACCAACCGTAAATCTTTCTATTATGTGTATAAATTAGTTAGGATATTATTCTTTTTATACTTATTTAATGGGTAGCTATTGTACTAGTTTAAACAACAAATTATTGATACAATTTACTCCAGTTTATCGGTATTAGAGCCCTTGCCAAATGGCTTCTTCTTCAAGCAGTACAACAAGCCCTAATCCCTCATATTCTTTTCCCATTTCCTGTCTGCTCCGATTCTTCCTTCCTTAACACAGACACTTACGATCAAGCTCGATTCTCATAATTATCTCATATGGAAACATCAACTTCTAAACATGGTAATCACAAATGGTATAGAGGCGATTCTTAATGGGTCTTCTCCACCTCCTCCTCAATTTCTTGATTCCTCTATTCAACCAAATCCGGAGTTTCATACCTGGTAACGTTTGAATCACCTTCTCATGAGTTGGATTTATGCTTCTATGAGTGAGTCTCTTCTCCCTCAAATCATTTACTATTCCTCTGCCTCAGAAATCTGGTCATCTCTTGCGCGACTCTATTGCTCCACCTCTCTTGCTTGTCTGACAAAACTTAGGAGCAAACTTCATTCAATTACAAAGGATGGTCTTACTGCTTCAGAATATATTCATAAATTTGTCTCCATATGTAACAATTTGGCTGCTATTGGTGAGCCAGTGTCAAGGAAAGATCATCTCATCTATTTAATTAATGGACTTGGAGTAAAATATAAGGTATTTGTTACCTCTATTACAAGTAGAATTGATGAACCATCTATTGAGGAGGTACATAGTCTTCTTTTACATTTTGATTTTCGTCTTGAAAGGCAGCAAACAGCTTTCCAGTTAAATACTGTTCAGGGAAACTTTGCATCTTTTAATATTAAGCGATGGCCTCCTTTTCCTAATCTCCCTGCTCCTCGCCCATTGTCACCATATAGTACTTTTCAACCAAATATTCTTGGAAGACCTACTCCTCAAGGACAGTGGAGGCCCTCTCATTCTCACAACAAGAACAATTATAAACCCAAATGTCAAATGTGTTTTAAAGTTGAACATACTGCTGCCACGTTTTACCATCCGGGTAATTTTTCTTAGAAGCCTTTGCCACCTAAATCTCTCAATTCTATGGTGATTATTTCAGACTCTTCACTCCAGCTATGCCTTTGGTCTTTGATTCAGCTCTTTGGTATTTGGACTCAGGTGCAACGCATCATTTTACAACTGATTCTACTTCTCTTCAGCAAACAACTCCGTATACAAGTTCTGATAGTGTCATGGTGGGCAATGGTATGTCTCTTTCTATTTCAAGTACTGGCCATGCATCTCTTCCCACATCCTCTAAATCTCTTACACTTAAAAATGTTCTGCACTCTCCTTCTTTGACAAATAAACTTGCTAGGATCTCAAAGCCGTGTTCTGATAATGACATTTTTATTGAATTTTATGCCTCCCACTTTCTAATTAAGGATATTTTCTCTAAACAGACACTACTCCAGGGTCCTCTAGTTAATAGTCTCTACAACTTCCCATCTCTCAACTCATTTTCTTCGTTCAGTGCTCTCCCAACTACTCTTCACTCCTGCCATCAGATCTCCTCTCTCTTTGGCATTAGCAACTCGGTCACTAGACTCAATCCAGAGTTCGTCAAGTCTTGCAATTTTGGCGATGTTTCTGTTACTTCGAGCGCCTCTCCCTCATCCTGTAATATTTGTCCTTTGGACAAATCTCATGCTCTCCCATTTTCTCTTTCATTATCTTGTGCGTCTTCTCCTTTTGAGCTAATACACTCGGACGTATGGGGTCCATCGCCCATTTCTTTAGTTGCTGGTGAAAGATATTTCCTGACATTTATTGATGATTTTAGTAGATATACTTGGCTACATGTTCTCAAATCTAAATCTGATGTACTTCATGTTTTTCACACGTTCCATACCATGGTTTTTAATCAATTTCAATCCCACATTAAAGTTTTTCAATCCGACTAGGGGAGGCGAGTTCCGTGCCTTGACTTCTTTGTTCAATAAACTTGGCATTAAACATCAAATTTCTTGCCCTTACACTCCCACACAAAATGGTCATGCCGAAAGAAAAAATCGTCATCTTGTAGAAATGGGCCTTTGTTAGCTCTTTAATTCTCATATTCTCGTATCATATTGGCCCTACAGTTTCCAAACAGCTTCTTATATCATAAATTGTCTTCCTACTCCAATTCTTCAAAATCAATCTCCCTATGCAATCTTATTTCACAAATCTCCAACGTATGATCATTTTTGTATTTTTTATCGCACTTGCTACCCTTTACTACGGCCATATAATTCTCATAAACTCCAACCACGATCTGTCGAATGTGTTTTTATAGGATATAGCACACACCACAAAGGTTATCTTTGCCTTCAACCTCTTATTGGTCACATATATATTTCTCATAATGTGTTATTTGATGAATCCACTTTTCCATTTTGCATGATTACTTCTTCTTTGCCATCTGGCTCATCAAGCTCTTCTTCTTTTCAACTTTCCATTCCATTTTCCCCCCATGTTGCTCATAGTGCTCCTCCTCTGTCTCCCACACCTGCTTCTATCTCCACTGATTTTGTTGTGTCTTCTCTTTTGTCTGCCTCTTCTATTGTTTCTCCTGTGCAGGTCAGCCCAACTGAAAATAGAAAGGCTATTACCAATGCTCACTCTATGACTACAAGAGGCAAATCAAGTATTTTCAACCAAAGGTTTTTCTCCAATCAACTCTTTCTTCTCTTGAACCACATACTTTTCAGCAAGCTAGTCGTGATCCTCTTTGGCTTCGGGCTATGACTGATGAGATCATAGCCCTACAGCAAAATGGAACTTGGGAATTGGTTCCTTCTCATCCTAAATTGAAGGTTATTGGCTTTAAATGAACTTTCAAGCTAAAACAACATTCTGATGGTTCTTTTAGTCGCTATAAAGCTCGTTTGGTCGCAAAGGGTTATGACCAAACAGAGGGTATTGATTACTTTGAGACTTTTAGTCTGGTTGTTAAACTGAGAACATTTAGGTTGGTTCTATCTCGCGCTCTTTCTCAAGATTGGCCTATTTGATAACTTGACGTTAGCAATGCTTTTCTCCATGGCGATCTTTCTGAAACTGTATATGGCTCAACCAATGGGAATTATTGATGCTACTCGACCATCTCATGTCTGTATCTTACGAAAGGCCATTTACAGTTTAAAACAATCACCTTGTGCTTGGTATACTAAACTAAGTGCAGCTCTTATTCGCTGGGGTTTTATTGATTCTAAAGCCGATACATCAATGTTTATTTTCCACCGTGCTGACATTACTCTTATTATGTTGATATATGTGGATGACATACTTTTTATAGGTAGCCATACTAATTACATCTCTAAGCTTATTGGATATTTGAGCTCCATTTTCGCCCTCAAGGATTTGGGACCTTTCCATTATTTTCTTGGTGTTGCCATCACTTGTACCGATTCACACTTTTAGCTCTCGCAATCTAAATATATTTCTAATCTTCTTCTTCGATCGAGAATGCATGACTGAACGCCTGTTCCAACTCCCATGGTGTCAAGTTCTATCATTTCTCGGAATTCTGGTGTTCCCTTATCTGATGGTTCTCATTTTAGAAGTATCGTTGGTGGATTACAATATTGCAGCTTCACTCGTCCGGACATTGCTTTTATTGTTAATCATGTTTGTCAATTTATGCATACTCCGATTGACTCTCATTGGCAAGCTGTCAAACGGATTTTAAGATATTTAAAGGGCATTGTCGATTTTTCATTATTTTTTTGCAAGGATTCTTCTACTGAGTTAATTGGCTTCTCCTATACGAATTGGGCTACTTGTCCTGAGGAACGTAAAAGCAATAGTGCTTACTGTAAATTTAGTTTTGTGGGCGTCAAACAAACAAAATGCAGTGGCTCGCTCTTCCACCGAATTTGAATATCGAAGTCTTGCTAATGCTGCTTTCGAAATACAATGGATTAAATCATTGTTGAGTGAGCCACAAGTTTCCACATCTGCTCCTATGCTCTTACGTGATAATATAAGTGAAACATATATTGCTACCAATCCTATGCTGCACTCCAAGTCAAAACATGTTGAAATCGACTATCATTTCCTTCGTGACTTTGTTCAAAAACAGCTCCTCTCAGTGCAATTTACTCCTTCAGAAAGTCAAGTTGCCGATGCCCTGACGAACCCTCTTGCTATTTCCAAATTTCTTGTTACTCGTCCCAAGCTTTGCGTCGTTCGTTCTTCAACCGACTTAAGCTTGAGGGGGATGATAGCCAACCGTAAATCTCTCTATTACGTGTATAAATTAATTAGGATATTATTCTTTTTATACTTATTTAATGGGTAGCTATTGTACTAGTTTAAACAACAAATTATTGATACAATTTACTTCAGTTTATCTAAACGATAAAACTAAAAAGAAACAAAATTAAAATGGAAGAGGAATGATCCATCAACAACTTTCTCATGATGCAAGTATCAAAAAACACTTAACATTAACAAATTCATGAAGAAAAAAATCTTTAAGTGAGGGACAATTCAATTAGTCGCCAAAAAAGATTAAAAAAATGACATTTCAATCATTGATTGGATGGATCCGGACTAGATATCAAAGAGCATCTCATGCACGAACTATGGAGGTTTAGAAACCCTTCACCATCCAATAATCCTCTATTACTATAGTGCACAGTTGGAATCTCCATTACTTTGATTCAACCATAAAGTTCTTTCTAAGGTGTGTATGTGATGCCTTATAAAAATTCTCGAAAAACAGGAAAGAAAGGAAACAAAATGCATCAAGTGGTTTCACTTTAAAGAGGAAACCGAAACCATTTACTAAAAGGCATTTAAAAAATTTCCAGAAAACAGGCGAGTTTTTGAGTTTTCCTAGAAAACAATTTTCTCCACACGTCTGGATACATTTTTTTTTTTTCAGTTTTTCTGTTTCAAGCATCTAAGTCACTTTATTTCACAATTTTCAATTCCAAAGGGTATCTTTCAAAACTGAATTGGAAACAACACATCAGGTGACGAATGTTTCATTTCAATTCAGTTTCCTTCAATTCCAAAACAAAAGTAAAATGAGATTGAAACATATTGGAGACAACTTAGCCATCTCTTGAATTTGTGGCAATAACTAGACGAAATCAACAAACAGAGACCAGATTTTCCACTCAACTTATGAGTAAAAGAACACGTACCTGTTGGAAGCTCTTTACAGTTTTTCCAATACTTTTTCCGACTTCCGGCAACTGCTTCGGACCAAAAACCAAAACAACAACGCCTGCGATGACGACCAGCTCAGGAACACCGAGACCGAACAAAGCGTTACAGCTCAAACCCTTGCGAAACCTCTCCGATTTAGCTCTGATTCGAATTTGACTCTTGAGAAAATTGGGCGAAGCAGTGGGAGCGAAGAAGAGGGAGTGCGACGAAGAGAGCGGAAGCGAAGCAGAGGGTCTTGGAAATGAACAAGAGAGGGATACAGTAAGAGATGAGATCTCCATTGAAGCTGGGGGAGCTTAGAGAAAATGTCTGAATCCTGGGAGTTTATGGGCTTCTACGTTGATTTCTGGTTTGCTTTGTATGCCATTGGAGAGAGCTTGAGATAAGAAGACTCTAAAGCTTTCAGCAATGGCTGGCCCAATAACAATATCATTACTAATTTTATTCAAATCAAATTATATGGACTATTTTGATAATTATCATAAATACATGTCTTTAAAAATTATATTAAAAATGTCATGTGAGGCGCACATGCGTCATTTTGCAATATATTAAAATCAATATATTTAATATGGGAATTAAAAAAAACACTGAATCTTGATATAGTGATAAGATAAAAACTAAATAATTTTTGTTTATAAATAAAATACTAAACTAAGTTAAATGAACTATTTAAATATCGTTGTCACGTTTTTTATTAAAAATTTATTTTTTTTCACAGCAGAAGACAAATATCTGTTGCGGAATGAGTATGTTCCGCAGCGGAAACATGTCTTTTGATGCAAAAAGTAAGTCATATTCTTTTTCAACAGCGGAAATGATATTTTTCTCAGTGAAAACATATTTTTTGCATGATATTAATTAAATTGATAATTAATTTAAAGAAACATTACAACTTGAATTGATTTTCAAAATTGAAATATTTTAATTATTTATTAATTTATATATTAAACTAGTAACTTGAACAATTAAATCGAACAATTAATTTGGTAATTAATTACCAATTTTGAGATATTAGTCCAAAACATGATAATTAATTACCAAATATTGTAGATAATCATCCAATTTGGTTATTAATTACCAAATTATTATTATTATAAGATGAAATTAGTTACCAAATTAATTAATATTCTGCGAAAATATATTTTTTCCTGTGGAAAATACGTTTTCTGTTGCAGAAAATACATTTTCGCTATGGAAAATATGTTTTTCATTGTAGAAAATAAATGACAGGTCTTATTAAAAAAATGAAAGGAAAGACCGTTTCCATTGTGGTTGTTTTTGCTACAGAAAATACGATTTCTGTTGTGGAAAGTGTATTTTCCAAATTATATTTTAAATTTTTTTTCTTGTGATTGTTTCCGAATTCATCATCCTCTGGTACTTCTTTTCCTGATTGTTCAATTGTTTGAATCTAAAAAAGGTATCATTTTTAGTCACTAGTATGTAGATAAAAAATTTTCAATTTGAGTATTTTGTGGATGTTTTATTTATTATGTGAATTTTGCTTCATTTCTTTTAAAAAAATCGTCAACTTCTTCTGTAGAAGGCTTTTTTTCTCAACTTTCAAACCACTTTTTTCTCTCCTCAAATTCTTAGATTTAGTTTCGAAGGGACATGAGACATGTTTTTGTGTCTAGGAAGGATATTTTACTGAAGCTTTCGTAGAGAAACCATTTTCGTTGGTGTGTACGATGGAATTTGAGGTAAAGGGTCATCGAAAAGGTGAACTAGGGCATCCTTAGTCACAAATTCTAACAAAAATTGTGACAGCAATGTTTGTCTTATATATTTCTCAAAGTTTAGTATTTTTTTTATCATTGAAATTTGTTTAGTGTTTACTTTGTAATTGATTTTATAGTTCAATGTCTTTTATTAATTACCCTATTTAATATTTATAACTTATATTAGGATCTCCATTGGTAAGTTTCAAATTGCAATCATAACATACGACCTTCTCATAATTTAATTTTCTTATAAATCATATGGCTAGTCAAATATTATATTATCCAAAAAAAAAGAAAATGTTTGGTCTTTATCCCTTTAATTTTATTATTAATTAAATATTTTGGTCCATTAGCTTATTGGAGAGAGTTCTTGTCTCCTTGTAATGTTATTTTTTACATGAAGGGTAGTTTAATCCATGTTATCATGCATACTAATTTCCATATTCAAATTTAAAAACTTTGAGAAATCGCATTGTTTACGCAAAATTTTCAGATACAAATACGAGCAAAGAAAATATAAATATCATGATCAACTAAAATACATTTAATTTGAATTTACAAATCACTTTAAACTAGATGATGCATATATGCATTCGTAACAATATATAATTGATTACTATCATCTTTAATTTTGTTTTTTTTTTTTATAATTTCAAATGCAGTATTTATCAAAGCATGGTTCAACTGTTCCCAATTTGAATAATTAAGTTGTTTATTATATATTTGTTTGAATCCAGTAAATATATTTATTCGTTATTGGAAATACCCCTAATACATGTATTATTGTTTACTAACGTATTTTCCTAAGTCTATGTAACTTATGTATTGATCATTGAGAGTTAGAAGATTCAATAAGGGCATAACACGAAGTAGAGGTCAACTTTGGACCAAGGGGTGGTCAACCAGACAGGCTGAAGAAAAGCCAAAACAATGGAAGCGGTCGACCAGGGCCAAGGGTGGTAGACTAGAATCAAGGCAGAGAACTCTAGAATTCCAATTTGCAGAAAAGTGGTGATGGACTACGAGTCCATTATATCATTAATCAAACTTCCAAGATTATCATGGAGAGATTCAATATCAAGCATAAGTGGAAGTTCAAGAACAATTGGAGAATAATTGAAGGACTTTCCAAAACTGTCTTCTTTCTGATTTTTGACAAGTGTTTGACTATTTTAGCATTCAAAACGAGGTCATTTTAAAACAAGTGCTTCATGAAGATTGTAGCTGACTTACTAAGCTTTCTAGAATGACTTAGATAGTTGAATTTGGAGTTTGTTTGCTATGGCAAAAGGCCACAAAATCGAGAACAAAGATTAAGGAAAGTCCAAGTGTCCAAGCTTGAAGACCAAAGAAATCTCTACATGGAAACCATCCAAGTGGCCAAACACCAAGATGGATTAGCTGCCAAATACATCTAGACTTGAAGAAGAAATGAAGAGATTAATTAAACATTCTTTTAGTTAATTAACCTAGTTTCCATTAAGTAGAAAATCGGACAACTTATATTATGAGCCGATTTAGGGTTATTGTTGCTTATTTAGTTTATTATTATTTTATAGTTTGTAATTGGCTATTTAAAGCCACCCTATGTAATTATTTTAGACGGTTGAAGTTGATTAATAAAAGTTTTTGCTTTCTTTCGAAATTGGAGTGATTCATTTTTCAAACACTTGGGTGAGTTACATCCAAAGTTATCATTGTGTAAATAATACCACAAGATTGTGCTCACTTGGAGTTGAGTGAGTTCTCTTATTGGCATCCGTAACCCTACTCTTTGGAGAAAGGTTGTGTGAAGAGGTGTCCAACCATCAATAAGGATTTCATCCGCAAAGGCATCAAAAAGGGAGTTGCAAGCTGTGTTGCTTTCTATTTCCGACCACTTGAATTCTTCTTAGCATATTTCCTAATCCTTGAAGGTTCTTTCCAAAATTCTTTAAGGAGTTCTTTCCTTATTCATCCAAGGAGGCGTGGTCAAAATTCTAGTTCAAAAGCTTCTAAACGAAGGAGTTACAAACTTTTAAAGTTGGACTTTTCAAAAGTGGATTTGAGGCAAAATTAGGAAACCAAGGAACCGGTTGATCATCTTAGCCGATCCCTTCATCAATCGCCTCTACCCTTTTTGAGGTCGACCCTTTGATCGACCACTAGCATAGGTCGATCTGGCCCTTGAGAAATCTATCGATCTCTGGCAATGTATTCTCTTCTTGATCGACCGTTAGGCTTGCTTCAACACATCCGAGTTGATCTAATTCAAGCAACTTTTCATCAATTCTTCAAGTATCAAATGTCCAACTTCCTCAACACTTCTTTAACTTATTTTAAAACTTATTTTTTTACACCCCTTCTGCAATTGCATCAAGTGGTTGACTAAAGGAGAAGTGGTTGACCAAAAAACTAGACAAATTCGAGCCCAAATTCTGCAATATGCTAAAACAGTCGACCAAGGACAAAGTGGTCGACCGAATTGACTGAATTTCACAATGGTAACATTCTAACAGTTAGGAGGTGGTCCACCAAACTAGAGGGTGGTCGACCGATTAAGCAAAGTCTATATATAGAAGGCACTCCGAAGTGAAGAATAACCAAAAGAGAATCGTATTGAAACGCTGCCAAAATTTCTACATGAATTCTCCTTTATTAAATGAGTGCATAGGCCTAACTCTCTCAATACTCAACTTGAGATTATATTCTTGAGAGTTAGGTTCTAAATTGTATTTTCTATTTCCGCAATTGTAAATCGCTACATCAAGAGTGATGCCTCGTGAATAGTCAAAGGAAAGGTGACGCCCTAAGAAGAGTCATTGATTGACACCAGTGAAGTCAATCATCACTAACCGGAGAGGTTAGGTGATTAAGGATCTCCAAGTTGAGAACTTGAAATGCGGACGTAGGCGGGGTTGCTGAACTACGTGAACAAATTGTTTGCATCTCTTTCCCTGAACTCTTTACTTTTATATATGCATTGAATGAGTATTTGGTGTTAAATCACTTAAGGTTTAAAGATAACAATATCGCACGAAAAAGATAGCTCGCCTAATCCCTCCCCCCCTTCCCTTACCTTACCCTACCCTACCCCTCTATAGGCATGCATCGGTCCTATAGTTTTCACTTCTGAAAAAAGATGGAGGCTTGTTTTATTATAGCTAGTTAGGCATCTAGCGAGGTTTGGATGATTATCTCATCGGTGGCTATTGGAGCCTATTTTCATGATAAATCTTGTTTGAAAAATGATTTTAAAATCCATGCACGGAATAGAAGTGATTTGATCATGGTTTTGACGAGAAATGAAAAAACCAGTTTTTTATGTAACGACCCAAATTTTTCAAGTCTTTTTTTTGAAACTCTATCTCAAATCTAGTCATCACTTGAAAACTTCTTATTTAAAACCTTCTCAAAGAAAACAAGTAATTTAATCTTCTAAAACCATGATATTTTTCTTTGAAAACATATGCATAGCGGAAGACTTTTCTTGTTGAACAAAAAATAAACTCAACTTTCCTTAAAATATATTTATTACATAATTCATTAAAATTATATTTTACATAGCTTTTGTTGTAACAACACCAAACCTTCTTCCTCATGGTGATACTCCTTCAACTGCCACGTTCATCTTATCTTTTGAACCATTGTTCATCATTTTTCCTATTATCTACACCATATAATTCATCTATAAGCTTAATACTTAGAAATGTAAATAAAACATGATAATGCAACTTTAAAAAAATGTTGTTTCTATTTTTCTTTATTTTCTATTTTTGTTTCTCGTTATGTTTTGACATTGGGATATGATACCAAAAATGTTTGTTCTTTATTAGGGGTATCCACCACCCAAAGCTCCAATAGTACCACATCACCAAAGCTGTTACAAGTCTTCTTTCATCTTTATCTTTCTTACCTGTATGCATGAGAAAAACATTTTCGTAACTTTTCTGAAAACATGATGTATGAACATGCAACTAAACACATCATCATTTAAACATAATATCATCTAACAGGTCATCAAGTCCTCAAGATATCAATATCATCAAACGACAGACACTGTCTAGCATATTCTATAATATCAACAAATCCTCACAATAATATAGCATCATCTAACAGATCAACGAATCCTCAAAGCATCAATATTATTATCTAGCAGAATATAATTATCACTATCATCATCTAATATAAGTTTGCATAATCTTAATTCTAAACATGTCACTACATAACAAAATATCATCAAGTCATGCGGTTCATAGAAACTGAATAACACCTAATATCCTCAAGTAATGCATTTCATTATTTAATGAATATTGTATAATATCTATCATCCTCAAGTCATGCATTTCGTCATATTACAAAAACTGTATAACCTTTATAACTTAAACTTAGCATTCTGTGTTGCAATCCCCGAAGGACCAAACACAAGCAACATTTCTTACCTCTCAACCTTAAAACAAGTATTGGAAAGATACTCTTACTCAGCCCCTTTGTTTTGTGAATCCTTGTATCTCTGGAATTGTTACCCTCGTGCTTCTCCATCGTATATCCTTCTCTAGCTAGAAAATCTTTTTCCAATATAAAAGCCCATGACTTCATGCATTCTCCCACTCTGATGAAGAGTTATAATCGAAGTGAAGAGTCACTGTTTTCTCTGCACTCATAAACTATGTCTAGATTCATCTTGTCGATCTCACTTCGGCTGAGATGTTGCCACCATTCACTTTCCAAACATCCGAATTAACACTTTTGGCAAATATCCCTCTTTTTTAATAATATTTCCACGTCCAGAACACAGTCAAATGTCCACCATTATCATCTTTCTAACATTCTTCATCATCTATAAACTACTTCAAAATGATGATCTACAGCTGCAGAAGTACAGGCCACCACGGACACGTTCGTGTCCACCAAGAATATGGTCAGCGAATATTCTTCCGCTAGACCAATCGTTTCATGCCACGTCGTATTTCTAGAAGCATTTCTATTTGCAGACGTCTTCGCTCTCTCTACTTCACTATTTTAATTGGGTTCCTTTTGTCAAAATGACGTCATTCCTATCCTTGCTTATTTCAACACAGACGCGTTTTTCCTTTGAAACAACAATGTTCTTTTAAATTTGGGACACGTTTCCTTCCATGACTTCCAATCCAAACGACGACGTTTAATATTCTAACAACGCTTTTCTCTTTCTCTTGCACTACGGTCCACGTTTCATCCTCAATTAAATCCAACGGTTCTTCCTCCTTCCAAACAGAATATTTCTTTGCTGCGAAAGCATCTTTTTCTTGATCCAACGACTCTTGTCTCATCTGCCCTTTTAATCAAATGATACATCTCTCTTCCACAAAGAATCTTTCTCTCACGGAAGTATCTTTTCCATCCACCCTCTCTCATCCAATGGTTGATCCTTCACCCGCTCTTCTCATCCAACGATCACTGTTCCATCATCCATCCTCTTCCTTTCTCCCGCAGACACTTTCCTTTCTGAAAAGGAATCTTTTCTTTTCCGTGGAAGCATTTTTCCTTTGATCAACGATCATCAATTCTCCCATTCTTTGATCTAATGGCCGACACATCCTCCGCTCTTCCTAGAATATTTTCGCAGATCCGTTTGCTCCCACGGACGCCAAGCCGAACTCCTTCATTAAAACGACATGTGAACTGTACATGACTTTGTCTAGACCGTTGATCATCCAAATCTGTTCATCTAATCCGTTGATTTCCTTGCAATGGATGCACTTATTTCTGGAGAATGTCCATCTCCTCAAACATGCACTCCAATTCCTGTAACATTCAGAATTTTCATTCTTTATTTTAGCCACGTGTTGTAAGAGCGGATTTTATTGGAATGAATATTTTGGTATCACACGTTACATTCTATACTTGGATTAATTAAAAGAGTGAGGTATATTTTTAATTAAGTAAAATTAGTGAATTAAATTTAAGTTTAATAACAAAAAAGTGAGATATTTTAGTGAAATGAATATTTAGTCTCACATGTGGTGCATTTTACTTAGAATATTTGAGAGTGTATTATGCATATTATAATTTAATAAGGGGATGATTTAAATAATAAGGGAATAATTAGATAAAGGATTTAATAAATTAGGAAATTATTTTTTTAAAGAAGGAAATGTTGGTTTCAATCGGTTTACATCGCTAGTTGGGGAGAGGAGTGCTTCTAGCTTAGACATGACAAACGAGCCGAGCCAGCCGAGCCGACCCTAAAAAAGTCTGGCTCGTCGAGCATGCCGAGCTTAACGAGTCTGCCGAGTCTAACGAGCCTAACGAGCTTAACGAGCCGAGCCTAATGAGCTTTTCCTTAAAAAATTCAAGCTGGGCCTAATGAGCCTTAACGAGCCAAGCCTAATGAGCCTTAACGAGCCAAGCCTAATGAGCCAAATATACATAAATAATATTATCTTATATAAATATATTATAAATTATTTTCAATATTATACAATTTACCACTATAATAAACATTTATTATTATAATGTAAAAATACTATAATTAATCATTTAATTGAAAAAATATTTTTATTAATATAATAAATAATATGTAATTGAAAAAACTATTTGATGAGACAAATAAAATATATATGTATACAATTAATTGTAAATTTGATTAGACGAATAAAATATATGTATACAATTAAATGTAAATTTGATGAGACAAATAAAATATATATGTATACAAGTTAAAGAAAAAATATCAAAATGAAAATTACAGTTTCTAATTTAAGTGAAAATTTAGTCTTCGACATCCAAATTTTTGAATTCTTCTAATATGTCATCCTCTCGTTGTTGATCTCTTGTCACAACGTCGTTCTAATCTTTCATGCAAATGAGTGCCTTAATGAGTGCTGGTGCAAGTCTTCTTCTTTTATTATCGTACACACGTCCACCTACACTAAAAGCAGACTCCGATGCTACTGTAGAGACCGAAGGTGTTAGTAGATCACGTGTCATTCTAGAAAGAATAGGAAATAAAGTGGAGTTGCCTCTCCTCCAAGCCAAAATATCAATAGGCTCGTCGCGAGAAATGTGATGGCGGGTGTCAAGATAAATATCAAGTTCATTTTTTTGTGAATTATAAGAATGAACATCGCTATCTATTTCATCCATAAAATCTTGTGGAGCTCCAGTACGGGCACCACTACTAGAGCTACCACAAATATGTGAAGAAGGAATTAAACGAGTAACATTAGAATATTTAAGTTCATAAGAAGAATATAAATTAACAATTTTATTTCTTAATTGAGTACTAGTAATTAAAGAAGAAATACCTAAATTAGAAGAAATTTTATTAACTATTATACACACTCCTTTTAATTTAAATTTAGGATTCATTATGCATGCAAAACAAAAAATATTAGGTATGTTAAGCCAATATTTTTTAAATTTTGTTTCTATTTTATCAAGTATATCACAAAATTCATTTATTTGTCTAATTTTTTTTTTAAAAGTACCAATTAATTTTATAAAAATTGGGAGAACAAGATGAGTAGTGAGATAATAAATTCCCGAACATTCATTTGTTGCTTCAAAAAATGGTTTTAAAAAATCAAGAAATAAATTAGCAATATCGCAACTACTATGATCAAGAGTAATATATTTTGTTTTTCACTAATAAAAACACTAATAACTAACCAATATGACTTAGCATTTTCCAACATTAAATAAGTCGAATTCCACCTTGTATCTACATCGGTTTTTAATTTTTTTATTTTAAGTTGAGCAATTTTATAATATTCTTTATATTCTTGTTGTCGTGTATTAGATGAAGTAATATAAGAAATTGCATATCTAATAGATTCAATATGATGTGAAATAAATGACATTCCATCTCGAACAACTAAATTCAAAATATGACAAACACATTTCATATGAAAAAGAGAATTATGTGCGGTATCTAATTGAAATAACTTTTTAAATTCAAGAATTACAACATTGTTAGCAGAAGCATTATCGAGCGTAATACTAAAAATTCTATCTCTAATAGAAAATTCTTGCAAAATTCCAACAATATATCTATAAATAGTCAAGCCACTATGTGTATATTCATAACTATAAAATCATAATATTCTTTTATTTAATTGCTAAGAGTCATCAATAAAATGAGAAGTTACAACAATATATCCTAAATTCAAAATATGACAAACACATCTCATATGAAAAAGAGAATTATGGGCGGTATCTAATTGAAATAACTTTTTAAATTCAAAAATTGGAACATTGTTAGCAGAAGCATTATTGAGCGTAATACTAAAAGTTCTATCTCTAATAGCAAATTCTTGCAAAATTCTAACAATATATCTATAAATAGTCAAGCCACTATGTGTATATTCACAACTATGAAATCATAATATTTTTTTATTTAATTGCTAAGAGTCATCAATAAAATGAGAAGTTACAACAATATATCCTAAAACATTAGGTCCACTCCATAAATCAGAGGTAATACAAATGGACATGGACGGAGCATTTGAAAAAAATGCAATGAATTTATTTTCCATATTATTATACATTTTAATAATATCACTTTGCGTCGTACTTCTAGTGTCTCTTCTAAAACTAGGATTAATATACCATTTCATAAAATTTTCATATAACTCTCTATCAAACATAGATAAAGGTACCTCAGATTGTGATATATATTTTGCTACTCCTTCTCTCATTCTATTATGTGAATACATAAAATTGCCACTACCATTAGCATTTAAGAGTGTTTGTGTAGGATCTCTCACTTGCTCGTTTAAGTGACATTTTTTATAATGCCTACCAATTGTGTTAGTAGAACTACCGGATTCGTATGCATAATGTTTAATACAATATTTACATTGTGCTATTCTTTCTATTTTTTCACTAATATTAATATCTTTCATTTCAAAAATGATTCCATATATTCAACGTTTTGCTTCTTTTTTTCTAGGTGAAGTCGTGGATGCATGTGTAGATGATTGATCTAAGAAAAATGTGAGATTATCTCCCCTAATTTCCTCAATATCATCATCAGTAAAAGTGTCAAGAAAAAAATCACGTAGATCCATAATTATAAAAATTGACTACTGCGACACAATTAAAAAAATAAAATGATACCGAACACCCAATATAGAGATCACGTGGTATGACTTTGTGACCAACTCCACGAATACGAATCCTACAAAAATCACAAAAAAATTATTAGTTCGTATTTCACATTAAATTAAAAATAATAAAAATAAATTAAATAAAAAAATATAAATCTACTTTGTTGAATGAATGAAAAAAATTTAAAATATGAAAGAATAATAGAGAATATATTAGCACAAGTAGAAATTGTATTATAAATGAAGGAGAGATTGAAAAAAGTTTGGTGAAAAAAAATATTGAGAAGAATGGTATTTATAAGGAAAAAATTGAATGGAGGGGGAGGGGAGGGGTGCCAACGGTCTTTAAGACCGTTGGCCAACCCAAGCAACGGTCTAAAGACCATTGCTTGAGCAGCATTAGAGCATGGCAACTGTCTTCCTTGGTGGGCACATGCCCACCAAGGATTGTCCCCCCAGCTGGGCAACATGCCCAGCTGGTGGTGGGGCCCCTGGACACTAAAGCCCAGGGGATTTTGAATGAGCGGGCCTGGCGGGCTAGCTCGCAAGCTCGGGACCGGTGAGCTTGTGAGCCCGAAAATGTGGGCTCGACTCGGCCCGCTCTCTGGGCCAGAGCCTGGTCTGCTCAGTTACTGTAGCGGGCCGAGCTCGGCTCAGCCTGCCTGTTAGCCATCTCTATTCTAGCTCGTCTCTCACACTTGCTGGTGATCAGCTTCCCGTGGGTGTTTACGAGCTCGTCGCGATGGGTGCAGGTTTAGCGGGGATTCCGGCTTGTGGGTTTCCTACGTTCGGGCACTTATTTGAAGTGCGTTACGGTGGAGTCGAAATTGACCTACCTCAGTTTTGTTCCCTCGGTCGATTGTTTGTGAAATTGTCTCCTCAGGCAAATTTTTTTGGTTAATAAAATGCATATGAGAATCTGTGACATTATTTGCATAAATTATTGTATGTTGCGTTAGTGAATAAGTATCATTGATATGTTGTTTGTCGATATAAAGTTGATATGGTTTTTGTGATGCCTTAGGGCTATTATTGATGATATGTTTACTATGATGCTTTAAGATACAATTTGTGATATCTATGATTGTTATTTAAGGATATGTGTACCGTGATGTTCTATTATATATATAATTTGGATTGATGACATGTTTATTGTAATTGCTTATGTTATGAATAGGGATGCCTACGAGCTCTGGATCGAGGACTTGCTATTGATATAATCATGCATGTTATACTATCATTATGTTATGGGTAGGGATCATGTGCATTCCATGCATTCATATTTTCAGGAAAGTAGCAAAAATAATTTACATGCATATGTTTTCACGAAAGAAAAATAGAAACAAAATTTAAGATATGAAATGTACCTGGTAAGTTTTTCGAAGAGATGATAGGAATAGATAGGATATCTAAGATGATCTCTCCAGAGCGAACTCAAAGATCATAATCAACCAGAAGGTTGAGAGAGTTTTTAGCAAACAAGCTTTTTCATACTCTGAGTATTCTCGAAGGAGAACACCCTTATTTATAGTAGGGGGTCAGGCTCTTTATAGAACCGAGAGGTTATTAGATATCCTTACACACTTGATGTTGCATAAAGAAAATACTATAGGGAATATATTCCCTGGCACACTTTAATTTACATGATTTTACATAAAGGAAAAACAAAAGTAAGAAATCAATTGTAAAATAATTTTTTGTAGTGGCCATGTGATAGTACTTTTGATGTTTTGATGTTTTTCTTCTTGGTGTAGTTTTTGCTAGTGGCTGGCATTATTGCTTCTAGTAAGTATCTTGTCTTTGTTGCTGCAGAATATTTTATTCATCAAAAAGATTGTAGACTTTTGGGTGACTGTAATCGCATTCGACTATAGACTCTTTCTTGTTTTTCTCTACTAGTCTCTTCTTCTTTAAGTAAAATCTTTTACATGATGCTCGATATTCATTATATTTATCACCTTCTTCATAGGATGATCTTGCATTGATAATACGTCTGATAGCATTTATGATGACTCATTTACTTGTCCATGGGTTGCTCCTCTTGGCCAATGAGATTAAACAGTCGAGATATAGGTCTTTAATGGTATGGACAAAATGTTTAAAATCCAAATATTCAAAGGCTGAAATCTTAATTTTTCTGAATTGTCGTTGAGCTTTTAATCCCAGATAATACCCTCGACCAATTTTTTTATATGCCTCATCATAATTTCTTTTGATCCAGAGGTATTCACAGAATAAGCTTTGTTGTTCCTTACTGGGTGCTTGCGAGTATTCTATGAGATCGTGAGGATTGGAAAGTAGTTGTGATATGTCTTCATTATTAAGATACTGTCTACTCCATGTTGTATGCATAATGGGAACTTGTATGTCCATGATTAAGTAGTATGATATCATTGACTGATCAAATGATCTTGATAAGAATCTTAATAAGGTTTGTAGCACTAAGTGCTTTTGATAAAAAATGATCTGATAAGAATATTTAGTAAAATTTGTAGTACAGAGTGTTGAGCCGAAGCTCTAATAATGTCTTTTTAAGTATCTCACTTTCTGCATTTAATCTGGATAATATATCTTGTAGCTTTTGTATTTTAAGTAATTTTTTCTGTTTCAGCTTTACCTGTAGTTGTGTTCGTAGTGGCTTTACATCTGCTTCCATTCTCGTGTGAGTGTATCTGTAAAACTGTTATTTTCTGATTTGATATATTTAATATACGGTTGATACTGATGTAATTGAAGTTGTCATCTAATTAATCTGTCTTTTCTATAATATTCTTGTAGTTTATATTTCCAAAAACTTGTTATGTATTTGGAGTCTGTTCGTAATTCAAATCTTGTTCCTAATAACTTGATTTTCTATTTTTTAGAATTTTAAGGCATGCATATATTTCTAATTCTTGAATAGAATACTTTTATTCTGTTTTAGTAAATGATCCTGAAATATATTTGCAGGATATTTTTCTGTTTTAAGTATAGGTTCTGTGTCAATTTTTGTGTATTTTATAATAATATTTCCAGTCTGATCGAGATTAAGAATGTCTTTCCCATTTATTATAGCTAACATGCATCCAGCCTAAGTGTCTTATAATGCGTCTGTTTTAATGATAAGGAAGTATTTTATATTGGGATTGCCTAGTACTGGTAAAATCTGACATTTCTATTTGATATATTTAACTAGATTAGTGTCTTGATTCGTCCATGTCCATTTTACTTTTTCTGATAATTTTCTCTATAATGATTTTCTTTCTTTAGCTAATTCTTTCAAGAAAACTTGTTCAGAAATGTAGTTTAGACATCCTAAAAATCTTTGTATTTGTTTTTGGACTTGTAATTTATCTGGGAATTTATGTAAGTTTTCTTGTATATTTGATGTTAATTGTATTTCTTCATTATGATTTATTTTTAAACCTAGATATTCCACTTCTGTTTATAATAATTTCGATTTTTTCTGAGAAATAATTAATCATTTTTCTTTACATCGAGTCAGGACTTTTAAGGCTGGGTTAATATGATGTTCTTTACTTCCTAGAGTAAAAATAATAATGTCATCAATATAGGCTAAGCAAATATCTTATAACCCTTCTAAATTTTGATCCATAAATCGGTGATATAATGAGGGTGTTTGTTTTAATCCGAAAGATAATACGTTCCATTCATATTACTTTTGAGGTGGACAACTAAAGGTTGTTAAAGGTTTAGTATTTTCTGCTAAGCGTAGTTGCCAGTATCCTGATTTTGCGTCTAAAGTGCTAAAGAAAGTATTGCCTTTAAGTTTTTCTTATATATAATCTTTTCTAGGTAATTTATAATTGTCTCCAATAGTTGCATCGTTCATCTTTTTATAATTAATCACCATTCTTCTTTTGCCACATTTATTTCATTTTTATTTTCTACATAAAAGGCTGGTGTGCTGTGTGAACTGTGACTTTCTCTTATAATTTCTAAGCCTAATAGTTGTTTACATTCTATTTTAAATTCTTCAACATCTTTTATACTATATGGAATTCTATTAGGCACATTAATTTCGTCAAGTGAGTTTCTGAGTTTAATTATAATTTCTTCTTTATTAGTATTTTTTAACTGATCTAAAGGATTTTCACTACAAATTGTTTATAATGTGTTTTCTAAAATTTGTTGAGTAGTATATAAAAATTGAATAGTATTTAAAGCTTCATGAGCTATTAGTTTGACTATTTTTGCTTGAGTAATAATTTTGGTTGTTATTCTTTTGGAAGGGCGTCCCTCACCCCCCAGAAAATGAAGAGAAATAGTACGAAGTCATTGAATAAAGAGTTGATATAATTTTAAAAAATTATTATCAAGAATGATATTGACACTGGAGTAATGAAGGTAGAAGGTTTTAGTGATAAAAGGATAACCTTGAGTAATTATAGGAACATAATAATCTACGTACCATATTTGATAAATAGATTTGTCAGCACCTATGATTCGAAGAGGTTTATCTAATATGGTCCATGAAGTTAAAACATTGCGTTTGGCAAAACATAAAGTTGAGCCACTGTCAATATAAGCAAAGTAAAATTTATTCTGAATAGTTGTTTTAATAAAAGTAGCATTAGGATTTCGTAAAGTTAATCTTTTACTCAGAACTAGTGGTGGCGGTGTTTGATTCATAGGCATAAATGTCAATATCAAAACTTATATCCGAATCTTCAATAGGGTCGTAGCAAATTTCAAAAGTTAGTTTTAAAGTCTGTGTTTTTGTATTATTGTTATATTGTTGGAGACATGTGTTGGCATAATGTCCTTCTTCGTGACAGAGCCAACAAATACATTTTTTCTTATTAGTGGGACATAATTTATTAGATTGAGTGTTTACTCTCTTTTTGAATGGTTGCCTATTTCTAAATTGTTGTTTATTTCTAAAATACTTGCGAGGGTTTTTCCACTTATGTTTTTTATATTTATGATAGGGAATTTTTCGCCATTGTTTATGTTTTAAAATCTTTTTTCCGAACATCCATATTGACCTATTTTGATTGTTATTTTATCACACATAATTTAATTTTTGTTTGTCGTTTTACTATTTCTGTAGTACATGATTCTTGCATCTATGCTCTTAGTATTGTGATTCAAGCACCTAGTGAATCTGGTATGACATTTTGTTCTAGTCCTTTGCGATAATTTTTTTCAATTAATAAATGAATTTTAGATGGTTGTTTTTTATAGAATAATTCATTTGCTAATTCTTTATGTTTGTCATCAAGATTGTAATATTTCATTTTAAATTCACAAATAAAATTTTCTAAGTAATATAGATCATAAATTTGTAAATTTGTTAGTTGCCAAAAAACTTTGTTAATAAAAACATTTGTTTTTTCATATTCTTTTGAATATCTTCCTATAAATTCTTTAGTGAGTGTTTTAATTATGTTTTTGAATGTAATTATTGCATCTGCTTCTAATATTTAGACTTTAGCAAAATTTGATAAGGTGGTTAAATAGTTATATACTATACCTGTTGTTTGTTGAGTTACGTAATTAAATAAGTCTTTAGGGGTTTAATCTTTTATTTCTTGATTTAATTGTATGAAAATGTTAATTATATTTTTCCAATCTTCTAAGACTCTGTGTTCATTTTCAACATAATCTAAATTTAATATATTTGATCCTAATAAATTTTCAATTCTTGGAACATATTGATTGGATATTTTAGTCCATTTATTGTTATAATAATATCCTTGTTTACTCATATATTTTTTAAAATCTTAATCTTGAGTTTCATTATGCATTCGTTTTTTTAGTATTCTGATTTCGATGACTAGATTCAAGAATGTCTTGTTTTACGTAATGAGGATTATAAGGGTTTGTATAAGGGTTCTCGTCAGAATCATAATCAAATACTATTTCATTAGTTTCTGCATTAGCAATTTCTTAATTTAATAATAGACATTCTTCGTGGATTTTGCTAGTTTCTTTTGGTATGTCTAATTTAGAAAATAAGTCAATTAGTTTGCATATCTGCTATTCTAATTTTCCATCAGATGGTTGGGGCGGTTGTATTGTTAATTTTCGTCGTAACCTTCTATCTGAAGTAAAATGGTCTAAATCTTCGATGGTTATACATCGTTTTCTTTCCTATCTGATTGTTATATGTTGTAAATTTTTGATAATTTCAATAATATCTTTTCCGTAATTGATTTGTTGATTAGTATGTGTTTCCAGATTTTTTGTGAAGTTATCAATGAGATGTATAATAATATTTTTGGCCTAGGTTAATTCTTCATATGTTTCTTTGTAATGATTTATCTCTTTTACTAATTTTTATATCTCTATGTTTTGTTGTTTTAATTCATTTATTTGTTTGGCTATATCACTCATATTATTTTTTATGTGTTTTATATTCTCAAGTAAGTTATTGTTCATCCTAAGTGATTCATAAATAATGTTCTAAATCTGCTATCATTAATTTTATCTTTTAATTCATCAATATTCTGTTCGATTTTTTGTAATTTGATTTGATTTTCTATTATACTACGGTTCCTTCCTTCGTTTTTTAATTTTAAGCGTTGATAATTATGGTTTATACTGTCATTTATATGTGTGACATTAGTTTGTGTTCCCTGTAATTCTTCAGTATTATGATGAATTATAAGGTAGGATCATATTTCCATGATGTTATTTATAAGAACTTTTAATATAGAAAATTCTGAAGTAATACTCTTATTGCTAGATAGAGTTGAACTTTCTACAGCATATTTAATTCCAGAAGGTAAATTTTTGGGTAATATGACTAATTTTTGTTGAAAAAGAATAGCAGGTAAATTATTAATTTCAGTGGTCATATCTCGGATATATAAATCTTGAATTTGTATTTTTTCTACTTCATTTATTTTATTCATTTATATATCATTTATATATTAATATAAGACATGACAGACAAACAATAAAATAAGAATAATTAATAAAAAAGAAATGAGTACTGATATTAGAATAATAGTACTTAATTCTATATTAATTGCTTAGTGTACTAATACGTGGTAGTAAGGAGTATTCTCCATCTTCCACCCTCTCTCCCGAACCCTCACACGCCTATTTACATTTATTCATTCATTTTATTAATCATGCTATACACATGTCACATTTTCATAAGTCGTATAATGATGCATATGAATGCCAGTTCACATGCAATCCAACACTTCATAGTAGTACATCGATGAAATTAAAGCAGTTCATAACAATATTCCATCCAAAACAGTATATAGAATATATCAAGGAGATATTAAAGCAGTGATGCCATAGTTTATCTTCAGACAAAATGATCCATATTTGTTTTCTAGCATTTTATCGTCAATTATAAGGGACGATTTAGAGTACTATTAACTTAAACTAAGCATTTTGTCGAAGGAGGTTAATTAACAATTTAACGAAGGCAATATATACTAATTAACCCACAACAGTTTATAGGTTATTTAACAGAGACAATTTAACATAATTAATACATCCTAACTATGCATGACTATAGCTTCTAAATCCAAGGGGCAGTAGCAATTTATTCAATTTAACAGAATAATTCCTCATCATCTAAAGCTCAATTCAATAGTAAACTGCAAGCCATTATCCAATCATAGTGTCAGTCCATCAGAGATAAAAACCACAGTTTAATATTTCAAGGTAATTTCTCTTGGCTTAACACCTCACAATTATCAACCAACACAGGCATATCATATTTTGATTTCTTCATCCAATAAAGGGTAATGACTTAAACTATTTAACATGTTAGCACTTCACGGTATCTAACCAAAGCAATATTCAAACAACAACAATTATCCAAGGCAGATTCAACAATTCTCAGAGCCAACTTCAAGAAATATTCTCAACTGATCGACAGCAGGAAAATCAAACAGAGCAGAAATCAACAGTTCACAAACAATCTCGTGATGCAGGGCCTCCACTGGCCAACTTTGCATCCAAATTTCTTACCTCAATGTATTTTCTTCCACACCACAGCAATAGCTACACACACCTTCTTTCACGTTCACAAGAAGAAGAGCAACAATAAGCTTCACACTTACCCACTCGCTCATAGCACTTAGAAATTACAGAAGTCCATCCCCGATGCAGGGCCTCCACTGGCCAACTTTGCATCCAAATTTCTTACCTCAATGTATTTCCTTCCACACCACGGCAATAGCTACACACACCTTCTTTCACGTTCACAAGAAGAAGAGCAACAATAAGCTTCACACTTACCCACTCGCTCATAGCACTTAGAAATTACATAAGTCTATTCCCGATGCAGGGCCTCCACTGGCCAACTTTGCATCCAAATTTCTTACCTCAATGTATTTCCTTCCACACCACGGCAATAGCTACACGCACCTTCTTTCACGTTCACAAGAAGAAGAGCAACAATAAGCTTCACACTTACCCACTCGCTCATAGCACTTAGAAATTACAGAAGTCCATCCCCGATGCAGGGCCTCCACTGGCCAACTTTGCATCCAAATTTCTTACCTCGAGAAGACGCTTGTA
>CM039477.1:4559647-4603874 GCA_022433065.1 Begonia loranthoides | reverse complement strand
CACAAATATATGCAATAAAGTAAAGAGTAAGGGTAAAAGAGTTGACACCGGTTTGTTTACGCGGTTCGGCAAATCCCGCCTACGTCCGCGCTCTAAGATTCTACTTGGAGATCACTCACTAGATTGGCTTATGGGTGCCAACCAAACTGTTTACAATAACTGATTCTTAGGGCATCACCTTTTGACTATTCCAGGTCGTCAACCTTTGATTATTTTGGGGTGTCACCCTAAATTTGACTATTACTGGGGAGTCACCATTTTATTGAACTTACGGGCATCAATCGAGATGTTGAATTTTTCGAGCCGTCATTCTTTTATGACTAATTCGTATGGAGTCACCCTTACAATTAACGTACAATGTTTAGCGTAATTGAAAGCACAACAAAACTATTCTGAACTCTCCCAAAGTAAATCTCAAGTTTGGGATAAGGAGAGTTGGATTACAATGCTCACTGTGATAATAGAATTGAGTATTGAATTCGGCAGGACTTTACCTCAATTCTCGGTTTCATGTAGAGCAAATGGAGTGCTTCTCTCAATTTATAGAACTGCCCATTTTCAATCGACCTAATCCTTTCGGTCAACCACTTCCAACCGTTGCGAATGTATTCATTGAGAATTAGACCGTTGAAAGATAGCTGTTAGACGATTCTGTGCATTTTCAGTCGCCTATCTCAACCACAGGCTCGACCGCGTCGCGTCCGAAATGACTCGAAGTTCCAAGTTTTGTCTTTCGGTCGCCAACCTCGTTTGAAAACTTCGACCGTGTCAAGATTGCAAAATGCACAGAAATGGCAGATTCAAAACCTTAAGTTTTTTGGTCGAACAACTCGTCTGCATCATCGACCGCGTTGCGTCCGAAAAAACCACGTTGAAACTCCAGAAGCAAACTCCCATAAATTCGGTCACGTTCCTCGACCGCTACTCTTGACCGTGTCACGATCAGAAGACCAAAACCCAGTTTTGGTCGCCTCTCTTGTCCGCAGCACGTCCACAACATTTCCTTCTTCATCCCTTTGTTCTAAGTCCTACAATGATATATTTTCACTATATGGACTTAGGTAAACATGTTAGCATATAATAATACCCGTTTTAGGGTATTTTCAATAAATACGGATATAAATATTATGATAAAAACATTAAGAATAATATCCATACAATATAATAATCAACCTATTATTTCATACAAAATAATCATCATTAAGTCATATCAAAATAAATTTAGCCTAACAAAAAGACTAACAATGTCCCCCTTTTTTATGATGACAAAATCCAATAAGTTGGTTATACCTAAATCTAAGCATGTGCATCAATTATTGCATATTATATCTCTACCTCTTAATTCATGCAATATCTCAACCTTTAAATTCATGCAACATGTTATTCAACTTCCCCTTATATATTTATAACAACTTATACAGTCTCTCTCCCTTTTTGTCGTAATCAAAAAGAAAATTCATGGGAAGAGGAGTCAACCAACAATCAAAGATTAAAATACGATTCAATTCTCCTTAAGAGTATCATTCCTAAACAAAATCATTCTCCCCCTTTTAAAAAAGGATTTACCAAAGGCAAACAATGAAAGAGAATCTTAGACATTCAAATCCAATTTGTGGTAAAACATAAGATATCAAATTAATACAACCACAATCAAAGACCATTCAATCAAAAATATTCTTCCTCTTATTGTCATTAAGCATATAAACTCATTCGAGGGACTTTAACATTAAAATCAAAGAAATAGATACCAATTTAAGACCAAGAATGATAAATCAATTTTCAATTTCTAAAAGTGATACTAATTGAAGAGATAAGAAATAAAATAATGATACCAGAGGATTCTCAATTAAAATCAAAACAGGTATATGTTATCGGGAAGTCTAAATGATACAAGTATATTTTATTATTATATTTAAATTAGTTCCCATTTATAACAACTGATATGTAGACAGTATGTCAAAATATAAAGTTAAAAGCAAAAAATATGTCATCCCATATTTTTTTATGAACTTATAAAGATTGATTGTGGTATGAGAATTATGGACCAAATTGAAAGAAAAATAATAAAATTACACAACACAATTATTCAAAATTTTAATTTGACAAAAATGAACGTATGCATGAGATTTTACTATGCACCATTTACGAAGAATACGGATCTTTCAACACCATATTTGAAGTTTTCCTTTCCAAGGACAGTAGAAAGTTCGAGGATGTTTCATTTTCACCTCTTTAAATTTGGAAAAATAATAAATAGGAGTCATCTTGACAACTCGAACAATGTAAATTTACTTGAAGTTTCCTCGCTGCAAAAATTTAAAACTCGAGTTATCGGATATAAATTCTCTAACTTGTATGACGGTTCGATGATATCTTATTTTCGATAAATAAGGAAACAAAAAATAATCACTTAGTTGCCATCATAGTATAGTAAAATTTTGAGAAATTTCTTCTAGACAAACTATAATATCACGACTCTTTTATAAAGATATGCATGAGAAAATCTTATAATGTAAAACTAGTGGCGTGCAACATGTGGTTCTGTTCGGTTCTGTTTTAGTGTGGAACTCGAACAATGTAAATTTACTTGAAGTTTCCGCTTTGCAAAAATTTAAAACTCTAGTCATTGAATATAAATTCTCTAACTTGTATGACAATAGAGGATATCTTATTTTCAATAAATTAGGAAACAAAATATATTTACTTAGTTGCCATCATATTTACATTTTAAGCAACGTAAAATTTTTAGAAATTTCTTCTAAACAAACTCTGATATCACAACTCTGTTAAAAGGTATGCACGAGAAAATCTTATAATGTGTAACTCGACTAATTATAATTTTTTTATCGTCTATCTTAAGGCTTTCACGGTAGCTTTAAGCTTATTATAAATAAAAAATAAAAGAGAAAACTTATGGAAAGTATTATAGAAATTTTTGGAGGTTTATTAAACTTAACCATATCATCTAACTTCATTAGTCAAATTGGGTCAAAATTATATATTACAAAGTATTTACTTGTATTTCAATATTTCTTACGTTTGACACATTAAATACGCACACATTAATAACACCATAAACTTGACATAAATTCATTAATTTAAGATTAATAAACAATAAAGTAAAATAAAATAATGAATTTATGGGCTACTTTAGTCAAATTGAGTCAAAATTATATATGCCAAAGTATAATTATAGTTGTATCACAAGATTTCTAACGTTACATGGGCATCACATTAATCATCATAAAAGTGACATAATAAAGTAAAATAAATATCGATACATTATGTCTCTTAAAATGATGTTGCTTAGTGATTTACTTTTATTTCTAATTCTATATTTATTATTATTCTAGAAGATTATTTAATAATGTGATAATTGTAATCCAATGATCTCAGTTCTTGATTCTAATTTAAAAAAATAATATTATAATAACAAAATGAAATTGTTTACAAAGGATTAATTTTGCATAAATAGTTAAATGCGCAGTGAAGCTTCCACCAACTTTCTTCTAAAAGTACTCGCACTACCATAATATAATCCTCTGCCACCGCTGAGATTCTGTCCACAAACTATTTGAAATCTGCGTAGATCGTTCTTCTCTGGTGATTCTCTTCCTATTCCTCAATTCTCGTGATTTTGTGTACCCGATTGTGAAGGTGGATATGATTGTCCAACTTACTGCGAATTGTTGCGTAACCGTCACGTGTGAAATTTTGTTAAAAATGTCAAAATTTGTAAAACTGGAAATTTTCAAGTAGTTAATTAATCTAAGAAACAAAATTAGTGAATTAATTGGACCAGAAATCGTTGTTAGGCGACACTCAGAATAAGTCAGGATTAGGAACAAATTATTTAAGGAATGAGATGTATACATGTGTACATTTATGTATTAACTGAAAGAATTAATAAATGAAACTAAAATTAAATGAAATAAAAAGAAAGAGGACTAAAATGAAGAAAGAGAGGGAGAAAGGTAGCAAAAAATAAAAGCGAAGAAAAAACAAGGGCAAACTTCATTTGTTCTTCCCTTCGGCAGAGAGGGGCTTCGCTGTAACATCCCGACTTTTTATATTGGAATTTATTAAGAATAATTGGAAATTTGATATGTAATTTTTTTATCATTGAACCGGTTCTGATAACGAATTAAATTATTAAGTTGGACGATTTTATGGAATAATTTAGAATTTAAAATAAATATCAATTTACTAGAATCACGAGGGATTTAAATAATTAAATTAATAGTTTATATATATATATATATATATATAAATAAAAGAAATAAAAATAAAATAAAATAAAATTAAAATTAAAAATAAAAAGAAGGAATGGCCAGAGGCCATTCCTTCGCATTTGAATCGAAGAGAGGGGAGGGGGGCCGAGACGGCCACGGCGAGCGACGGGAGGAAGCTGAGAGGTGACGGCCGGCTAACCCCTACGACGACGGTGCGACGTACGACGGGCGGAGCGACGTTTTGCGGCTAGGGCTCGAAGTCGGAGCTCCCGTGAGCGTGTTTCCGGCGATGGTTTGAGGTAAGATTTGACTGGGTTTTCCTCCTCCCTTGCCATTCTATTGATTTGTTGTTGTCTTGAGGCGCGATTCGAAGGACGAATCGTTGTTTCTCGTTTGGCAGGGGCTATCTTCGCCTGAGACAGGAGCTTGGCTGGCAGTTGGGCTGGACCGGCCAAAGGCCAATGGTCCAGTTGCGACTCGGCCCACACACAATTCCCCTTCCTACTATGGGGTTCTGCCGACACCATATGAGCACATTATTTGGGTTGGTTGACAAATTTATGAGGAGACAACGAGTGGTTGAAAATTTGAAGAGGCTGTCGGGGTTGGAGAGTTAATGTTATCTTGATAAATTGACAAAGAAAAGGGGATCTCAGTGAGCTGTGGGAGAAGCTCTCTCTTTTTCTGTGAGCCGTGATGAAGCTGAGAACAAATTGGAGGCAGGGAGCTCTCTGGAAATCGTGATGGCAGTGAAGGGGTGAAGTCAACAGGTAAGGACTTCCTTTGGTCTTTGATTTATGAACCTGGATGATGAATATGTTGGTAAATTGATACTCTCTAATTTCTGTTGATGCTTCAAGTGGGTGTTATGTCGAGTGTGAACTGGAGTTGGTGTTGAAATTTGTTGACCGAGTAGTTGGAGTTGTTCCTCTCGGGTCTTGGTAAGATCTTCTCTTGGTAAACTAGTTCTTAAGTATTCCAATGTGATTTATGCTCTATTAAATTTTGAATTGGCTTGATGGTTAATGTGGATTAGTATCTATTCAATAATTGGGTTCCTGTTGATTTTTCTATGGCACACGAATATGTTGGGTTTGTGTTATGAGATTTGGTTACTGAAATTAGTGGCCGAATATAGAATATTAAGCTGATTGGCACCCGGAATGTTGGAAATATTATGCTTAGATCATTATTCTGTGAAGGTTGATTTTTGGGTTATTGCTCCGTATTAGCCATTTCCAAAAGTATGAAAATATTTGATTAGTTTTGTTGCGGATATGCACTCTTATGGTTGTTGTTGGATAAAGTCTGCTGCCGTCCTATTTGGATAAAAAAAATGATAAGCATGATTTGTTGGTTAATAAGTTTTGTTAAAGGAAATTGTTATTCAATGTGCAATCATTTTAGTACGACATTAATTGGGAATAATATCATGCGCTCTTCAAATACGATGTTGTTCTTGCTTGCTAAGAAAAATGGATGAGAGATGTAATTGATATGGTTAGTGCCCTATTGATTTGGATTGAGTCATGTATCAGTTAAACGTATGTTAGAAATTGGATTAGGATATTGTGATGGAATATGTTTCATTTTAGGTGGTAATGGATTCTTAGAATTTATATGCAATTAATAATTTAATTAAAATACGTTATTGATTCATGAAGGTATTGGAAGAGGAAGACGAAGGATAGCGACTACGTGCCAAACACAATAAATATTGGAGGTAAGGAATGGGTTGTCTTGGCCAGAGGAGCCCTACACCCAAGTAAAGTGTGTGTAATTTAGAGTTAGTGTTCTTAAAATGGATATTAATAGTTGTTGATGTTTTGTAAAAATTGTTGTGAATCTGTGATATCTTCCTGTGATGTTCAGCTTTGTTTTATGTTACATTATGAGATGAAAATGTCTAACTAAACGAAGGAATGATGGTATGAAATTGAAACGAGTAAATGATAAGGTATTATGTAAGGAATGAGAGTGGCTGAAAGAGTTACATTATGTGATGAAAATGCCTAAGTGAACGAAAGTATGAAAATGAGCTAGAAGAGTTATTGATTTACTTGCTATGTAGTTTTAGTTTGAATTCCTTATGCATGCAGATAATTTACTACCGTTGCATATTGTCATTTGAGAGTGATACTTCGCGAGATTAAGTGTAAGCATAAATCAAGCAAAGGATGTCATGTAATCAATCAATTAACATGTCCAATTACTGAAGCAGGTATAAATATCAAATTTTCAATATCATTAATTGAGCATGTAAAATCAACTAGTTCGCAAATGGGTTAAGCATGAAATCGGTTAATAAATTAATAAATGGTAATCTTAATTAATAAATGGTAATCTTTTTAAATCTAGTTCATTTGATGTATGTTGTCCATCAAAAGAGCATGTTTAGTAGTTAATTCTTGTTGGTTAAATTCAGGATGTGAGCATAATTGGTATTAAGATTATGAGTTAGTTGAACGACAATACTGTTGTATAATAATGTAGATGCTATTAGTTGACAAATGAGTCTTGATGTAGTTGTAGAAAGGTAGAGAAGGGTGATCTAAAAGTAAGAATGTGTGATGAAAGGTGAACCACGAGGATGTGAATGGTTAACTGAACAAACGAAGGAAAAAAGTTTAGTTAACTAAACAAACGAAGGAAAAGGTTTAGTTAACTAAACAAACGAAGCAAAAAGGTTTAAGGTTAAGATGCATGAACGTTGTAAATTGTCTTAGATTTCTAGTGTTTTCTTTAAATATGAGTTGTGAATTAGTAGATGAATATTATTTCTTGGTCCTGGATAAGAATCTTCTAGTTTAGCATGATTAGTTAATTATAATTGTCGTATGTTACTTTTATTGCCTTGTTCGCTGTTTCAATTCAATAGCATAATTGTTTCTTATATCTATGTATGCTTTCAATTGCGTAAATTCAATTATAGTATGTTTACTTCAATGTGTATTTCAGTTTCCGTTAATGTACGTTATAATGTATATGTTTCATGATAATAGAAACCAAGTAGGGGGTAACCTTCGGGATGGTACCCACATGCATGAGTGAGGAAAAAGAAAAGAACCCTAAAGGCGGGTATATGCCGGAACAGATAGAAAAAAAAACCCTAAAGGCGGGTATATGCTGGGATAGAAAGAACCCTTAAGGCGGGTATATGCCGGAACAGAAAGAAAGAACCCTAAAGGCGGGTATATGCCGGGGAAAAGAACAAACCCTAAAGGCGGGTATATGCCAGAACTAGGGAGTTGAGGTAGATAGGTAGTCCGAATCTAGCCTAGCTACTAGGGTACACCCTTACCATGTCAGGAAAGGGACTAGTATGCACACAGGATGTTAGAATCCGTACAGCTATGCCATCTCAAAGGAAAACCCTCAATCTCCGGGCTCGATGTACGAGTTTAAAGAACGACCAAAGAAAATAAACGTAATGAAAGAGGTTGGATTGGGTGGCCCAATTCCAACAAGAACTAAAGAGAGAAATGCATAAATTATTTTTCCCCATCTCCTTACTGGGCGTAAGCTCACGTCCTTACTTGTGGTGTAGGTACAATGCCGAACAGATAATAAACGAATAAGAAGAAGATGAGAAACGCATAACGAGGCAGAGATGGATGATTTCGCACACACAGGATTCGGGCTGGCAAGGCAAAGACAAAGGAAAGTAAACGGTATTGAATCAATGAAGTAGTGGTCAACATTTATTTGATAAACGTAATGCTTTTATTTTATGGACGAAATGTTTAAATAACGTATTTCCTTTTAAAGATTTTTAACGCTTCCGCAATGATTACAAAAGTTGATTTTAACACTTCTGTAGAATTTTAATAGATGATTTTTATAGCATTTATGCTTCCACCTACTTACTAATTGGTTTTCCTAACGAGTTTTAGGAAAGAGTCAGTAGCGATCCGGTTTTAGACGTACTCTGATTTATTTAAAAAGAAAATTCAAATTTATTTACGTATTTTTAGGATTTACAAAAAAAAAAAATCCGGGTCATTACATTCGCGAGGCGAGATTTGGATGGAGCTCGGAAACCACCGCATCCGAGCGACTGGGCGATGTCGTCTAAGGACACTTCGAGCGGGAGCTGGCAGGGAGGCGAGTAGATGAGGAATGACTCCCTCGGCTGATGGCATCTGCAAACGACTGTCGATTGCTGGAGACGGTGAAGTTGTTAGTCTAAGTGTCATTAGACTTATTTGTTTTGATAATGTTTATGTTAATTGTAATTATAAATTTTCTATTGTTTGGTTATGCTTAATTATTTAATCCTTATAATTATATTGATTTTAATTAGAAATACCCTTAATACGGGTATTAAGGTGTTCTAACGTGTTTATCTAAGTTCATGTAGCCTATAAGATATTTATTGAGACTTAGAAGATTGAATTTGGGCAAAACATGGAGAAGAGGTCAACTAAGGCGTAAAGGAGGTCAACCAAAATTATGCAAAACAGAAGAGGTGGTTGACCATCTGAGAAATGGTCGACCGATTTTAAAAGGCAATAAGCTTGGCAGTTTTGCGGTCTAGGAAGCGGTCGACAAGCGAAGAAATGGCCGACCGAAAAATACGATAGATTGCTCTTTGTTCCTACTGCTGAGGAAGTGGTCGAGCAGGCGAACAAGGAGATCGACTGCGAAATGGACAGAGTCAGCAAAGGACTAAAATGTGAAGAAAGCGGTGGACCAAAATGAAGAATGCAGACCTATAATCCTGTATAACGCAACTGCTAGTTCCAACGATCGAAATGAGGTTGTCAATCGATTACGCAGAGTCTATATATAGAAGACCTTCTGAAGCTCACTCTAACCACGCAAGAATCGAAGCTAAGCTCTACCAAAATCATTACTCGTTTTCTCATTATTCAGAGAGTGTAAACCTTAACTCTCTAATTCCCAAACTCGAGATTTTATATTTAGGAGAGTTAAGAATTTTTGTTTTACGTTTTCTTTATACTCAAACGTTGAAAAGCTAGATTGACGCCCGTAAAGATCAATCCAGAGGGTGACGCCCTAAAAATAGTATGTAACAGTTTGTTTGGCACCCGTGAAGTTAAACATCACCGACCGGGGAGGTTAGGTGATCAAGGATCTCCAAGTTGAAAACTTGGAGAGCGGACATAGGCCATGGTTGCCAAACCGCATGGATAAACTCTGTGTCATCTCTCTATCCCTCCTCTTTATAATTGTTTATATTTGTGATTGTTTGATTTATTATTTGATATAAATCAGTTAGGGTTTAGAGATAATTAAATTGCACGAAAAAGTTTACATCGCTTAATTCACCTGCACCCCCCCATAGGCATATATCAATCCTATAATTGGTATCAAAGTGAGGTTAATAAATGTTTTTTGTGTGATATTGTGCATACTAGTTAAATTTAATTGATTTGCATCTATTTGGTTAAATTTCGTGTTGAAAATCATTTGGATATTTTTTATTAAATTATTTGGTTGCACAATTTAAAATGGCCTTCAATATGTAAGTTGAAGGACAATATTTGCTTAGGCCTCCATATTTTGATGTCAATGATTATACCTATTAGAATTTATATTCAATCTTTATATTATGATCTTTGGAATATTATTGAAAATAGGTCTTTCATCCTACTTAAACTTGAAAATGATTTAAATGTTCTAAAATTGTATAGTGAATATAATGATAGTGATACTGATAAATGAAAATTGAGCATAAATGCTAAAGCCATTAATACTCTGTATTGTGCTTTGAATAGAGATAAATTTAATAGGATTCAAGCATGTGATAATGCCTATGAAATATGAAAATTGCTTAAAATCACTCAAGAGGGCACTAATCAAGTAAAAGAAAATAAATTAAATATGTTTATTCATGAGTATGAACTATTTTCTATGGATAAAGATAAATTCATTAGTCATATGTTTACTCGTTTTACTAACATTACTAATGACTTAAAAGTTCATGGTAGAATTTATCCCAACGAAGAATTGGTTAAGAAAATTCTTAGGTTTCTATCAATGGCATGACAACCAAAGGTGATTGTCATTCAAGAAGCACGAGACCTAAAAGCTTTGAAGATGGAGGAGCTCATTGGATCTCTAATGACACACGAGATCACGATGGAGGCCGATGAAAAAGAAGAAAAGAAGGAGAAGGAAGTCTCTAAAAGAAAAGATATTGCCCTCAAAGCCTCCTCTAGCACACAAGCAGACTCTGGGAATGAGGATGATGATGATGAAGATATAAAATTCATAACCCGGAAGTTCAACAAGTTCTTTCATTGGAAAAAGAGGAATGGAGAAAAGATGATAGTTTGCTTTGGATGCAGGAAACCCGGACATACATCTACTGGATGCTCCAAAGCAAAGAAAAAATAAAAAACATTCAAGAAGAAAGCATTCAAGGCCACTTGGGATGATAGCAATGAGAGCTCTTCTTCCAAGATTGAAGAAGTCTCCAATTTTTGCTTCATGGCCAAGGAGGACAAGGTACACAACTCTTCTAGCGATTTGGATGATAATAATGAATTGCTAGGTGCTTTTAATGAGTTGTTTAACAAATTCAATTTGCTTAAACGTAGATATAATTGTTGGTTTTTAGGTTCCCTCGCACAAAAGAATTATCGATGTTCATAACAACGGTAACGTGCGTAACCTATGTATTATTAAAAACTATTTTAACATGAACATAAAACGGATCGTTTTTATAATATATTAATAATAATATGTATTTAAAAATCTTTATTTAGATCTAATCTAAATGATTAAGAAATTGTACATTTGTAGCTTACTTCACACAGGTACAAAATCAACCTTTGATCTTCTCCGTTAATCCTCCTCACCTCAAATAAGCACGTGTGGGCGTGATGAACACATCAAGATCACACTCAATTTATGATAGATCATATTCTCAACTCATGAGACAATTTATTGGAATTTAGAGAACGCTTTGTTAGATCGTATGCACACCTATAGAGTGGGGGTGAATATAGTGTTCTAATTTTTTTCGTGCTATATTTAAATTCTCTAACACCCTATATGATTTACCGCATATGATTAAATAAACAATCACAAATATATGTAATAAAATAAAGAGTAAGGGTAAGAGAGTTGACACCGGTTTGCTTACGCGATTCGGCAAATCTTGCCTACATCCACACTCAAGATTCCGCTTGGAGATCACTCACTATATTGGTTTACGGGTGCCAACCAAACCATTTAAAATAACTGATACTTAGGGCGTCACCCTTTGAGTATTCCAGGTCGTCAACCTTTGACTATTTGGGGGCATCACCCTAAGTTTGACTATTACCGGGGAGTCACCATTTGATTGAACTTACAGGCGTTCAATTGAGCCGTTGACTGTTTTAGGGTGTCACCCTTTTATGAATAATTCGTAGGGAGTCACCCTTACAATTAACGTACAAAGTTTAGCATAATTGAAAGCGCAACAAAACTATTCCAAACTCTCACAAATAATTCACCTCAATTCTTGGTTTCGTGTAAAGCAAATAGAGTGCTTCTGTCAATTTATAGAACTGCCCATTTTTTGTTGACCTAATTCTTTCAGTTGACCACTTCCAGCCATTGCAAATGTATCCATTGAGAATTCGACCGTTGGAAGATAGTCGTTAGATGATTATGTGCATTTTTGGTCGCCTATCCTGATCGCAGGCTCGACCACATTGTGTCCGAAATGTCTCGGAGTTCCCAGTTTTGTTTTTCGGTCACCAACCTCGTCTGAAAACTTCGAGTGCATCAAGATCATAAAATGCACAAAAATGGCAGATTCAAAACCTTCAGTTTTTTGGTCGAACAACTCATCTGCATCCTCGACCGCATTGCGTTCGAAAAACCACGTTGAAGCTCCAAAAGCAAACTACCATAAATTAGGTCGCGTTCCTCGACCGCTACTCTCGACCGCGTCACGACCGGAAGACTAAAACCCAATTTTGGTCGCCTCTCTCGTCCGCAGCACGTCCTCAAATTTCCTTCTTCATCCCTTTAAATGTTCTAAGTCCCACAATGATATATTTGCACTACATGGACTTAGGTAAACATGTTAGCACATAATAATATCCATTTTGAGGGTATTTCCAATAAATAAGGATATAAATAATATGATAAAAACATTAAGAATAATATCCATACAATATAATAACCAACTTATTATTTCATACAAAGTAATCATTATTAAGTCATTATCAAAACAAATTTATCCTAACAAAAAGACTAACACGCTTTTCTAAAGCAAACACGGAAGACACACAAATTTTGTTCTCAAAATGGATTCTTCAATTTCAAAAGTTTTCAACCACTATGCTAATGAGGTTGGACCTCTATTTATAGTGGAATAATTTCATAATGGTCATTATGGCATTTAGAGAAAACCACTACAAATATTAATCTTCCATGTAAGTTATAATACATTTATAACAAAAATGTTATGGAAATCAAAAAATCTTGTCACTATAGCTCAACACTTGGCACTATGACATTAACTCCAATTTGACAAAATTCATTTTAAAAAACTATTTTCAAAAGTTACTTTATATTTGTTAATTAATTGAATAATCAATAATTCAATTATTTCATTTTATGAAATATAACAAATATATTAACTATGAAAACTTTTGTCATTTTGTCTTAATTAATTGAATAATTAATAATTCAATTATTCCATCTATTAGGAAATAATAAACTTATTATTGAGTGTATTAAATAATTAATTCACAATTAATTATTTAATTTTCTTTGTTCATTTTTCTATTATTCGAATAATGATAGAAGGTGACGAAGGGACCGATGGACCTATAGTTTTAAGCTCCAATAATATTTCATTAATTAATATAAACTCTTTATATTAATTAACATAATTATTAACTCTAAAGTAAAGCCACTAAATACTTAGAGTTGCATTCTAAAAAACTATAAAGTATATTTACTCAAAGCAATATCCATTGATATAGTCATTACATATGTATTAACCCTCCATTTAGATTTGCAATAGAGCTAGGTTTATAATCCGTTAACCTCTCATATTGCGTCTTTATCCTTGACTACTATTAGTACTTGATTGAATAATTAATTCATAACGATTATAAATTGCGCCATTCAATCATTGAACTAACAAACAAGGGAATCTATAGAAATGAATTTCATTGTGTCGATATTAACATTTTCAGCTATTCATTTTAATTCACTCCCAATATACAAAGTATACGAATCGTAATTCGTACAAAACTTTACCGAATAAATTAAAATAAAATAGGAATTTGTTAAATACAACGAATTAAAATCATGTATATATAACCATCATTATAATAAAATTAATTGTTCTATATTTAACAGAAATTATCTTAACAATATAATTTTATCTAGTCCAGTCCTATATAATCATATTATATAAAACATATTTATCTTATGTCAATACATATATAGTCGGGATATGACTATACATTTTTAATGAGATAAGATATGTTTATGATTATGAACTATTTGAAGATTCCATACTTCAAATATAAGTTATGGACATATTTTGGTTATTACTCTTTATATTTTATCCCACATAGATATAATATATATGTTAATATAATGTTAGCATAAATAACTAAGGAATTTTCTATGAATTTTATAAAACATAATATAAAATGTTAACATAATATCAATCAATATAAATTTATTCATATATTACAAATTGTTCTATTACATTTGCTTGTTGAGCACATTACTCCCAATAATCTCTCACTTGCCCTAAAGCAAATGGGACATGTCTCTAATCCCTAAGCCCTTTAGATGTTACTCAAAACATTTTGCAGGTAACATCTTGGTGAAAGGATCAACAAGATTTTCAGCTGATGGAATCTTCAGAACAGTCACGTCTCCACGCTGCACTAAATGTCTTATCACATGATATTTTCTCTCTATATGCTTTGTTCTTTTGTGACTTCTAGGTTCTTTAGTATTCGTCACTACTCCATTATTGTCATTGTACAGAGACAATGACTTATCCGTATCTTGAACTACTTCCAAATCACTAAAGAAATTTCTAAGCCACACAGCTTCTTTTGCTGCTTCACAAGCAGCAATATATTCTGCTTCCATAGTAGAGTCTAAAACACCACCTTATTTTACACTTCTCCAAACTATGGCTCCACCTTCAAGGGTGAAGATTGATCCAGATATCGACTTTCGATCATCTGTATCAGTTTGAAAATCAGAATCTATGTATCCAATTGGAATCAAATCCCTACCAGAATATACTAGCACATAGATTCTAGTTCTCCTTAGATACTTGAGAATATGTTTGATTGCTATTCAATGATCTAATCCTAGATTTGATTGGAACCAGATAACTATCTCTACTGCACAACATATGTCGGGCCTCGTGCACTACATAGCATACGTCAAGCTCTTAACAGCTAATGCATAGGGGAACGTCTCATAGGGGTAATATTAATTTGAACTCTATTATGCTTAAATTTACTAATGGAAGCAACAATTTGAGCATATTTTTAGGAAGGCAAAGTGTTACATTTGATCAAGCCAGAATTGGCTATCAACTCTTTGCAAAGAAGAAAAATTATAAGAATTTCTTTATTGATCCTACTACTTGCAATATTTGCAATTGTGTAGGACATAAATCTTTTAGTTGCCCTATGAAATTGAATGACAAAATAACAACTTCTAAGATGGTTTAGGTTCCGAAAGGAACCATTCTAAAGGATAAAGGATCCAAAAGGATTTGGGTGCCTAGAAAAACACTTTGGTATTTTTCAAATTTGAATCAAGATTATATAAAATTGTTTGATGAATAATACTCTTGATTTGAATAGAATTTTCATGTTTATGCATATTGGTTAAAATTCCATACCTTTGTTTAATATTGATGCTATTGGGTAATGTTTGATGAATAATGTTTGTATGAAATTAAACAATATTGTCTAAAGAATAATGTTTGATGAATAATGTTTGTATGAAATTAAACAATATTGTCTAAGGAATTTTATATGTTAAGAGGATATCCAAAGCGAATATTCGCAGCAGATACGTAGGTTTTCACAAGTGGATGAGTGGGTATCTGCAGATTTTTTTAGTACGGGTTTGTAAAACTCTTTCTATTGTGTCTAGAGTGGACACCTACACATGGAAATGAGGTTGCCTGCAAGTTGTGAAATTTTCACAAGTCCTTTAAGGATAGTTTAAGGTATCCAGTAGAAGATGTCTAAATAGATGTGTGACATTATTTCATGCATCATTTGTGTATGTTTAATAACAAGATTTACATGGTTCATATTACATACATTATTAGTATGTATTATATGCATTCAATGTATGCATTGTGATGATGCTCAAATCATGCATCATGAAAATATTATATGTATAGAAAATATTATTTGGGTGGTATTATTGGTTCAAGGGAACCCAATATATACCTCGCCAAACTAAGTATTGTGTGACATATGTAAAGTGAAAAATAAAAGGGGAGTGACTGTGTAACGCCCCGTAATTTTTTACCTTTGAAAACGTGTAAAATTGTGTAAAATTTAAAACTTTCAAAAAACATCTTTATGTTATAAAGAAACAGAAGCCTTTTTCGTTCTAAAAACAAGTTAAAAGACAATAATCGAAATGCTTTTCTTAAAACATTTTATAAAACACAGGGAAAGTTCTTTTTAAATAAAATAAACATTTAAATGACAGTTTAATTACTTTACAAAGTCCTTTACAAAACTCTTTTACAAACCATATTTCTTTTAAACCACAAGATCCGCGCGTGCAAATCCTTCATCAACTGCCTCCTATCCTGATACCCTAATTTGGCATGTACCTACATCCACAAGACATAAGCTATGAGCCAAACACTCAGTAAGTGACATAACATGAAACATGAAATGCACATGCAATGCAGCTTTTGAAATCCATTTCTGTTTTCTGTTTTCCTTTTCTTTCGGTTTTCTGTTTTTTTTTGTGTTCCCGTTATTAGAAAGGAACCAATCCTTTCTGTTTCTGTTACTGGAAGGAACCTATCCTTTCTATTTTCTTTTATGTTACCAGAGAAAGGATACATCATCTGGTTCATGGCTTAACCGTCACTCTGACGAGGAGATACATCATCTAGTATCACCATTACCATCACCAATCTTTGCAATTCAAGCGGTGGGGACTTCTACAGGAGTTAGGATACATCATCTAGTTTTTGTAGCTTAACCGTCACTCCATCCCTACGTGGGAGAAGATACCTCATTTGGTGTCACCACCAAGAACCGTCATCTATCCATATTTCTCAACATTCAAGATTTTGACAACTAAACGACTACTAACATCCAACAGTGTATTCTAAATTGCCACAGAATAAACACAATATAAAGCTCAAGCATTGGTAACAAATAAGAAGCACTTAATCCAACAGAGAAGCACATAACCTGATTATTCATCAACAAAACCCATCACAGAGAACATATCCAATACATATAATCAAGCAGCAGTAAACAACGGAGGGCATTTTCCAACAGCAGAGTATATATGTATTTAATCACCAAATGATTAAAACAATTCCCTTCAAACATCATGCCAAAGTCCAAAAATCCACGGAGAAGAAGTTTGAATACCTGAATTTAAAAGAACCTGAGAGCAGGCATGGAACCACCAGCCAACCCACTGTCTTGTCCTTGTTCTTTTCTTTTTCTTCTCCAGAGCAACCACGACCTTCACTTCCTTTCACAGCTCCTCTCTTCTTTCTCTTCAAGCTTTCACTCTCTCAGCATCTGGATTTTCTCTCGGCCTTCACCACTTTCACCAAAGAGCTTCTTCTCTTTTCTCTCACGATTTCTAGTTCTCCAGTGAGGTTAGGCTTCCCTTATATGTTTCATGCATCCCAATTTATCTCACCAAACACACTCATTTGGCTGCTATCTGTAAAATAGAAGGACGTGGAGAATTTAAAGACAACGATCCCTTGGGATCCCCATTTTCCGCTCAGCCAGGTCAACACAAAACCCAGATTCTCGCACTTCTTTGTCAATGCCAATTCATCCCTGCCCCAGAGCGTTCCACGGTGATCCCAAATGCAGAACCATTCACGGCAACTCACACCAACATAAATTAACCAGAGGTGGAACATCTCGGAACCAACCAATCCACGATGCTCGACATTGAAATGCCGAGAAGCCAAAACACGCACAAGGGACTTACCTCGCGCTAGCGCTAGAGAAGACCGCCCTTGCCGTCTGAACTCCAATCCCCAGCCTCACCAATATTCGTCTCGGCTCGGTGCTGCAACATTGTAGCCCGTGTTTGCTTCGCTTGTTCATCCCCGCAGGTTCAATCACTCTGAACCCTAGTCCCACAACTCATCGCTCCTTGCATCGTCCTCCACTCGCCACACCCATGTCACGGAGAAGCCATGGTCGAAGTCTAGCTCTCCATGGGAGCTTCGTCTCCCTCGCCCACGATCTCCCTTGTCTCTCTCTCGAGTCACTCTTTCTCTCTTCTTAAAATGGCCTGCGGTCATTTCTTTCTTCTTTCTCAAACTGGACCGATTCAAGGATGAACCGGTTCAGTCCACCCCTTTCTATTTTAAAATCTCATTTTCTATTTCAATTCTTCTTTTCTTTATTTATTTAATTAATCCATTCTTTCACTTAATATATATATATACACACACACACACACACACAGTCCACCCCTTTCTATTTTAAAATCCCATTTTCTATTTCAATTCCTCTTTTCTTTCTTTATTTAATTAAACCTTTCTTTCACTTAATTAATATTATATATATATATATATATATATATATATATATATATATATATATATNTAATATTATATATATATATATATATATATATATATATATATATATATATATATATATTTATTTATTTATTTATTTATATTTATATTTATGTGTCAAATATACTATTAATCAAGCCAATTCAAATTCTATTATTTGATGATAATTATCGGTTCAATTTAAATTATTCTAATACACTAAATGAATTTTTCAATTATTCTCACTTAATCATATTACAGGAAATCGGGGTGTTACAGACTGTGGGTCCCCCTTGGGTTGAAAAATCATAGTCCTCTAGAGATTTATTTATTTATGAATACACCTATTGGAAACAGTGGCCAATATAGTTGGGTTTCATGATTGTGTACGACTTTACATACAATGGTTTTTGATCCTACATATTTGACATTCATGAACATATTAATACGATACTTCTTAAATAACTTCATTATTTAATTAAATGGACATTGCATTGATTTATATTATCATTGTGTTAGCCTAAGAGTCATTAGGTTTAATTGTTTTGATGATGAATGTTTTAATTGAATTATAAGTTGTTTATTTCTTTAATATACTTAATTGCATTATCTTTACATTTATATTGATCCTCATTGAAAATACCGCTTAACAAAGGTATTTATATGTTATAATATGTTTGTCTAAGTCCATGCTATAGTTTGATTATTAGGACTTAGAGGATTCAATAAAGGCGAAATGCGAAGAAAAGGTCGACTAAAGCATAAAGGAGGTCGACCATTTTGCTAAAAAATAGTGGAGGCGGTCGACTAGTTTGAAGGTGGTCGACCGGCCATAAAGACAGATTGCTCGCATTCTGAAATGACTGAAGACGCGGTCGACTGGTGAAGAAATGGTAGACCGCAAAATAAGACAGATTCGAGCCAGTTTTGTGATGTGAAGAAGCGGTTGACCAATGAGGAATAGGTCGACCAGTTTGACTGACCAAAGCGGAAATTGGACGACCAAAAGCATAATAGTAACATTACAACGGTCGGGAGGCGGTCGACCAAAATAGAGGTGGTCGACCGCTCAAGCTGTGTCTATATATAGATGACACTCTAAAGCTCAATTTAACCAAAAGAGAATCGAAGTGAAGGTCTGCCATAATTAATACTCGATTTCTCATCAATCATAAAGTGTATATCCTAACTCTCCAACTTCCAACCTTATGATTTTATATTTGAGAGAGTTAGAAATTTTAGTTTTCCAATTCTTGTACTTAAACCGTGAACAAAAGGATGATGCCCTGTAATAGTCAAGTGGAAAGGGTGACTCCCTGAGAAAGAGTCATTGTAAATGTTTGATTGACACCCGTGAAATCAATAATCACTAACCGGGGAGGTTAGTTGACTAATGATCTCCAAGTGGAAAACTTAGAGTGCGGACGTAGGCCAGAGTTGTCAAACTGTGTGAACAAACTTGGTGTTGTATTTCTTACCCTTATCTCTCTTATATTTGTGTTTGTTTGTTTATTTATTACTGATAAATCACTTAGGGTTAGAAAAATAAATATCGCATGAAAAAGTTTAGCACACCTAATTAACCCCCCTCTATAGGCATGCATATTGTAATACCCCGATTTTCATAACGGGATTTAATATGGATAATTGAAAAATAATTGGGTGTAAATGAATTAATTGAATTTTGATAATTATTGGAGATTTCAGAATGAGATATTATACCCTGAAAATAAGTAGGTATACGCACGAGGACAGGTTAAGGAACAGTTGATGAAAGATTTGCACGCATGGATCTTGTGACTGGCTGAGCTAAAGGCATTAAAGAAAATCGATTGTGGAAGTTTTGTAAGAGAATGAAAAGGATTTATTTATTATTTAAATGATTGATTTATAAAAGTTTTCCATTGCAATTTATGAATGAGTTTTATGAAAGAAAAGTCTTCCGTTGATTTTATAAAAGAAAGATGTTTTGAAAAGTTTTAAATTTTACGCATTTTCAAAGATAATAAAATTCGGGTCATTACAGTTGGTATCAAAGCAACTGTGTTTTAAAATCGATTCTGTTGACTGCCTACCAATACAAGCTTCTTCGTGGAAATACTTTATTGACTGTAAGTTCATTTAATGTTGTTTAAATTTATGTTTTGTTATATAATTTAGATAAGATTTTGCATAGCCCATTTAGATGTATCTTTATGCCTCAATTATAGCTTGATAGACATTATTGGAGAAAATACCTTGTTGACAGGTAAGTTTGATTAAATGTTTGGACTTTGTGGTATATCGTTGAGGATTAGGTTTAATTTTGTATGTCATAGGAGATAGAAACTACTAGAACTGTTTGGATTTTTAAATGCAGGATAAGTGAAATTAGCTTTACGGGAGCAAAGAAATGGGGGAGACTCTGCCCAAATTTTTATTAAAAATAATAATAAATAAATAAATTATTACTTCCTTACACTAATAAATTCACAAAAAACTTATAAATTCATAATACTCCCTAAATATATGAAATCAATTTCCTGATATGGAGGAATAGAATAGCGAGTTAAAATTATAAGTGAGTGGGTCTATGGACAATGTGATAATACTGTATTGGGATGAAGATACTTCTTCCTACGGATTGAGTGAAATGATAAACAGTACTAGAGCTACTTAGATTTTATAAGTTTTGAAGAAAGTAAAGAAAAGAGAGAGAAACCACAAAAATAAAATAAAATAACATAAATAAATAATAATAATAAATAAATAAATAGAAAAAAATAACTCTTACATAAAGTAGATTAAGTGAACAATTAGATGGGGTTGCTTAAGATAAAAATGATTAGATGGGGGAAAGAATTATAATGGACAAAAAGAACATTTGAGGATTTCAGATTAAGTTGGATTTTGACGACATGTCTGACTCAAAGAAGAATTGGTAGAGATAGTTTCCCCTAGTATAAAAAACAAAGGAGCTAGTGAGCAAAGAATTGGAGAAATATTCAAAAAATGATAAGAAACATTATTAAGAATGTTATGGATCTTTAGTGACAGATAGTTGGGTTTTTGGTATCGTGATCAATGCCCGTAATGGTTGAGTTATGAATCTGCCTTAAATAAGGATAAGAAATCTGTTTGATTAAAAATGAGAAATTGATTAACTATTGCTTCCTGCATAGGTTAGGTTTCTGCCATGAACTAGAAGTTTGAAAAATCTAGTCTGTTTGTACGACTAGCTTGGATTAATAATTGAGAATGAATTTTGGAGATAGTTAATATACTTACTGTTGTCGTTTTGGGTTGTAGTTTAAGTTATGTTGAGAATAATATCCTGGTGTTTGGATAAGTTAAAAGAAGTTTAAAATGGATAATAGGGTTTGTGTTAGATTTGTTTTAAGTTCTCTCTCGAATAGGACCCAACCAGGATGCCCAAGAATGTGATTGCAATGGTGTGGATAAAATTTGAGAAGATCTTTTACGACAAGGACTTTACTCGCATGATGAGGACATGTACGCTGATAGAGTTTACTCAGCTTAGGCAGGAGGAGACGGTTACAGTGTATGTGCCTAAGTTGATACATTCTCACATTGTGTGAGCAGTAATGAGTATAAGTTGCACTAGTTTATACAAGGACTTAAGACAAAATTTATAGAGATGTAAGATATAGAGGGATGTTGTGACTTAGGAGATGGTTGGAAAGTCATATGTGTAATGAGTTAATTATTACCTATAAGTTGGATTTCAATTTGCTTCTTGTAAGTTGATGAATTTCATAAACGGTTAGGTCTGAAAGTTCACTAGGTCGGTACTTCGAATAAATTGTTGATTGTAGTTTAATTGTTCACAACGGTTACGATAGATCAACGTGGTGGTGGATAATGATCTGTTAAAAGAGATCCCGTCATTTATTTAAATATTACCTTGATAAATAGTGGAGAAGGTTTATGTTTTGAGGATTTGGATTTAAATGTCATTGTGCCCATAGATAAAGCTTTAGTCAAGTATACTGATCGAATAGGAGCGAAATGGTAAAAGAACATAATAGAGTGAAAACCTTAGAGATGACATGGTCAGTTGACTAATCGAAGTATTGAATCGTCGGGTTTAAATTATGAAACAAATTGGGAAGTTAAAAAAAAAAAAAAATTAAGGGTACAATGAGTAGGGTAAGCATCTCGCGAGATTATAATTAGAATCGATATCTTTGGTGCATAATGATGTTGGAATGCAGTTAAGTTGGTCATATTGCAGGAAACTGTCATACTGTCAAATAAAAGAGAGACATTTTGAGTAAAAGCTTTTCTCTTGCAGCAATTGTTGATGATAATTAAATGGCCTAGATGTAAATTAGTGTTTGACTAAGTTAATATGTTTTGGTGGAAGTAGAAATAAAGAAGTCCTTTGGAAGTTTTGCGTAGTGATGTGCTACATAAAATTGTTTTGGGTATTATTATAGTGTGAAAGTCAAGAGTCATCTTGATTGGAAGTGATTATATTAAGCAAATTTCGAGGACGAAATTTATATTAGGGGAGGAATGTAATACCCCGATTTTCGTAACGGGATTTAATATGGATAATTGAAAAATAATTGGGTGTAATTAAATTAATTAAATTTTGATAATTATTAGAGATTTCAGAATGAGATATTATACCCTGAAAATAAGTAGGTATACGCACGAGGACAGGTTAAGGAACAGTTGATAAAGGATTTGCACGCGCGGATCTTGTGACTGGCTGGGCTAAAAGCATTAAAGGAAATTGATTGTGGAAGTTTTGTAAGAGAATGAAAAGGATTTATTTATTATTTAAATGATTGATTTATAAAAGTTTTCCATTGCAATTTATGAATGAGTTTTATGAAAGAAAAGTCTTTCGCTGATTTTATAAAAGAAAAATGTTTTGAAAAATTTTAAATTTTACGCGTTTTCAAAGGAAATAAAAATTAGGTCGTTACACATACGGTCCAACACATTGCACTGAAGTGAGTAGAAAAATATTGTGTAATATTCATATTGCTTATCATTGTGGTATAATAAAGAGATTTAGAGATAAACCTAGGCGGTGGATGTTGGTTCTATTCTTATGAATATGTGATTGTAATTTTTTAGTATTAAATTTATTTGCTAAGCTTATAGCTCACCTTATTGTGTTTTCTATTTTTTTTTTTCCAGATACAAAGAGTAACCAAAAGAACAAGGCCAAAACAAATAAGAGGCTAGACACTCAGGGTAGGAGTAGAACTCTAACTCTTGGACCTGATGTCTGTGGGTTTTAGTTTCTGCTGTGTATAATTTGGTGTGATGGTTATATATGATGTCTCAAGTGTTTGTAATAAAGTTAAGATTGTTTTGTTTTATAAATAATAACTCATGTTGTTATGTGTTAAGTTAAAACGTAGTTGTTACAAAATAAAATCACACATTTGGTTATGGTATACATATTACATAAAAAGAAAATTTTAATTACACTGAAATATGGTAAATCACGTTGTGGTTACTTGTAATATTATCTTTTATAAGGATACCTATATGACATAATCCGACATTATCATACTTCAATCTAAGTATTAATGTGCACGTGTTGTTTTCCAGGTATAGAATCCTTATCACAATCTTGAATTTCGAGGGGGTTCGAGGTCGGGATCGTGACGGCGACGCCACTCGTAAAATCAACCAACAAATATACCTTGATCAGCTTTAGGGATTTGAAACCCAAATAGCGCATCATCACCACCTTATTACCTATTTTCGTAACGTGCAAACAAACACCTTCATGCAGTAGGAGGTGAACTGGGATAGCTTCATGATGTTTTGACATTGAGATTTCGAGGGTAAGTCGTTTCATGTGTAGCAACCCACAAAAATAATATTTTTGAAAACTAAGCAATGCAGTGCAAAAAAGTATAAAATATCTACCTCAACGACGGTTGCCTCTTCTACTAGCTGGAACAACGACCTCAAGTGTTGGGTCTGTATCAGTAAAATCATCACAACCTATAATAGACTCAACATTAGAAATCTTCGTCCAAAACTTAAGGCAACAATTAAGGAGTGGGACCTATACAAGACCCTAAACCTAACTCGAAAAGAATGACACACAATTGCAAACTTCGCCCCTCGGTGACACAAATTTGATCCAAAAGGGCTACAACGTTTGTTCAGACCCTACCTTGGATGATCGACGCAGACACCCAGTCTCGAAATGGGTTGCAGTGCGGATGTTCGGAGCTACGCATCTAGGTATGAGGAAACAACATATGCAGATGTCTGTGTTTTTGCGAAACCCAATGCTTTCGCAGACACATGTGTATCCATGTGTTTCTGCATAAGTCTGCGCTTCAGCAGATACGTGTGTTTCTGCGGAAGTCTTTACCTCAAAATACATATGTCATTCTGAGGACACGTGCCCTTCCACGGACACGTGCATTTTTGCGAAAACGTCTACCTCCCATGGACACGTGCTTGTGCTTCCATGAGCAAATCTCCAACCCAATTCCACAAGGAAATATGTCCCCTTCTTGCTGCTTTTTCATCTCCAATAAGTCTAAATCTTTGCATAGACTCTAAATCTACCCAACATTACAGAGATAAATCTATGGATTCGAGTTTTCAAGCTCGAATTCAAAACTAACATATAACCTAAGCCTTAAACATGAAAACTGAGAGAAAGAAATGACTTACCTTTGAAGTCTCTTTACAACAACCGTAGATCGAATCCTCAAGAATACGAATTGAACCCTCAGTCTAGAAACATGTTTCAGCGCGGACGTCCGAAGTTGTGCATCCAGGGATGTGGAAACAACATTAGTAGATGTCTGTTTTTTTTTTTTTTGCGGAACCTAGTGCTTCCGCAAATGCGTACCCTTTTGCGATCACGTGGTGTATCCTTGTGTTTCTACAAAGCCTTTGTTTCCACACACATGAGCGTATTCATGTGTTTCTGCTGAAGCCTGAGCTTATGCAAATACCTGTGTTTCTGTGGAAGCTATTGCTTCTGTAGACATGTGTGCATCTGTGTATTTCTATGGACGCCTATGCTTCTGCGGATACGTGTGTTCTGTGAAAGCCATCGCTTCCACAGACACATGCCCTTTTGTGGACACATGTTTCCACAGAAATGCCTACATTTCGTGTACATGTGCTTGTGCTTCCAAGGGTACATCTTCAACACCATACCACGAAGAAATATGCCCCCCTTCTTTCCATTCATTTGCCCCAATCGGCCTAAAATTTTGCATAGATTCTAAATACGCCAACATTGCGAACATAAATCTATGGATTCTAGTTTTCAAGCTCAAATCCAGAACTAAAATATAACCCAAGCCTTAAATATGAAAATTGAAAGAGAGAAACAACTTATCCTGGAAATCTCTTCACAACAACGACAAATCAAATCCTCAAGAATACAAATTCAATGTCTAATTGATCTTCTTCTCTAACTCGATTTATTCACTCTCTCTTATGCTCTCCCTAATAGTCGAAAGGTGGGAAATAAGATTTCTCTTCCCCTTTATAAAATATACGTAGTTGAGTAAGAATAACTTCAAAAAATTACAGAGAAATTTATTTACAAAATTAAAGTGAAATTTTATTAAAAGTAGTGTTATGAGTAGGTCCTACCTCATTAGATTTTGTCCACTTTAAACCTCCATTAATCCTCACATATTTGTTAGGGGGTTAGGATCTCATTCTCGCATGACAAAACACATCCTTCGTGCACAAATAACTACCCAATTATAAATAAGCATATCCCACCCTAATTAAGACGCGGGTCCCGTGACAGGTGAGTGTGACTTGCTCAGAGGTTTCCGCCAACTTTCTTCTCTCTCACTGAACGCTATGATATAATGCTCCGCTACCGCAGAGATTCTGTACCTCCGCAAGCTATTTGAAATCGGCTAGCTATTTCTTTCTCGTTCGTTTTTGTGGTGTTTTTCTTGAACGCCATGGCTCTAAGGTTCAGAAAACACGATGAAGTAGCTTTCGCTGATTGCGAACGATACTCTGGAGCAAAGAACCACAGGCGTAGATGGAGGTTGGCTTTTACTGCGATTAATTTTACTCGATTTCTTGTTTCTTTATCGAAGAAAGTTTGCGAAAACAAGAATATTATCTTTCCCTCTCTCCCATATGTGGTCATTGACGTGGAGCTCGATCGGGATCCACAAATTCCTATTGTTTCTGCTGATCGGAAAACCCTAGGCGACATGGTGAGGGAGAAGAGATCTGATGTGTTGAATCAGTTCGGAGGTGTAAATGATTTGGCTGCGATTCTTGAAACTGACGTTAAAAAAGGAGTTGCCGGTACTGAGACTGACCTTGCTCTTAGAAAGAGTCTGTTTGGTTCGAATACGTTTGAGAAACCTCCCCCCAAAGTTTTTTTGAAATTTGTTCTTGAAGCGTTGAGCGATCCAACTATCATTATTCTCTTGATCTGTGCAACTTTTGCTCTCGGCTTCGGAATCAAACAGCACGGTTGGGGCGATGGATGGTTTGACGGCGGGAGTATCATATTCGCCGTTTTTCTCGTTGTTATAATCTCTTCCATCAGTAACTACAACCAATCTCGACAGTTCGTGAAGCTTTCGGCCAAGAGCGGTGACATAAAGGTTGAAGTGGTGAGAGGAGGACGGAGGCAATCCATCTCCATCTTCAACATTGTGGTGGGCGATCTCGTGTGTTTGAATATCGGAGGTCAAGTACCCGCAGATGGATTGTGCTTGGAAGGAACTCCGTTAATGGTGGACGAGTCGAGCACGACAGGGGAAAGTGATCATGTGGAGGTGAATCACATCAATAATCCTTTCTTGCTATCTGGGACAAAGGTAATGGATGGCTATGGCGTTATGCTAGTCACTTCTGTCGGGATGAACACAGCCTGGGGCGAGATGATGAGCACGGTATGCCGTGAAGTGAATGAGGAAACTCCCTTACAAGAGCGTCTCAACAAAATGACATCTTACATTGGAAAAATTGGCCTCACTGTCGCCATAGTTGTTCTATTTGTTCTATCTATTCGTTATTTTACTGGGCACACCAAAGATGAGAAGGGAAATCGGGAATTTAACGGAAAAAAGACGAAATTCGACGATGTGATGGATGCTGTAATCGGAATCATCTCTGCAGCCGTGACGATTGTTGTTGTGGCTATCCCAGAAGGTTTGCCGCTTGCTGTTACTTTGACTCTTGCATATTCAATGAAGAAGATGATGAGAGACAATGCCATGGTGAGAAAACTATCTGCATGCGAGACAATGGGGTCAGCCACGACAATATGCACAGACAAAACAGGCACGCTTACTCTTAACGAGATGAAAGTTACAAAGTTTTGGCTCGGAAAAGAAGAGATGAAGAAGAAGGATACCTCGAATATAGCTGCCAATATTCTCCGATTACTGCAACAAGCCATTGGTCTAAACACTACTGGAAATGTTCATAGACCGACTTGTTCTTCACCTCCTGAGATTTCTGGCAGCCCAACAGAGAAAGCTTTGCTTCTTTGGGCAGTGACCGAACTGGATGTGAACATTGATAAACTGAAGCAATGTAATGAAATTATCCATGTGGCGACCTTCAATTCAGAGAAAAAGAAAAGTGGAATTTTGATTAGGGATAATGAGAAGAAGACTCAGACTCACTGGAAAGGAGCTGCTGAGATGATATTAGCAATGTGTTCGCATTATTATGATAAGGCGGGGACTGTAACAGCCATGGACGAAGGGGAAAGAAAACAGCTTGATACAATTATATCGAACATGGCAGGGAAAAGCTTACGATGCATAGCCTTTGCCCACAAAAAAGCTGAAGAAGAAAATGGGAATGTTCACCTCGAAGAATCCGGTTTGATTTTACTAGGAATTGCGGGTTTGAAAGATCCATGTCGAGAAGGAGTTAAAACAGCCATTGAAGCTTGCAAAGCTGCAGGAGTGAACATCAAAATGATCACAGGTGATAATGTGCATACAGCCAGGGCAATAGCCATTGAATGTGGTATACTCAATATCACTGAAAGTCTAGACATTGATGCCGTGATAGAAGGATCTCAATTTAGAAATTACTCACCAGAAGAGAGAATGGAGAAGATTGAGAAAATCAAAGTAATGGCTCGATCCTCCCCATTCGACAAGCTGCAGATGGTGCGGAGCTTGAAGGAGAAAGGCCACGTAGTAGCAGTCACAGGCGACGGAACAAACGATGCTCCGGCCTTAAAAGAAGCCGATATTGGACTTTCTATGGGAATTCAAGGCACTGAAGTGGCAAAAGAGAGCTCGGATATAGTAATTCTGGACGACAATTTCACATCTGTGATGACAGTTTTGAGGTGGGGAAGATGTGTTTATAACAACATTCAGAAATTCATCCAATTTCAGCTCACCGTCAATGTCGCCGCCCTCGCAATCAACTTCGTCGCAGCTTTATATTCCGGAAAAGTCCCTCTAACAGCAGTTCAGCTCCTGTGGGTGAATCTCATAATGGACACTCTAGGAGCTTTAGCTTTGGCCACCGAACAACCAAGCGACGACCTCATGGAAACCCCGCCGGTGGGACGAACGGAGCCGTTGATCACCCGAGTCATGTGGAGAAACCTCATTGCTCAGGCCCTTTACCAAGTAACCATCTTGCTAGTCTTAGAATTCAAGGGAAGATCCATCTTCAACGTGAACGAAGCTGTCAAGAACACGCTCATTTTCAACACCTTCGTCCTCTGCCAGATCTTTAACGAGTTCAACGCAAGGAAGCTGGAGAAGAAGAACATATTCAAAGGGCTACATAAAAATAAGCTCTTTTTAGCCATAGTTGGGATCACCATTGTTCTTCAACTGCTAATGGTTGAGTTCTTGAAGAAGTTTGCTAACACAGAGAGGCTGAATTGGGGCCAGTGGGGTGCTTGCACGGGCATCGCCGCATTATCTTGGCCAATCGGGTGGTTGGTCAAATGCATAACGATTTGAGGCATGTAGTAGTCTCTCCTAATCAAATTACTTAGAGCATATTTCATAGCTTCTCCCTCTTAGTTCTCTCTTTTCTTGATTGAATGTGATCTTGAAAATGTAATGGCTTCTAGTCACATCAATCCTAGTTTGATATTCTCTGATTTCCAATTACATTGAGATGATAAAAGGATATACTTTTCTGATTTAAAATATGCTTTGTTATTTGTTTATTAATTAAATATTGAAAATTAACTAAATGTGTCACAGCCTACAAAGGACCCGGAATAAAACGGAAACGACCTGGCCAAAAAGAACCGAATTGTCTAATCATTTTTACTTTAATTTTATTAATTAGTAGCGAAAATCTTAAATTGACTTGACCAAAGAATATATTTTTAATAAGGATTAATTAGTGACTGTTTCACCAAACTTTGAATATTTTAAAAGCTAACAAAATCATAATGTTATGTGACAAAAATGTGTTTTTCCCTTTGATTATAATACTAAATAAATAATAATTTTATATTTCTTTTTGTAAAAACAATAAATGGAAACTATATATAAATCATTTTTCTAATATATAATAATTTTATAATTTATTTTGTAAATAAAATAAATTAATTAAAGAACAATATATATCAATTTCTTAATATATATAATTAATATAAAGAATGATATATTTATCTTTTAATTTTACACTTTATTTTTATTTCATATTATTGTGTTTATTAATGAGTGCAAATAATGTTATATTTTAATTATTTACAATTTATCTTAATTATGTTTATCAATCAATGGACAACACATACTGTAGAGATGGAAAACGAGCCAACCGAGTCCAAAAATATCTGATTTACAGAGCCTAAAAAGTTAAATGAGTCGAGCATAACAAATCCAACAAGTCGAGTCTAATGAGCCAATCCAAAAAAAAATTTAACCAGAGCAACTTTGCAAGCCACAAGTTAAAGGAGTTGAGTCAAGTAAATTAAACGAACCTACCGAGTAGAGTCTAATTAACCGAATATTTATAAGTTTATAATGTTTTCAATTTATATCAATATAATATAAATATTTTTAATTTATTTACTTATTAAAGTTATAGTAATTTTACAAAAAAATATATATATAAATCATTTTTCTAATATATAATAATTTTATAATTTATTTTGTAAAGAAAAATAAATTAAAGAACAATATATATCAGTTTCTTAATATATATATATATATAGTGAACTGATATTGTATCTTAATTATTTATAATTTATTTTAATTATTTTATTAATTAATGAGCAACAAGTACGGTAGAGATAGCAAACGAGTTGACCGAGCCCAAAAAAATCTAGTTTAGCGAACTTCGTAAGCAAATTTCGAAGACGAAATTTATATAAGGAGGGAGGTATGTAATACCCTGATAACATTTTTCCTATGTATGCGATGTAATCAAATTTCGAGATAATTAGTATGTTACATTGCGTATTAATACGTGTTAGTTTATGACATGTAAATATGGGGTTAATGATTTGGAATAATTAAGATATGGAAAATTGGTAAATATTGGGTATAATGGGATTTCGAACGCAGAGAGAAAATGTATAATCGACGATTTCGGACACACAAGGACGTGGGATTGCATCCGAAAACATCGCAGTGTTTTGGGACGTTGCAGGATGGAAACCCCGCGTCCCAATTTGTCCCATGCCTCTAACTCAACTTTTTGGACGCATGCAGATTCATGCAAAAACCATGACTTTGAATCTGTCCAATTTTTGGACAGATTTGGACGAACACGGACGAAAGGTGAATGCATGCGGACGCCATGGTTTTGAATCTGTTCGATTTCTAGACAATTTTGGACGCATGCAGACGTAGGATTCGGACACCTTCCTTCGTCCGACAACGCAAAATTGCCTGAGAATGTAGGATTTTGGACGAGTGCGGACGTAACCAGAACGTCTGCCGTCGTCCAAAATGTCACAGACCTGCGAGAAATTAGGGATTTAAATAATAGAATTTTTGTCATTTTGCAATTAAAAACCCACTCAGGAGACAACTCCCACTCTACACCACACCTTCCCCCATGACGAAGCAATGCCTCCCTCTCCGTTAGGTGTAGGAGTGTCGACTTCTAGGTAAGGGCATTCGATTTAAGCCATCCCTCTCCTCTGCATTCAGTCCAGTTTTTCCTCCCCTGCGTGAGAGAAGTCTTCGAAAGAGAGAGCTACCACTGAGAGTGAGAGCTTTCCCTGTGGGAATGAGTGAAGCCTTTCGGTGAGAAATTTGTGAGTGTATGCGAGTTAGTGTATTTCGTGGGTGATAGCTAGGCTCTGTAAGCTGAGGAGTGAGCTGGAAGTCTGCTGTCCGTGATTGAGTTCGTCAACGAGAGTAAGGATTTGGTGTGTCTTGGCCAGTGGAGGCCCTACCCACAAGTAGTGTGCGTGAGTTGCGTAGATTTCGTTAATGTTAGTTTCCTGCAATTTGATATACTGCTGTTAGTTTCTTTATTGTTAGTTTCTTGCAATTTGATATACTGCTGTTAGTTTCCTGCAATTTCTTTACTGATAAATGCTTAGAGAGGTGATGAATGCTTACTTAATTTTTACTACTTAATGATAACCTATGATGTTAAGCTTGTGGAATAGAATGTTGAATTGAGGAACACACGATAACATGATAAGCATCAATGATCATAAATGAGCTAAGAGTTTCCTTTCTATTATGAATAATTTATTGTCTTACTTGCCGTATTATTGTGTTAAAGTCTCTGTGATAACTAGTTATTGCTATTAATGCTATTTTTGTACTGCTATTATTGTTGGAATCTCGGTGTTAACTAGAAGTTATTATCCCCTTAATCTGAGTATGTTTAACTTGCTAGGTTAATTAACTAGGATAACTAACTAAAATAATAATCGTAATCTTTCTTGAGCATGTTAATTGACTAGAATAACTACTTAGAATAATAATCGTAATCTTTCTTGAGCATGCTAGGTTAATTAACTAAGATAACTAACTAGAATAATAATCGTAATCTTTCTTGAGCATGTTAATTGACTAGGATAACTACCTAAAATAACAATCGTAATCTTTCTTGAACATGTTAATTACTAGGATAACAATTGAGATAACGACCCTTAACCTGATGTTTAATTAACTAGAATTCTAAGCATGCTTAAATAACTAGACTACTAAATTGTAATTACTCACTTGAGAATGTTTAACTCTAATGCTTTACTTTCATTAACTTGAATAATAATTAGAACTAAGTGGTTAACTCTAGATAGAACAACATCGTTATATTATGCTTTACTTTTATATGTACGTTGCCTTTAGTTCTAATTTCTTATACTTGATCCAGGATGTTATCTCTGTCTATCTAATGTCGTCACATGCTTTATTGGGTTGAATATTGTGTGAAGCATAGTTTATTGCTTTGTATATTGTGTGAAGCATGCTCATTCGTTTGTATAATTAGTTCACTTATGATCTCAGTTAATAGCATATTTCGATCGTTGTTTCTTTAACTATTACGTTCAGTAAGTTCAAGCATGTCATTCGTTGTTTTAATTCGTTGTATATTGTTTGTTGTTAATGTTCGCTGTAATTTCCTTATGTTGTTCACTGTTTTCAATTCGATATTATAGTTGTTCTCCGTTATGCGCTTTCAATTTTTGATATTCAATTATATGTGCTATTCAATTATTGTTATTTTTACATCATGCATTATCCTAATAGAAACCAATAGGGAGTGACACCTTGGGGGTGGTACTCACATGCATTGTGTGAGGAAAATGTTAAAAGAAAGAAAACAAAAGAAAATGGGAGTTGGGGGGCGGATGGGTAGTTTGGATCTAGTCTGGCATCTAACCACACCCTTACCTTGTCAGGAATGGGACTAGTTGCACACAGGAGGTTAGAAGCTGATCAAACTATACTATTCCATACGGGTCCTCCAATCTCTCACTCGATGTACGAGTAAAGAACCAACGAACATAATGAAAAGACTGGTTTGAGGCGGTACCCATTCCAAAAGAACTAAAGAAAGACATAACATATTGCATAAACTTAATTCGTTACTAGGCCATTAGGCTCACGTCTTACTTGTGGTGTAGATACACGTACGCAAACTTGATGAACAGAAGATAAAGCAGTTAATGAAGCATTTGCATGGGCAAACTTGTGGCTGGCTGGGCTAAGGGAAATAAAAGAGATAGGATTTTTGGTAAATGTAAAATACTTGTTTAATTATTGTCTTTTAAAAACGAATAATTTGTACTTCCGCTATAAAAGGTTTTACGCTTCCACTATATTTTGATAAATGATTTTATAGCTATAGTTTTCCAATACTTATAAAGGTTTTCATAACGAGTCTAACAAAAGAGTTAGTAGCAGTCCGGCTTTAGCGACACACTCTGATTTAATCTAAAGAGGTTTTAATAAGGGTTTTAGTCGTTTTACAAAAGTTCTAAATTTTAAGTATTTTTAAAGGTAATAAAAAGTCGGGTTGTTACAGACCGAGCCCCAAAAAAATCTAGTTTAGCGAACTTAGTAAATTAAATGAGTTGAGCCTAACGAGTCTAAGGAGCATAACGAGTCAAGCCTAATGAACCAATCAAAAAAAAAAAAATTTAACCCGAGCAGACTCACGGACCACAAATTAAATGAGCCGAGTCAAGTAAATTAAACAAACCTACCGAGCCGAGCCTAACGAACCAATCATTTATAAGTTTCTAATGTTTTCAATTTATATCAATATAACATAAATATTTTAAATTTATTTACTTATTAGAAGTTACGGTAATTTTACCAAAAAAAAATATCTTTAAGAGAACTATACACAATAATTATAATAATTATATAGTTAAATAGTATATACTAAAAAAAAATTAACATTTTAAAAATTCAAATATAAATATAATATTTCTATATAATTTATTATAATACATTAAATATTAAAAAATAAAATATTTATATTACATTGTAAAAAAAAGCTACTGTATTTTTATCCACGTTGGAAAGTTGAAAGGAAACCTCATAAGAAGATTTGTAGATATAAGTGAGAAATATTGAAGAATGGTGTAAAAAACAAAAGCCTTAATACCTGAAAATATTAGGGGTGTGCATAAATCGGTTCAGTTCGGTTTTGATGTGGAACCAAAATGAACTGGTTGGTTTCAATTTTTAAATGACAAAATTGAAACCGAATATTCGATTATTTGAAATCGAACCAAAATTTATGTTCCAGTTTCGGTACGATTCCAATTTTCACTCCTTTATTATTATTTTTTTTTCATTCAAATATTATAATAATGAAATTCTATACTTTCTCTTCATAAACTGGTCGGTTTATTTTTACCTCCTTTTATCTTCATAAAGGCATAAACTATATAAAATGAACGAAAAAAATACACTGTAACACACTATCCACACATTACCCTATAAATATATTACCCTATAAATAAAACAATCATATGCTAACAAATATATAAAATGAAAAAATAAATATAAAAACAAAAAAAAAACAATTGAGACATGCTAAAACCTAAAAGACTAACAATCAGAAGCAAATAATTAAACCAAATAATCAAATTTTCCAAACTAATAGCAATCACAGACAGTTTGGATATCTGATTCCAAAAATCACGGCAATCCCAGCAAAATCACAATAATCAATATTGGAATAAATGCTTGAAATCACAACAACAATGCTTGAAATAACAAAAATCACAAGAACATTCCAATAAACGGAGTTAGAATCACAGCAATTAACTCACAGCAACAAAATCATATACATAGACTTGATGCGAAATAAGAAACACAGCAAAATCACAGCAATTAGAATCGATTAAAGATTTACCAAGCAATCTGCAGTTTGCACTGGAGCCGGAGCTGGAGCTGAAGGGTTGAGGACGACTAGTCAGTGGTTGACAGGCGACTTGCGAGTGGCGACGTGAGTTTTCGAAGTAGAGCAGCGACCGACTAGTCTAGCGAGAGCCGAGATGTCTGTCTTCTGCAATCTGCACTTGCAAATTTAAGGAGCAAGTCTAACAAAGACGAAGACAAAGACAAACAGCAGATGACAGATGGGAACTCGGGAAGGAACTCAGAACAAACTACGGCGACGAAGAGCGGATTGAATAGGGAGTCCGGGCTCAAGGCGCGGGAGGAAGCTGGAAGACATAAGTGGATCTATATAACAACCCTAAACTCAAAACTACCTAAATTGGGTACACGGTTCAGTTTAGATTTTTGGTTTTGAGAAACCAAAACCAAAAATCGAACCGTAACTATCGTTTCTTGCTAAAAGGAACCGAATTTTGGTTTTTATATGTGCAAAACCTAACTGAACCGGCCCAAATCGATCGGTTTCAGTTCGGTTCTTCGGTTTTGGTTTAGTTTGCACACCCCTAGGAAATATTATTAAACATGGATTATGTCTTAACTATGTATGAAAATTGTGTAATATTATAGGTTGTTAAAAATGTTGGTTTATATGGTTTAGATGATTAATTGTTAGAATTATATTGGATAATTGTGTTGTGGTTGTGTTTTGTGGATTTTGAGGGATGGGGATGGTTTGAATTGTTGCGGATGTTCATGGTTAGGAGCAGACAACCTGACTGCACGCCCAAAGTTTGGACTTACTTTTGAATAGTTTTTTGGTCATCCGGAGTTGCATTTGATGTCGATCGTTCCATTGACAATGAAGAATGTATTGGTCTCGGGTAGATTTGCAGTTGATCAAAGTAAGAGTGTCGTCGACCAAGATCTGTATCCGCAAAAGCGCGGGTGACTGTGGAAACATGGATGACCGCGGAAAGGTGTTCGAAAACTCTTAGATTGTATCGCAGTCCACCGGTGTGGAGGATGCAGTCAATCGGTCTAAATACTATGAAGAATATGTTGCTCTCGGGTCATTTTGTGGTCGACTGGACATAAGATTGCGGTTGTTCCCATGTAGCATCCGTTAACTTTATTGAATGATCAATATGTGCCTATAGAGGGAAAGGGGGAGGGGGGTGTTAATTTAGGCGTTCTAATATTTTCGTACAATATTTATTTCTCTAAAACCCTAACTGATTTAACGCATATAAATGAATTAAACAAGCACAAATATAAGAGAGAGGGTTAGAGAGATGACACTAATATGTTTACGTGGTTTAGCAACCCCGCCTACGTCCAAGCTCCAAGCGTCCACTTGGAGATCCCTAATACGTCCAACCTCCCCGGTTTATGATGTATGACTTACGAGTGTCAAGCAAACCATACAATGACTATTACGGGCATCACCTTTTGCTTTGACTATTATGGGGCGTCACCCTTTACTTTTGATTGTTCTGGGGCGTCACCATTGTTTGACGAATTCATAGGGTGTCACCCTTAGCGTTTAGGTACAAAGATTGTGGAATTGGAAATACAATCTAAATCCTAACTCTCCCAAATACAACTCTCAAGTTTAGGGATGAGGAAAGGTAGGTTACAAGCTCAATAAATAATTGAGAAGTCGAATATTGATTTTGGCAGAGCTTCGCCACTTTTCTCGTTGGTTACGTTGAACTTAGGAGTGTCTTCTATATATAGACACAGCTAAATTCGATCGACCACTTCATTTTGGTTGACCACATCCGACCATTAGAAACTAGCTGTTATGTCTGCTGTGCTTTTTCGGTCGCATGTCTCGACAGGAACCTCGACCGCACCGCGTCTGAAAAAGTCTAGGAATGATACATAAGTAAACTATCTTGAATTTCAGTCGCTATCTTGTCCACACTTTCGACAGCTGCATCGACCGAAAAAATGCCACAAGCAAACAGTCCATGTTTTCGGTCGCTAACTTCGACCGCATCCTTCAACTGCGTCTCGACCGAAAACTCTCGGACCAATCTGTGTGGCTTTTCGGTTGGACTTCTCAACTGGGTCTTCAACAGCGTCTTCGATCGAAAAGTGCAGGAGCAATCTGTATTGTGTTTCGATCGCGTCCCTCAACTGGACCCTTGACCGCATCTCGACCGGAAGACCAAAACCTAGTTTTGGTCGACCATTTTTCCATTCGCTTTGACCATAACACCTCCCATTTGTTTTCCTTGAATTTCCTAAGTGCCGAAACAATATGTATTCACTACATGGACTTAGATAAACATGTTAGCACACTTTAATATCCGTTTTGAGGATATTTTCAATAAATATAAATATAATGTTTAAGCCATTAAGAACAATATCAATAAAAACACAATAAACAACTTATTATTTCAATCAAAATAACTAAGCCTAACACATTTAGGTTAACAATCTCCCTTTTTTATGATGACAAAATCTAATAAGTTGGCTATTCCTAAACCTAAACATGTGCATACATATTGCATATTTGATCTCTCCCCCTTAATTAATGTAATATATATAACATTTAATTTCATGCATACATGCTATTCTAATTCTTTACCCCTTAATAAGTTTATCTCCCCATAACAACTTATATAATTCTCTCCCCCTTTTTATCATAATAAAAAAGGAATCCATGGAGAGGAGAGTTGAAAACAATCAAAGTCATTAAGATAAAATTCATTCCCCCTTTGTCAAAATCTATACCAAAAACAACCAATGGAGAGAATCTAAGCATTAAAACCAAGTCATATTTCTAAGAATGATATTCCAATTGTCAATCCACAATCAAAATCAAAACAAATTTCTATGAATGATACCAAGTTCACAAAATAAGAATATCAAATGAAATGCCTCTCCCTCTATGTTAATACACATAAACAAAATATTTGGGAAAATTTCACAATTTAGTCTATTTCTTTCCCTTTGAGCAATTAACACAATTTATAGTTATCTCCCCTTATCGGATTATCAGCAAGCATATATGAGGGAAAATCAACATTAAGAACCATCCATTTTTAAGGACAAATAAGATACCAATTGAAAATATGCACGGATGATTCAAGTAAAAAAAATTCTATCCCTCTATCTCAATGCATAAAATCAAATAATTTGGGATAAAATGATACCAAATTAACATTCTTTAAAAGATACCACTTGTTGGGTTAAAACAAAAGCTACCAATTGAAGAATAATAACATAGATCAATGATATTAAAAAGGATATGCAAACATCCAAGTTAGCCAATGATACCAAGACAAGAATGTGCATAAAGAAGAAAGTAGAATTTTATCTTATATGTATACTATCCATTTAATTTAAATCAAATAAAAAAGAATTAAACCCTATGCAAGCATAAAAAAAATTATTGTGTACCTCCAGCAATGCGTTTTCATCTTTATTGTATTGGAGACACATTTTTGAGGTTGCTCTCTTTATATTTTGGATATCCAATTATCCATCTCCTTTAAGCTCCTTGGGATAAACTCCAATCTATAACAAAATCAATTTGGTTTCTTTGGAACCTAAATCTTTTTTGGTCCATTTGTTATAGATTTGGTTTCTTTAAGAACCCATACAAGTTTAGAACTCACATTAGCTTTCAAATTAACATTCAATTTCAATGGACAAACAAAAGATTTATGCCCTATGCAATTGCAAATATTACAAGTAGATGGGCTATCAAAGAAATTATTATACTTTTTCTTTTTAGCATAGGGTTGATAGCCAATTCCATCTTTGTCAAACGTAACCCTTTGCTTTCCTAAAAGCATGTTAAAATTTTTGCTACCATTAGTGAATTGAAGTACAATAGAATTTAAATCATCATTTTTCAATTTTAATTCACTAATATCAAACTCATAAGATTTAATAGTAGCATCCAAATTATCTTTCATGCTTTTCAACTCAACAATTTGATTTTTAAAAGATTTGACCATTTCAACATGTTTTTTCATCAAATTGTCATTATCCTTTTTCAACAACTTATATTTTCGTTTAAGCACATTAAAATTATCAAGTAACTCATTGAAAGCATCTAGCAACTCCTTATCATCATCACATATATCGGAATCGCTAGAAAGATCGTGTACCTTTTCGTCATTGGCCATGAAGCAAATGTGGGATACTTCTTCAATCTCGAAAGAAGATTCTTCGCTATCATCTTATGTGGCCTTGAACGCTTTTTTCTTTAAGGCTTTGGATTTCTTATTTGCTTTGGGGCATTCGGTGGAGATGTGACCGGGTTTTTCACACTCAAAGCAAACTACTACTTTCTTTCTCTTTTCCTTCTTCCTTTGAAGGTATTTATCTAACTTCCGAGTGATGGACTTTAACTCTTCATCTTCATCTTCATCTTCATCTTCATCTTCGGATTCAACTTCTTCCTCGGATTCATCTCTAGTGCTTGAGGAGGCTTTAAATGCCAGGGTCTTTGGTAGAATTCCCTTCTCCTTTTGTTCCTTCTCCTTGTTCCATGTTAGCGTAATCTCGTGCATCATTAGGGAACCGATGAGTTCCTCCATCGTTAAGGCCTTGAGATCACGTGTCTCTTGAATCGCCATCACCTTTGGTTGCCACTTCCTTGGAAGGCACCTAAGAATTTTCCTAATCAACTCTTCATTGGGATATGTTTTACCAAACACTTTCAAACCATTAGTAAATATAGTAAAACGAGTAAACATAGAACTAATGGTTTCATCCTTTTCCATGACAAATAATTCGTAATCATGAATAAGCATGCTTAATTTAGATTCTTTCACTTGATTAGTGCCTTCATGCATAATTTCAAGCAATTTCCAAATTTCAAAGGCACTGTCTCATGCTTGAACTCTATTAAATTCATTACGATTTAAAGCACAATATAAAAAATTTATAGCTTTTGCATTCAAACTCAATTTTCGCATGTCATTGTCATTATATTCGTCATCTAATTTTGGTATACTTACACCATATTTATATTTATGCGGAATGAAAAGCCTATTTGCAACAATTTTTCAAATTTCATAATCTATAAGTTGAATATAAATTTTCATCATAACCTTCCAATATGTGTAATCACTACCATAAAAAAAATGGAGGCCTAAGTACGGATTGCCCTTCTACATGCATATTGAATGCCATTTTAAATTGAGCAACAAATAATTCAAACAAAATTATCCAACAATTTCCAAAAACCAAAAATCAATTCAATAGATACAATCCAAGCAATCATAATATCACACAAAAAATTTAATTTACCCACTCTGATACCAATTGAATCGATATGCGCCTATACAGGGGGGGTGAATCTAGGCGTTCTAATATTTTCGTGCGATATTTATTTCTCTAAAACCCTAAGTGATTTAATACATATAAATGAATTAAACAAGCACAAATATAAAAGAGAGGATTAGAGAGATGACACCATATGTTTACACAGTTCGGCAACCTCGCCTACGTCCGCACTCCAAGTGTTCACTTGGAGATCCCTAATCTGTCCAACCTCCCCGATTGACGATGTTTGACTTACAGGTGTCAAACAAACCTTACAATGACTATTTAGGAGTGTCACCCATTGCTTTGATTATTACGGGGTGTCACTCTTTGCTTTGACTATTCTGGGGCGTCACCCTTGTTTGACGTATTCGTAGGGTCTCATCCTTAGCATTTAGGTACAAAGATTGTAGAATTGGAAATACAATCTAAATCCTAACTCTCCCAAATATAACTCTCAAATTTAGGGATGGAGAGAGGTAGGTTACGAGCTCACTAAATAATTGAGAAGTCGAGTATTAATTTTGGCAGAGCTTCACTACTTCTCTCATTGGTTACGTTGAGCTTTGGAGTGTCTTCTATATATAAACACAGTTAAATTCGATCGACCACTTTGTTTCAGTCGATCACATTCGACCGTTAAAAACTAGTCATTGTGTCTATTGTGCTTTTTCGCTCGCATGTCTCAACCAAAACCTCCACTGCACCGCGTCTAAAAAAGTCCAGGAATGATATAGAAGCAAAATGTCTTGAATTTTGGTCGCCTATCTTGTCCGCACTTTTGACAGCTGCATCAACCAAAAAATGCCAGAAAAACTCCAGAAGCAAACTGTCGATGTTTTCAATCGCTAACTTCGACCACATCCTTCGACCGCATCTCGACCGAAAACTCTCAGACCAATCTGTGTAACTTTTCAGTCGGACTTCTCAACCGAGTCTTCGACCGTGTCTTCGACCGAAAAGTGCAAGAGCAATCTGTGTTGTGTTTCGGTCACGTCTATAATGCCCCAATAAATTAAAACTATTATTTTTTTTTTTTCAAAAAATTCATCATATAAAATTTTTCGCTTAATTTGTTCAAAATTCATTTGAAAGAAATCATATCAGAGTAAACAATGCATAATAGTAATGAGATTTCAAAATATAGTTTCCAAGTGTTCGACAAAAGTCTCTGAATACAAAACATTTGTAATATTTAAAATAGTACTAATACCAAAATACCGAATGTCCACAACTTTCAAAATACCAATAAATCCCAAACCATGCGAGCCGCACCCAACAGGTCAAACCGGTTGATAACACGAGGGGTCATCCTGGAACGCCTCCTCCTCAGCTAATGCGTCATCATCAATATAAATGTCATCTACATTACGGGGAAAACAATGAGCCTAAAGCCCAACAAGAATCAGAATTCAAATGCAATGCGGATGATATGCATGACCATACGATGCATTACAGAGGAGATCCGTATCTCATCTGGGAACCAAGGTGATGGGTAAGTTAATTGATCATGTAGCTTAACCGTATATTCGACGAGAAAACACACCAATAGGGGTGTCACTACGTGCCATACCCATACACTTTTGTTGAAGGCATTGGGGATTTCAGAACAAGAGAATTGAGAATCTTACAGTTCCCGTGACTTAACCGTACCTCACCGCTCCTTACGTGGGAGTAGGCACTCCAATAGAGGTTTCATTACAAGGAACCATCCCCAATTCTCCCGAACCCCCACATGACTATTTACATATATTGGGATGACATACAACATGTAAATAACTTCATAAACCTTAGGATGATGCATGAATGCCATAAAATAAAACACAAAAATACCTCACAGGAGAAAACACAACCATTCCAATACAATTTCAATCAAGTTTGCAGGCTAAATTTCAAGTGAGAGTTACTGTTAATTTAATCATTATTAACAACCATATTTATTTCAATTTGACATAGGAAATTTTTGCATACAATCAACATGGAGCAATAACCATTCTCATATTATTTAAGAGATAGTGGATGTGAAATTCAATTACAAGTCTATAGGAAGTTCTGCAATAGTGAGGAAATTCAATCTATGATAACATCCAGGACATTCTATCTACAAGCCAACAACAACATTTCCAACAAAACTACAGATCTGTTCGCAAAACATAATAGCCCGGTTCATGGTCGTAACTTCATCCCCTTGTTACTAACAGGTCTAGTTATTATCTATATCAACAGATGCAATAACCTTCTAACTACAAGCCAGCGACAACATTTCCAACAAAGCTATAGATCCATTACAAAACAGAACAGTCTAATTCATGGTAGTAATTTCATCCCTTTGTTACTAACAAGTCTAGTTATTATCTATATCAACAGATGCAATAACCCACATTAACATAGTAAGAAGCGTACAACCTATGTTACATGGTAAATCTCAAACCAAATAGGATATGACAAACAGTGTATTATCGAATTAACAAGTCCAGGGTATATTGACTTCAAACAGTTGAGTCCTGACTATAACAAACTATATACACCATCCTTAAAATCAACATTCAATTGATATCCGAAAGGCATAAGGTGACAATCCAAATTTTGTAACAACAATCCAGACAGAATTCAAACAATCTACCCGTAATGTAGGGCCTCCTCTGGCCAACTACATATTCCAATCCTTACCTCTTGAAGACCTCCAAGCAATCACCCCAGCTGCAGAAATTCCAGAGCAGGTGCAGAGGAATATCAACAGAAATCCAATGCTCCTCTCACAATAAAAGGGACGTAACACTCACCTTACTCCTTGTCTCAATGCAACCGGTAGGAGTCCAGACGCCAAACTGGTCATCTTAAATGCGAAGGAAGGAAGAGAGCAGGGAAAAGACGTCCAGTGCAGTCTGCGGCCACTGAACCGAAGAGATAATCACACTCATCAAGTGGAGTGTGGTCCATTGAGAGAGTGCCACGTCGAAAGTCCCCAATCTTCTTGGGGGAGGAAGAAACCGCCAGTCAGCAAGGAGACTTAATCCCGATTCAACTTAGAACCACCGGACCGATCCAATTCGACGTCAGCCACTTCGCCGCTGCCGTCGCCTATTAATCCAAAATTAGAAGCCAGGAAGGAAAAACAAGGAACACAGACCATCTACTCACCTTCATCGACAATTTTAGCTCCAAGATTGACCCCGCGAGCCGCGATATACCAAGCCCTAACCGCCGCTCATTGCGTCGATCGCAGCCCGCTAGCAGCCAGCACTCTCGGAGTCATACACAGGTATAGTCCCGAGCCCGAGCTCGGCAGAGCTCGCTCCCTCATTCTCCCTCTCTTCGTGTCGCCTTCATCATTGTTCTCGCGTACCCCTCTCTCTCATTCTCTCCCCTTCATCTCTCTCTGTTTCTCACGTGAATGGCCAAAGGCCAAATTCAATTTATGTTCAAGCCGAAACAATTTGAACCAAACTGGTTCAACTTACTTCCAAAATATTTATGCTTTTTATCCTAATTTCTCTTTTTCCATTTAATTAATGCTTTTTATCCTAATTTCTTTTTCTCCATTTAATTAAATCTTTCACTTCTTAATTATCCAATTTAATTCCATCAATTATTTTCTTAATTCACGATTAAAATCGAGCTTTTTGCACTGAACCAAACCGGTTCACTCCATAATTCCCAAGCGTAAATCAAGGTGTACCGGTACGCCATATGAATTAACATATATATATTAATTATCCATGTTTAATACATCAACAAAATAGGGGGAAATATTTTTGGGATATTACAACGTCCCTCGACCAAACCCTCGATTGCGTCTCGATCAGAAGAGCAAAACCCAATTTTGGATGAGCATTTCTCCATCAGCTTCGACCACAACACCTCCCATTTGTTTTCCTTGAATTTCCTAAGTCTCGAAACGATATATAATCACTACATGGACTTAGATAAACATGTTAGCACACTTTAATACCCATTTTGAGAATATTTCCAATAAAAAAAATATAAATATAATGTTTAAGCCATTAAGAACAATATCAATAAAATACAATAAACAACTTATTATTTCAATCAAAATATTCATCATCAAAATAACTAACTCTATCACATTTAGGCTAATGTTTTATGAATCCTTTTATTATTTTTTTCCTATCCTATAAATAAATAAATAAATAAATAAATAAATATATATATATATATATATATATATA
>CM039477.1:4545511-4559497 GCA_022433065.1 Begonia loranthoides | reverse complement strand
GTGGGATTGCGCAAATGCCACAAGTTGGAGTGGAAATCCGCTAATTATAGTGTAGACGTCCGCGGGTACATCCGTAGGTTGACCTAGATGTCCGCGCAACCTGTGAACTTCCACGACTTCCAATCCAAACGATAACGTTTAATCCTCCAGCGACACTTTTCTCTTTCTCTTGCTCTCCAACGACATCTTGACTGTCCACGTTTCATCCTCAATTAAATCCAACGGTTCTTCCTCCTTCCAAACATAATCTTTCTTCACCGTGGTTTTCTTGATCCAACGGCTCTCGTCTTGTTTGCCCTTTTAATCAAACGATACATCTCTCTTCCACAAAGAATCTTTCTCTCCCGCAAAAGTATCTTTTCCATCCACCCTCTCTCATCCAACAGTCGATCCTTCGCCCGCTCTTCTCATCCAACAGTCACTATTCCACCCATCATTTTCCTTTCTCCCATAGACACTTTCCTTTCCAAAAAGAAATCTTTTTTTTTTGTGGAAGCATTTTTCCTTGGATCAGCGGTCATCAATTCTCCCATCCTTTGATCTAATGGCCAGTGCATCCTCCGCTCTGCCTAGAATATTTCTGCGTATTAGTTTGCTCACACGGATGCCAAGCCAAACTTCTTCATCAAAATGGCACGTGAACCGCACATGACTTTGTCTAGACCCTCGATCATCCAAATCTGTTAATCTAATCCGTTGATTTCCTTGCAATGGATTCACTTATTTTTGGAGAACATCCATCTCCTCAAACATGCACACCAGTTCTAGTGGATCAAACTTACCTTCTTTGATAATTCCAAATAATTTCTTCTAATATTCTTACTTACTCCATCACCACAGTTATTCATTTCCCGCATTTTTCTTCTTTTATCGCGGACATATCAACCTCCGCCTTGCCAAAACCACTATTAACCCTTAAATTAATATATCATCTAAATAAGAAAATCTTGGGGCGTTACATTTTACATGCATTGCATTTAATATAAATTTTCTACTGAGTTAGTCACTCACCCCAAATGACCTCTTCCCACCAGGTAAAGACAAGGCACGTCAGAGTTAGCAGCTAGGTGATGTAGTTTCATTTCCATCTTTGTCTTTGAGTGTTTCAGTTTGAATTCCGTGGTGAGGACTTTAGTGTTTGGTCATGTATTAACTATTTGGATTCTTTTTTTGGATTATTGGTTGGATACACAATGTTTTAATTTTACTTACACTATTATTTTTCGTGATCACTATGTGAACCAAAGCTCATCTCGTGTGAACTACAACTTTGATTTATGTTCAATTCTTCTATTGCGAAGCAAGTCTTGGGCTGGGTGATTAGAACCTCTCTGAGGACAGGTCTCTCAACCTGGTATTTCTGTTAGGCTCGCCTTTGGGTAATGATATAAATTTTTGTCATGACCTAGAGGCGAAATGAATAGAAACTCCGAGTCAAGCGATCCAATCATCAGAGAGGACCCAATTGCCCAACCCGAGGTTAGAATGTCAGCATAATTTTTAACATAAAATTAAGCACAAAACCAAAAATAAATGGGCCAAGGTCCATAGAGTGATCGATAAAAGTTATGGATAACGTAATAAAAACAAAGGAAAAACACTGTGCAGAAAATGAAACCATTCAATACCAAACGTTAAACTAAAATAAGGAAATAAATACTCACCAAAGACATTATGAAAATATCATTTGACTGTAAAGTATCCACACTTCGAATACCACGCCAGACCACCACGATTAACCTAGGATGGAAGGGTCGTGGGGTAACCCTCTTTTTTCACGAATCCTTTTTTGACTTGTGAAAATGATGTTAGCTTAGTTTATTACAGTTGGCTATGTATCCAATGATATTTTGATGAATGCCTTATCGGTGGCATGCAGAAAATGTTTTGATGATAATCATGTTTTGGAAATGATGATGTAAAATCCACAATTTTTTGATTTGATATTTTTTTTAGTAATTTTTTTGCTTTAGTCTAAGTCAATTTGTTTTGTATTGATCAAATTTTTGCCACATGTCATGGGATATCAGCCACATGTGAAGGGTCCAGTCAATGATCAATTAGTGCGCTTCGTATTCCCCTACGGCTCGGAGCTGTGAGATTATGTTCAGTAAGTTTTTGTTTCCATAGATTGAGTTCTAAGTTTGGTTGGTAATTGTCGGATTAGAATTTAAGAATTTTATTTAATAATTATAATATATTAATTTATAATATATTTATTAAATAAAATAATTAAAATTTATTTCTTTTTTCTTTTTTTTTCTTAAAAGAAAGTTCTCTTCTTTTCTTCTGGGTGGCGTGCAGAGGATTCTGACACCAGGATTGTATTCGTGGTGTCCAGTTGTGTTGGTTATGAATTCAAGCTTAGAAATTTGAATCCTTTGGTTGTTTATGTGCTATTGTTGTAGATTTCAAGTTTATGGAGACTTTTAAGCCGATTCGGGCAAATTCGATGAGGGAATGTGTGTTTATTCACGGTTTTTGAGTTGGAAAGCTTTCCATGGTAGACAGCTGGTTTGGTCCGGTCGACTGCAGTTTCAACCAAGAGCCTCTCTGTTCACTGTGACTCGTGTCCAGTCAACTGTTTCTTGGGTTTGGTCGATAGGAAAATTGGCCAAATGTTTCTATCTTGGTAGCCTATGCTCGATCAATCTCGTGCGATAAATTCGGTCGACTGCGTGATTCTGTTTGTAGTGGTGTCCGCAGAATTTAGGTTTTCACTGGAGCTAGAGCGTCCGCAAAACTGCAAGGCGTCCGCGGTAGGCACGTAGTTTGTGTTTGGTTGATCATTTGTTGGGTCCGATAGACTAGGAAAGTTTAAGAGGGCTTCCATTTTTGGTTGTTTGTGTCCGGTTGTCCGTGTTGGGGTTAAGGTCGACCATGGAAGTATCTTGACGCGAGGCGTCCGTGGAAGCACAGGGTGTCCGCTTTGGGTCCAGACATCTACTTTGCTTTCTGATTTTTGTTTGAGCGTCCATGCCGCGGAGGGGGGTTCACTCAACCATTGCAGCCCTTTGGTGTTAGAATTTGTCACTCAGTGCTACCTGTTTCGACGAACTTCATGACCATGGTTTCTTCTCTTCTGGTTCGGGTTCCTATGTGATCTCGGTTGGTCGTATAGAGATTCATCGACTACTGCTTGGTCTTTGTTGACCGTAGCTGTGTTCCATCGACCGTTGTTGAGTCTTGGATTACTGCTGGCTTGTCTTATCGACAACTGTGAGGTCTTGGTTGACCATTGTCCTATCTTGTCAACACTATGTGTTCCTAGTTTACTTCTGCTATTATTTTTTGTGATTACTATGTGGACCTAGATCCATCTCATGTGGGCTATGACTTTGATTTATGTTTAGTTCTTCTAATGTAAACTAAATCTTGGTCTTGGTGATTGAGTCACTCGACCCAGCGTTTTTCTTACACCCACCTCTAGATTGTGACAATATTCTAATTCGAGCTCAAGATTTAGTACCTTCTTGTTGTAGATATTAAATACAATATTTTGGAAGTACCAAAGACCAAAAATAATTGCTAGTTGAAACGTCTTGCTTTAAAAAAAAATCCCTAATGGGTGGGAGTACATTAAGCTCAAATGCTTGAAATTAAAGGTTGGATTACAATTTGAGACGATGATCGAAAAGAAAACACAAGTTGGGGGCAGCCATGGATTTTGCTAAAGTTTGTTGAAGATGAAGATGATAAAAAATGGAGTGTTTGGCGAGAAAGAGAATCATTACACCAAAGTTTCTTCAAAATTTGTATTTCACTCTCTTTTTCTCAAATGAGCACAATACAATATTTATAGACTCAATAAGACTCTTAAAATTTGTACATAATTAAAACAATAAACATACTTAAATAAATTGAAGACAGAATACGAAACATCACCACAATTTCTGACATTTGGTTACTAATATCATCATAACTTCTTTTAGAAAACTTCAAATGACTTGAAACTTAAACCATCAGCAAGTAGACATTGAAAATTAAACCATCAGAAAGTAGAAATTCAAGGCATCAACATCCATAGGTCATATGTTTACTTTGGTTGTCATTTGACCCTTCAAATCCTCATTGAAAAATGCCCAAGAATGCTAATAGTTTTCAATTTAATTCTCAACAAATTCCTCCCTTAAACTTAAACATTTTCGATCTTTCATCCTGATCATCTTCTTGAAATTTTCAAACAGCACCGTCTGTAGCGGCTTTGTAAAATTGTCTGCCACTTGAATTGCGCTGCTTGAGATATAAGAAGTTGAATTGTCTCCATTCTTGCGACCGGAGCAAAAACTTTACCATAATCGATCCCCTCTTTTTGTCTATAGCCTTTTGCAACTAGGCGTTTGTATCTTTCAATCGCTCCTTTGGCATTCATCTTTTTCTTATACACCCATTTTACTCCTATGGGTCGACATTCTTCCGGTAACTCCACCAAGTCCCATGTTTCATTTCTTTCAATTGCCTTTATCTCTTCATCCATCGCGGCTTTCCACCTTTTGTCTCTCACGGCCTCCTCAAAAGCAATATTTTCCGCATTTGCTAATAAGCAAACCAAATGTACTTCATTTATCGAGTCGTATAGATCTTGTAGACTCTGCATCCTTAGTTGCCTCGGCTCTTCTTTGTCGTCGGATGCTTGAGAGATTGCCGGTGTGATTATTGGTGCAATAGTTGATGGTTCTACTTCATCTGTGTTGCCTCCTTTTGGTTCTTCCAATCCCATATCATTTCTTCATTCACTTGTACATCTCTGCTAACCACCACCTTTTTGTCAATTGGGTCAAATAGCTTGAAAGCCTTCGTCTTCTCGTCATACCCGATGAACACATACTTCTTGCTTTTATCATCAAGTTTGGTTCTTCTTTGATTCGGTACATGTGCGTAAGCTACACTACCAAACAACTTAAAATGTGATACAGTTGGTTTATGGCCACTCCAAGTTTCTTGCGGTGTTTGATTTGCCAATATCGCATGTAGGCATCGATTTTGAATATATACAGCACATTGTAGCTTTAGCCCAAAATTTCTTCGGCACTTCTTTGCTCTTCAACATTGACCAAACCATATCGAGAACTGTACAATTTTTTCTTTCGGCCACCCCGTTTTGTTGAGGTGAGTAACGTGTGGTCAAGAATCTTTTGATTCCTTGTTCCTTGCAATAGCTTATGAAAGTAGTTGACATGTACTCTCTGCCTCGATCCGATTGTAAAGCATTGATGTAAAAACCAGTCATCTTCTCTACTAGCACCTTGAATTTCTTAAACACCTTGAATGCTTCTGACTTTTCCTTCAAGAAATAAACCCAAGTATTCCTTGTAAAATCGTCAACGAAAGTAATAAAATACCTCTTCTCACTAAAGGATTTCGGTGTGATCGGGCCACGTATGTTAGTGTGACCAACTCGAGAGATCTCCTTGCACGATATTCCGCCTTCTTTTGAAATGTACTTCTTGCTTGTTTGCCGAGTGCACAACCCTCGCAAAATTTCTTGATGTAGTCCATGTTTAGTAGCCCATGGACCATTTCCTTCTTTGCTAACTCTTTTAGGCCGCCTTCATTTAAGTGCCCAAACCATAAATGCCATAGTCATGCTTTGTCCTCCATATTTACTTGCAAACACGTTTCCGCACGTTCTTCAAGTTGAGTTTGAACATTCGATTCTTTGCTATCTCCACATGTGCGAGAAAGCGACCATTTTTGTCCTTCAAGTGCAACATCCAATCTTGCATGAAGACTGAACATCCCTTCTCCAATAATTGACCCATGCTAAGAATGTTACTCTTCAAATTGGGTACATAGTAGACATCTTCCATTGTTCCTTCATTTCCATCATTTTTTGAAAAATGTATTTTTCCTTGGCCTTTGACTTGAACCTTTGAGGCATCTCCAAAAAACATGTGTCTGTCTTTAATCTCTTTCATATCAACAAAGAGATGTTTGTGTTCACATGTAATACCCCGACTTTTTAAGTGGGTTGACTATCGGGATATTACCAAGAACGTATTCGTTAAATCATATATTATGGAAGTTAACGTAATCAAAATAAAATAAATATTAATTGAATTAAATTATAATATAAGTAATTAAATTAATTGTTATATATATATATAACATAAACATAAAAATAAAATAAAATAATAATAATAATAATAACAAATAATAAATAAAAACAAATAAAGAAATGGGATCCATTTCTTCCCTTTCGCTGGGAATGAGATCCGAAGAGAGGGGGAGAGAGCGATGCGAGGGAGAGACGGCGAGAGGAAATGACTAGCGGGAGACGCCGTCCTGCGTGCGGCGTACGGCGTGATGCTATCAGCGTCGCGGGTCGGGATTCACGGCGAGCTAGGGCTCGCGTTCGAGTGGCGACGTCCGGCGAACGGCGAGACGAATCGGAGCTTTGGCCACGACGAGTTTTCCGGCGAAGTTTGGAGGTATGGTTGGCCGAGTCTTCTTCCTCCCCCTTTGATTTTGATTAATCGGGCATGGCAGGAACGGAATGGACGATTTTCTCGTCGAGCAAGGGTGATTCCGGCTGGTTGGGCTGCTGCCGACGACCCGCGACTTGGATGCTCCGACCCGAATCCGTTTAGAACTCGGTCTGGTGGTTCGGGTTGAGCCGTTGCTGCCTTGTACGAATCTTCCAGCTGGATTGGTGGAGGACATTAAAGGAGAAGGGGCAGCTCTTAATGCAGAGAAGAAATGGGGAGATGCTGTCAGGTGAGATTGTTGAGCTGAGGAAGAGTGAATTAACGCAGTGGTTGGCGGTTGTTGACAAATTGAGGAGGCTGTCGGGGGAGCAATAATTGATGCCAGTGGATAAAATGGGCAGTGAGAAATTGAGAGAGAAAGAATGGAGAACTCTTCTCTGTGAAGAGCTGAAGGCCGAATATTCTAGAGGATTCTGAAGGACTTGGCTGCACTTGGTTCTGGTGAGCTTTCCCCTCTGTTGTTAATTAGTTGGTTCTGTTTTAAGATGACAAACCCCACTTTGATGTTGAGTAGTATTGTGGGGAAGCTGTAGTTAACGTTGAGATGTTCTGCTGTCGATTTGATTCTGAACCTGTGAACATGTTGGATGTAGCTCTGTTTTGTGATTTCAGTTCTGGACATATTTCCTATTAATTGGATGATGACTTAGGAGATATTTTATGAAACTTGTTGGAACATTCTGATGGATTTGGTTTTAAGTTCTGGAATATGTTTGGTTTTATGAAGAAAAGATTTAAGTACATTGGATGTATCTCTGGATTAATACTTTGTTGCTCAAAATTATAATTTGAAATACTTAGTGGATGGATGATAAACTGCTGTTTGGTTTGATTATGAAATATATGACCTGTAATAGTAAGGAGTGTGTCGTGATATGTTGTTGTTTGATGATCTGATTTGGTATGATAATCTGTTGGTTATTGTTTGGATCTATTTCTCTGTTGCGTATGGATCTTCTGGATGCTGGTTATGGTAGTTTGATAAAACGTTTATTGGATAATGCTCTGTTGATCCGATTAAGTATCTATGAACTCTCTGGTTGGGTGTTGTTACGAGAAACATGGATTTATGGGATGAGATAATCTGTTAATTCGAAGGGTGTATTAAGTGGATCTGTTCACCATTGTAGTTATCAAAAATGCTAAAAGAGAATGTGCTAACCTATTGTTAGTGCTTAATCTATTATTGAATGATGTTCCTTGCTTGGTTTGTTAATTAGTTGTTGGACATTTATGAATATTGAAAGTGCAATATTTGGATATAAATCTGATATATATGTAGTCTATTTGATCAATCCATGGGATCAAATGTTAGATGATTAGTTTCTTATATGAACTGCTCTACATGTTTAGACAAGTTTAACAGCTGTTGGTTTTGGTTTCGGTTCATTAATTGGAATAAAGATATCATGAGAATTGCATAAAATAGTTTATGACTTGATTCAGATATTGTTATTGGGCTTTGGTGTATAGGCCAATAAATTATGGATAGAATCTTGTTGGTTTTCGCTATACAATAAGCTTCGTTTCTAGACGTTATTAATTGAGATTAACTAATTAAGCCAAGTTATAATTAATGAAATGGTTTCGTTTATGAAACTCTAGTAAGCGACGTATAAGAATTAAAGATAGAAAAAGACGACGAGAATTAATAGATTGATTAATTGATTTGATTAATAATTAAATGTTATTATATTTTGAAGGTACTAAAAGAGAAGAAAGAAAACGATTAAGCGAGGATCACATTAAAGCTTCAAGGTAAGGAAATGGGTTGTCTTGGCCTTGTGCCCTACACCCAAGTAAAGTGTGTGTGAGTTAGAGTTAGTGTTCTTAAAATGGATGTTGATAGTTACTGATGTTTTATAGGAATTGTTGTGAATCTGTGATATCTTCCTGTAATGTTCAGCTTTGTTTTATGTTACATTATGTAATGAAAATGCCTAAGTAAACGAAGGAATGATGGTACGAAAGTGGAACGAGTAAATGATAAGTTATTATGTAAGGTATGAAAGTAGCTAAAAGAGTTACATTATGTGATGAAAATGCCTAAGTGAAAGAAGGTATGAAAGTGAGGTAAAAGAGTTATTGAATATTTACTTGCTATGTAGCTATAGTTTTAAGTGTAATCATTGCATGTAATAAATCAATTAGCATGTCTACTTACTTGAGCATGTATAACTATCATGTTAATTAACAATATCAACACTTGGGCATGTAAACTAGTACGTAAATGAGCTAAGCATGAAATCGGTTAATAATTTATTAGCCTAATAAATGGTAATCTTCCTGAATTTAGTTCCTTTGCTGTATGTTAGTTAGCTTCTTGCTGGTCAAATTCGAGATGTGAGCATGATTGTTGTATGTAAGTTTTCTGTTGTCAAGATTGATTTAGAGTATGAATTAATTGGATGGAATATTGCTAAATAGTCATGTAGATGCTAGTAATTAACAAATGAGTTTTGTGAAGTATGAAGTAGTTGTGGAAAGATAGAGAATAATAAACTAAAAAGAGGATGTGTGATGAGCATGAATGCACTTTGATTTCCCTATGTGAATTGTTAACTGAACCACGAAAGAAAAGGGTTTAGTTAACTAAACAAACGAAGTAAAAATGTTTAAAGAGTTAAAAAGCATGAACGTTGTAAGTCGTTTCAGATTTCCACTGTTTTCTTTAAATAAGGACTGCAAATTAGTTAATGAATAACAAACTTGACTCGTAAATTTTATTGCTTGGTTTTAGATAAGAATCTTCTAGTTTTAGTTTATATAGATTCACTTAGCATGTTTATTATTGAATTCAATAGAATGGTCAATATATTTTATTGCCTTATTGTATTCGCTCGCTGTTACAATTCGATAGCATAATTGTTCTTTATATCTAATGCTTTCAATTGCGCAATTTCAATTATAGTATGTTTACTTCAATGTGTATTTCAGTTTCTGTTAATGTACGTTATAATGTATACGCTTCATGATAATAGAAACCAAGTAGTGGGTAACCTTCGGGATGGTACCCACATGCATGAGTGAGGAAAAAGAAAGAATCCTATAGGTGGGTATATGCCGGGAAAGAAAGAACCCTAAAGGCGGGTACATGCCGGGAAAGAAAGAATCCTAAAGGCGGGTACATGCCGAAAAAAGAAAGAACCCTAAAGGCGGGTATATGCCGGAAATATGGAGTTGAGGTAGATGGGTAGTCCGGATCTAGCCTAGCTGCTAGGATACACCCTTACCAAATCGGGAAAAGAACTAGTATGCACACAGGAGGTTAGAATCCGTACAGCTATGCCATCTCAAAGGAAAACCCTCAATCTCTAGCTCGATGTACGAGATAAGAACGAACGAAGAAAACAAACGTAATGAAAGAAGTTGGTTTGGGTGGCCCCCATTCCAAGAAGAACTAAAGAGAGAAATGCATAAATTGTTTTCCCCCATCTCCTTACTGGGCGTAAGCTCACGTCCTTACTTGTGGTGTAGGTACAATCACGAACATATAATAAAAGGAATAAGAAGGTGATGAGAAACATCTAATGAAGCAGGGATGAATGATTTCATATCCACGGGATTCAGGCTGGCAAGGCAAAGACAAAGGAAAGTAAACGGTTACGAATCAACGAAGTTAAAGGAAAGTAAATGGTTATGAATCAATGAAGTAATGGTCAAGATTTATTTGATAGACGTAATGTTTAAATGACGTATTTCTTTTGAAAGATTTCTTACGTTTCCAATATGATTTATAAAGGTTAATTTTATAACGCTTCCGCAAGACTTTAAATAAATGATTTTTCCTTATAGTATTTACGCTTCTGTATATTTAATAAGTTGATTTTCATAACGAGTTTTAAGAAAGAGTTAGTAGCGATTCGGATTTACACACTCTGATTTATATCAAAAAGAAATTTTCAAATTTTCACGCATTTTAACGATGTAAGAAAATCCGGGTAGTTACATCACACATATGATTGCTAGCTCCGTTGTTGAGATATGATACCGTATTGCTTTCCAAATTGGTGTCCTTTTAGGCCATCATGAGAACGCCATCATCTTTCATCTCATCTTTCGCGACAAGATTCACGTGTTTCTTCCACCTTCTTCTTAGAGTAGCATTCTTTTGCGTAGTATCCATACTTACCGCAGTTGTAACACTCGATAGTTGAACAATTTGACTGGCCACCTTTTCCACGACCACGTCCTCGTCCACGCCAATTTTGTTGGCTAGTCTCGCCATTCTCTTCATGATTATTTCTGTGATCGCGTCCTCCGCCGCGACCAAAACCATGGCCTCCATGGCCACGTCCTCTTCCTAGGTTATGTTGCACGTACATTACCTTATCCTCCTTGATAGTCATCTTCATTTGTAAGGCCTTCTCCAAGACTTCTTGTACCTTCTTTTTCTTCCTTTGTTCATGTGCCTCAAGAGAGCCCGCGAGTTCATCGACGGTCATCTCTTCCAAATTCTTCGACTCCTCGATTGTGCATACAACATTCTCAAAATTCTTCGTCAATGACCGAAGAATTTTCTCCACAACTCTTGCATCTGTGAGGGTTTCTCCGTTGCATTTAAGATGATTCACCACCATTTGTACACACGTGATGTAGGTTGATATGTCTTCCGATTCCTTCATCTTCATGGCCTCCAACTAGCCACGAAGAGTTTGAAGCCGCACTTGTTTAACTCGATCGGCACCCTTGAACACTTTTTGCAAAGTGTCTCATGCTTCCTTCAAAGTTGTTGCACCAGCAATCTTCTCAAAACTCGACTCATCTACAGCTTGAAACATGAGATAGAGAGCAGTCTTGTCTTTCATTCACGTTTCTTTCAATGCTTTCAATTGATTTGCTGTCATGGCGCTAGTGGCTTCCGTCTCTGTGAAACCGGTTTCGACTACTTCCCACACATCTTGTGCACCAAGCAACGCACGCATTTGAATGATCCAATTATCATAGTTCGTCTTGGTGAGTCGTGGCTGTGGCATTTGTCCTAACGGTGTGCTCCTATGGTTCGACATGGCTTTGATTCAAATATGATAGAAAATGGAGTGTTTGGCGAGAAAGAGAATCACTACACCAAAGTTTCTTCAAAATTTGTATTTCACTCTCTTTTTCTCAAATGAGCACATTGCAATATTTATAGACTCAATAAGACTCTTAAAATTCGTACAATAGTTAAATCAATAAACATACTTAAAGACATTAAAGACAAAATACGAAACATCACCACAATTTCTGACCTTTGGTTACTAAAATCATCATAACTTCTTCTAGAGAACTCCAAACAACTTGAAACTTGAACCATAAAAAAGTAGACATCCGGGGCATCAACATCTATAGGTCATACATTTAATTTGATTGCTATTTGACCCTTCAATTACAGTAATGGAGGAAATGAATATTGATTACCAACCCTTATAATTTTAAAACATTGTGCACCAAAAAATATAGTATAGAATATTGGTTGATGAACCCAAAAAACTTTAGGGTTTGATATTTACTTACTTAGAATTTCATGTTCTTGAAGCAAGCCACAGAATAAAAATAGGAAAGAATAAGATAAAGACTAATTTGTCACTTTATCTTTAATGTATGTCTTTTTCACTAACTTGACTACAAGTATATTTTATTCTTACATTTAAAAGCAAAAACATACGTCATCCCCTTGGTTTTTTCAAAATTTTAAAATTAATATTTAGTCGACAAAAATGAACGTTTGCATGAGATTGTACTATGCACCAGTTACCAAGTATAAGCATCTTTCCAAGGAGTGTAGGAAAGTTCGAGGATGTTTCACTTCGAAATATATGTAGTTGAGTCAGAATAAGTTAAGAAGAAGAAGATTACAGGGAAATTTGTTAATATAAGGGAAGTTTTACCCAAGGTCAGTGGAAGTTTCCGCCAACTTTCGTCTCCCGCACTGCACTGCTACCTATCACATAATGATCCGCTGCCCCAGACATTCTCTGCTCTGCATCCGCTAGCTATTTCATTCTCCTCCGTTGTGTGGTGTCTTTCTTGATCGCCATGGCTCTAAGGTTCAGAAAACACGGTGAAGTAGCTTTCGTTGATTGCGAACGATACTCTGGAGTGAAGAACCACAGGCGTAGATGGAGGTTGGCTTTTACTGCCATTAATTTTACTCGATTTCTTTTTTCTTTAACGAAGAAAGTTTGCGAAAACAAAAATATTATCTTTCCCTCTCTCTCACATGTGGCCATTGACGTGGAGCTCGATCGGGGTCCACAAATTCCTATTGTTTCTGCTGATCGGAAAACCCTAGGCGTCATGGTGAGGGAGAAGAGATCTGATGTGTTGAATCAGTTCGGAGGTGTAAATCATTTGGCTGCCATTCTTGAAACTGACGTTAAAAAAGGAGTTGCCGGTACTGAGACTGACCTTGCTCTTAGAAAGAGACTGTTTGGTTCTAATACGTTTGAGAAACCTCCCGCCAAAGTTTTTTTTAAATTTGTTCTTGAAGCGTTGAGCGATCCAACTATCATTATTCTCTTGATCTGTGCAACTTTTGCTCTCGGCTTCGGAATCAAACAGAGCGGTTGGGGCGATGGATGGTTTGACGGAGGGAGTATCATATTCGCCGTCTTTCTCGTTGTTATAATCTCTTCCATCAGCAACTACAACCAATCTCGACAGTTCGTGAAGCTTTCGGCCAAGAGCGGTGACATAAAGGTTGAAGTGGTGAGAGGAGGACGGAGGCAATCCATCTCCATCTTCGACGTTGTGGTGGGCGATCTCGTGTGTTTGAACATCGGAGGTCAAGTACCTGCAGATGGATTGATCTTGGAAGGAACTCCGTTAATGGTGGACGAGTCGAGCATGACAGGGGAGAGTGATCATGTGGAGGTGAATCACATCAATAATCCTTTCTTGCTATCTGGGACAAAGGTAATGGATGGCTATGGCGTTATGCTAGTCACTTCTGTCGGGATGAACACAGCCTGGGGCGAGATGATGAGCACGGTAAGCCACGAAGTGAATGAGGAAACTCCCTTACAAGAGCGTCTCAACAAAATGACATCTTACATTGGAAAAATTGGCCTCACTGTCGCCGTAGTTGTTCTATTTGTTCTATCTATTCGATATTTTACTGGACACACCAAAGATGAGAATGGTAATCGGGAATTTAACGGAAAAAAGACGAAATTCGACGATGTGGTGGATGCTGTAATCGGAATCATCTCTGCAGCCGTGACGATTGTTGTTGTGGCTATCCCAGAAGGTTTGCCTCTGGCTGTTACTTTGACTCTCGCATATTCAATGAAGAAGATGATGAGAGACAATGCCATGGTGAGAAAACTATCTGCATGTGAGACAATGGGGTCAGCCACGATAATATGCACAGACAAAACAGGCACGCTTACTCTTAACGAGATGAAAGTTACAAAGTTTTGGCTCGGAAAAGAAGAGATGAAGGAGGAGGATACCTCCAATATAGCTGCCAATATTCTCCGATTACTGCAACAAGCCATTGGTCTAAACACTACTG
>CM039477.1:4428421-4545503 GCA_022433065.1 Begonia loranthoides | reverse complement strand
ACCAAACACATTTGCATCAAATTATTACAATCCATATTTTACATGTAGTATTTTAAACATTGATAGTTTAATAGACAAACTTGTTTCTCATAAAACATATTTTGAAAAATTAACAAGACAAACATTGCTGTAATGTTTTTTGTTAAAAATTTAAATTTTTTAAGTTTGGTAAAATCTCTTTGAGGAGATAGCGAGGGTTAGAGTTAAGATTCGAAGTTCACTAAGAGATCACTCTAACTGATGTGCTCTATTTATGGTAGAATGTGAAGTTATACCCTACGGTTAAGAAAACTCAATCATCGTACGTATTTCCCTCAGCGGAAGACACGTTTTCGTTGAAGAAAAAAAGATTCCACATCAGAAGGTAAGTATCCACTATGGAAATTACTCTTTTAGCTGCAAAATCTTAGTCCTTGGAATAAGACTTTCTTTTTGTAGCGGAAAACACGTTTTCCCAGCAGAAAATACTTTTTCCGTAGCGGATACTTGCCTTCCGCGGAGGAAAATAAGTATTTGAAATATGATTTAGTTTCCGAAGTGGAATACAAGTTTCCGCTGTGAAAAATACCCTTTTCGCAGTGGATATTTGTCTTTCGCTGTGGAAAGTAAGTCATTGACTACAACTACTTCATATACGGGTCCGCTGTAAAAATATGACTTATCTACTGCGGAAAAACATTTAAATTTTTAACAAAAAACGTGACAATAATACTTGCCTCGTTTATTTCTCATAGTTTAATATTTTATTTGTTAGTGAAAATTATTTAGTATTTGTCTTGTCACTGATCACATAGTTCAGTGTTTTTTTTAATTACCCTACTTTTTTTAATTGAGTAAGCTCTGTTGGACCGATATGCTTGCATATAGAAGGGGGGTGAATTAGGCGAACTAAAATTTTTCTTGGGATATTTTAATCTCCAAACCCTAAGTGATTTAACACATGTAAATAGACAAACAATCACAAATATAAAATAGTTAGAGATAGAGAAAATGCAAACTAAGTTTGTTCACGTGGTTCGGCAACCTCACCTACGTCTGCGCTCCATGTTCCCGATTTAGAGATCCTTAAACCATTAACCTAATGCTTAAAGATAAAATCTCAAGTTGAGGATTAAGAGTTAGGCCTATGCACTCATTTATTGAAGAGAAATATTGAGTAAATTATTCAGTAGAGATTCAGGATGATTTCTCTTAGTTAAAGGGAGCTTCAGAGTGTCTTCTATTTATATAAATTGCTAAATCGGTCGACCACCCTCTATTTGGTCGACCGCCTCCCGACCATTGGAATAGAGTCATTATGTTGTGCAGTGGGATAAGTTGATTGCTTTACTATTCATGGCAGACCGGTTCATTGTTCATGGTCGACCGTTACAGTGTATGACCGGTCAATTGCTTCACTGTTCATGGTCGACCGCTACAGTGTATTGAAATTTTCTAGAGCTCTCTGCCATTTTTTCGGTCGATCGCTCACTGTTCGTGGTCTACCACTTCACTGTTTTAGCTCTTTTTTCAGCCAACTGATTGCCTACTTTTTCACTGTAGTCGACTTGTACTCCGTGATTTGCCCTTTTTGAACCTTCTAAGTTCAAATGATCAATACATAAACTACATAGACTTAAATAAACACGTTAGTAAACAACAATACTCGTGTTAAGGGTATTTTCAATAAATAATTAACATATTTATTTGATTCAAACAAATACATAATAAATACAATATTTTTGAAGTACCAAAGACCAAAAACGATTGCTAGCTGAAACGTCTTGATTTCGAAAAAAAAAAATCCCTAATGGGTGGGAGTACATTAAGCTCAAATGCTTGAAATTAACTGTTGCATTCACAATATGAGACAATGATGGAAAAGAAAACCCAAGTTGGGGGCAGCCATGGATTTTCCTAAAGTTTGTTGAAGATGGAGAATGAGTGTTTCCATGAGATTTAGGTCTGGAAAGAAGATTTGCATTAAGAAAGGACGATGCGTTTATGGTGTACCTACCATTAAGATTGGAAGAAAGGAGCGTGGGAGACATATAAAGATTGAAACTGAACATGGGGCTGTAGCTTTAGATTTTAAAGAGAGAGCAGGTAGAGAAAGAAAAGGGCAAGAGAGAGACTCAACATAGGGTAAGGGAGGGAATGAATGTTGATTGCTAACCCTAATAATTTTAAAACATTGCGCACCAAAAAATATAGTATAGAATATTGGTTGATGGACCCAAAAACTTTAGGGTTCACGTTGATATTAGAATTTCATGTACTTGAAGCCACATAGGACAAACATAGGATAGAATAAGACAAAGACTAAATTTGTCACTTTTATCTTTAATATATGCCTTTTTCACAACCTTTTTCACTAATTTGAATACAAGTATATTTATCTTTAATAAATATACGTCATCCTTTTTCACTTTATCTTTAATAAAAGCAAAAAATACGTCATCCTCTTTTTGTTTTTCATGAACTTATAAAGATTGATTGTCTTAAAATCTCTTCACAACAATTGCAAATCTAATCCTCATAAATATGAATTCAATGTCAAATTGATCTCTCTTATGCTCTCACTAGTTGTTGAAAGGTGGTAAATAAGATTTCTCTCTCCCCTTGTATAAATATATGTAGTTGAGTAAGAATAACTTGAGAAGATTACGGGGAAACTTAATTACCGAAGGTAAGTGGGGCTTGCTCGGAAGTTTCCGCCAACTTTCGTCTCTCGCACTGCACTGCTATGATATAATGCTCCGCTACAGCAGAGATACTCCCCAAAGATATTCGAAATCCACTAGCTATTTGATTCTCCTTCTTTTTTGTGGTGTTTTTCTTGATCGCCATGCCTCTGAGGTTCAGAAAACAAGGTGAAGTAGCGTTCGCTGATTGCGAACGATACTCTGGAGTAAAGGACCACAGGCGTAGATGGTGGTTGGCTTTTACTGCCATTAATTTTACTTGATTTCTTGTTTCTTTAACGAAGAAAGTTGGCGGAAACAAAAATATTATCTTTCCCTCTCTCTCATATGTGGCCTTTGATGTGGAGCTCCATCGGGGTCCACAAATTCCTATTGTTTCTGCTGATTGGAAAACCCTAGGAGTCATGGTGAGGGAGAAGAGATCTGATGTGTTGAATCAGTTCGGAAGTGTAAATCATTTGGCTGCCATTCTTGAAACTGATGTTAAAAAAGGAGTTGCCGGTACTGAGACTGACCTTGCTCTTAGAAAGAGACTGTTTGGTTCTAATACGTTAGAGAAACCTCCCGCCAAAGATTTTTTGAAATTTGTTCTTGAAGCGTTGAGCGATCCAACTATCATTATTCTTTTGATCTGTGCAACTTTCGCCCTCGGCTTCGGAATCAAACAGCACGGTTGGGGGGATGGATGGTTTGACGGCGGGAGTACCATATTCGCCGTCTTTCTCATTGTTATAATCTCTTCCATCAGTAACTACAACCAATCTCGACAGTTCGTGAAGCTTTTGGCCAAGAGCGGTGACATAAAGGTTGAAGTAGTGAGAGGAGGACGGAGGCAATCCATCTCCATCTTCGACATTGTGGTGGGCGATCTCATGTGTTTGAATATCGGAGTCAAGTACCTGCAGATGGATTGTGCTTGGAAGGAACTCCGTTAATGGTGGACGAGTCGAGCATGACAGGGGACAGTGATCATGTGGAGGTGAATAACATCAATAATCCTGAAGGGAAATCAGAAGTAGAAAACAAAGAAGAATGAATTTTGATGAGAAACTTCAATCTCTATTTTATATTGATTCTAGTGTTTCTTGATTTTTCTTCTACAAAAATATTCTCTTATAAAGAGAGCTTTTCATCTTCTAGTACATAAAGATATGATGAGCTTTCTAGGAATATGAAACAACTTCTAGAAAATAACATCAGAAAAAGTAACATCACATCACATCACATAATAAAAATATTTTTTTTAATACTTCTTCTTGATGTAATTTTCGATGACACCAAGTTGTGATTTAAGAATCTGAAACTTGTCTCGAGAGAGTGCTTTAGTAAATATATCAGCAAGTTGATCTTCTGATTTGCAAAACTTCAGAGCAATCTCGCCTCTTGATTCAACCTCACAAAGAGGATGATATTTGATTGCAATATGTTTGGTTCTGCAATGTTGGACTGGATTTTTAGCAATTGCTATGGCAGATTGATTATCGCAAAAGATTTCGATAGGCTTTGTTTGTTTTTCTCCCATATCTTCAAGTATTCTTTTCAACCATATGGCTGGATTTGCACAACCTGCAGCTGCTACATACTCGGCTTCAGCTGTTGATTGAGCCACATTGTCTTGCTCTTTCGAACTCCAAGAAAACATAGCAGAACCTAAGCTGAAACAATAACCGGAAGTACTTCTCAAATCATCACAAGAACCTGCCCAATCACTATCAGTAAATCCGACAAGTTTCACATAAGATGTTTTCTTATAGCACATACCAAAATCGATAGTTCCCTGCAAATATTTCAGTATTCTTTTGGCTGTACCAAAATGAATTTGGCTCGAACTTTGCATAAATCTTGAGAGTAAACTAGTAGCATACAAGATGTCAGGTCTTGTATTGCACCAATACAACAAACTTCCCACAAGACTTCTGTAGATAGATGCATCCACTTTCTTTTCTCCATCATCCTTTTGTAATTTCTCATTTGGAATTAATGGAGTTGCCACTAATTTACAGCCCGACATATTGAACCTTTTCAAGAGATCTTCAGTGTATTTCTTCTGAGAACAGAATATTCCACCAGCTTCTTGACTAACTTCAATGCCAAGGAAATAATGTAAATTTCCCAAATCAGTCATCTCAAACTCGCCAACATCTCGCTTTTAAATTTTTCAATCATATTTGTATTACCTCTAGTAAAAATCAAATCATCTACATAGAGAGATACAATGATAAAATCATTATGATTTTGAGACTTGGTGTATAATGTAGGCTCGCTTTGGCTCCTCTTGAAACCTTGCTCAATAAAACATTGATCTATTCTTTCATACCAAACCCTTAGTGCTTGTTTTAATCCATATAATGCCTTGTTCAGTTTATAAACTTTGCATTCGTCCTTTTTAAATCCCTCTAGTTGATCGACAAATACCTCTTCTTCCAACACTCCATTTAGAAATGTTGATTTCACATCTAATTGCAAAATCTTCCAACCATTTTGAGCTGCGAGAGAGACTAAAGCTCTAATAGTATCCATTCTTGTAACCAGAGCAAAAGTTTCATTATAATCTATTCCATGTCGTTGTGCATATCCCTTTGCAACCAATCTTGCTTTATGCTTAAAAATAGAGCCATCTGGATTTAGCTTAGTTTTGTAAATCCATTTTAGTCCAATGAATTCTTTATTTGTAGGCAAAGGAACCAACTCCCAGGTGTTATTTTTTTCTATCATTCTAATTTCTTCGTTCATTGCTTTCCGCCAAACTTTATCTTTTGAAGTTGTTGCATAACTATTTGGCTCAAGTGTTGCATAATTACAATGCTCATAGCCTTCACTAAGAAGTCTTTTTTTCGTACTGGGGATTCATGGGTTAACTCCTCTTCATTGTCTTCATCAACCAATCGAGAGGATAAGGGAGTTTCTGGTTGAATATGTTGATTTCCTTCAACTTCATATTCAACTTCCTCTTCAATGAATGACTCAATTGACACTTCAGCACCTTGTTGAAATACTTTCTCTGCGTCCCAATAGTAAGATGCATTTTCATTGAATTTTACATCTCTACTCACAACAAGTTTTCTTGTCTTCAAATTGAAAATTCGAAAACCTTTTGAAACATTGCTATATCCAACAAATATTCCCTTTTCAGCCTTCTCTTCAAGTTTGGTCCTCTTTTGAGGTGGAACATGAACATAACAGATGCATCCAAAAACCCTTAAAAACTTGCAGAGGGTTTAAATCCATACCAAGCTTCGAAAGGAGTTTTGTTTTCAACAATTTTTTAGGCAAACGATTGAGCAAGAACACAGCAGTATTCACTACCTCACCCCAAAATTCTTGAGGCATTTTTTTCTCTAGCAACATGCATCTCGCCATTTCTATGACAGTTCTGTTCTTTCTTTCATAGACTCCATTTTGTTGTGGAGAATGAGCAACAGAAAGTTGATGTTCAATTCCCTCAGCATCACAAAAATTTTCAAACTCCTTGGAATTATATTCAGTCCCTTAATCACTTCTTAAACACTTAATTTTGCAATCAGACTGATTTTCAACAAGACATTTAAATTTCTTGAAATAGTCAAAAACTTCAGATTTCGCATGTAGAAAATAGACCCAAATCATTCTTGTAAAATCATCAATAAAAAGAATAAAATACCTGCTTTGATTGCAAGTTGGAGTCTTCATTGATCCACACACATCCGTATGAATGAGTTGTAATTTTTCTGTAGCTCACCAATTACTTTCTAAATGAAATGGTAATTTGTGTTGCTTTCCAACCAAACACCCTTCACATACTTGAGATTCTTTCTCTAGAAGAGGAAAATCTTTCATCATCTCTTTTTGATGTAAAAGTCTCAAGAAATTAAAATTATAATGCCCAAATCTTTGATGCCATAACATAGACTCATCCACTGTTGCCACCATAGCTTTAGTATAGCTCCATTGAATAGAGAAATTTCTGCTTCTTCTCATTTTTACTTCAAATAATTCCAATTTGTTATCAGAGTCATATATTTTACAGAAATCATTCTCAAAGCACAAAGAATAACCATTTTCCATCATCTGTCCAACACTCAATAAATTTTGATCAAGCGAAGGAACAAGTAACACATCTTTAATAAATTTGGTACCTTTAGTTGTTGAGATTGCTACTGTGCCTTTTCCTTTAAATTCAACAAGTTCTCCATTTCCCATCTTGATTCTGGCTTTAATAGAGTGTCAAGTTCTGTGAAAATTGATTCATCGGAAGCCATATGATTGCTGCAACCACTATCAATAAACCAGATTTTTTCTTCTTGAGCGAGTGCTTGACATGCAAAGAACAAATGTTCATTCTCCTCCTTTTCTTCAGAATAATGAACTTGATGATTATTTTTGAATCTGCAATGTTTTTCAATATGGCCAAACATCTTGCAATTTCTGCATTGTGGTTTTCTAGCATGATAGCAATTTTTTTCCAAGTGATTTGTTTTTTGCAAATACCATAAGGTGGAAATTCTCAATTTTTCTTTCCCCTTGACCTCTTTTAAAATCAGAATTTTTCTGATCATTTTGAGGCTTTTTCTTAAAATGTTTGCTCTTGTTCTTTAGACTCACTTTGGATTGAAAAACATGCTCCAAAGAATTTTCACCTCTTCTCGCTAGTCTTTGTTCATGAGCTTGAAGAGAACCCATCAACTCAGTAACTGAAAGTTGTTGCAAGTTCTTTGACTCCTCCATTGCAGCTACTATATGATCATATTTTTCAGTTAGACTAATCAAAATCTTTTGAACAATCCTTTGATCAGTCACCTCTTCACCAAGACCTCTCATTTGATTAACAAGTTCAACTATTCTAGAACAATATACTTTCACTTCTTCAGAGTCTTTCATCTTCAAATTCTCAAACTCTCTTCTAAAAACTTGAAGTTTAATGATCTTTACCTTTTCATTTCCTTGAAATTCAATTTGCAGAATCTCTCAGACTGCCTTTGAAGATTCAGCCCTCATCAACCTTGGAAAGATTGATCCAGACACAGATTGTTGAAGGTTGAACAATGCTTTTGCATCTTTGGTGATCTCTAGCTTTCTATCGGTTGAAGTTGAGCTTCCTTTTGCTGGAACTGTAATCCCTTTTTCTACTACATCCCACAGATCTTGTGATAAGAAAAAAGTCGTCATTTTGATGCTCCAATAATCGTAGTTCTCGCCAGAAAAAATAGGAACAAGTGATGAAGCTCCAACGGTTGCATAGACGAACCTGATTAGCTTTGATACCAATTGAAGGGAAATTAGAAGTAGAAAACAAAAAAAAATGAATTTTGATAAGAAACTTCAATCTCTATTTTAGATTGATTCTAGTGGTTCTTGATTTTCTTCTACAAAAATATTCTCTTATAGAGAGAGCTTTTCATCTTCTAGTACATAAAGATATGATGAGCTTTCTAGGAATATGAAACAACTTCTAGTAAATAACATCACAAAAAAGTAACATCACATCACATAATAAAAATATTTTTTTTAATAAATCCTTAAAAAAATATATTGCACTGCGGGGGTTTATTATGAAATTGCGGCAGGCCATCTAAATTGTCGTATGATTTTTTTAGAACTTTGGAGTCACGACGATTTGTATATAAGCCGCGGCGATTTGTATACGAACTGTTGTGGCACGACATTATCGCTTTTAACGAAAAACGTGATAGCAATGTTGGTGGTATCACTTTTCTATATTTCAGTGGTTAATTTGTTAACAAAAAAAAAGAATGATAATTGATTTATCACAAACAGTAAAGGATGATGGTTGTTTTGTCATTTTCCCTAATTTTAAAACATTTGTGCACCAAAAAAATATAGTATAGAATATTGGTTGATGGACTCAAAAACTTTAGGGTTTGATATTTACCCTTGTTTTAATTAAATTAGAATTTCATGTACTTAAAGCCACTTAGGATAAAAAAAAAGAAAGAAAGAATAAGATAAAGACTAAATTTGTCACTTTATCTTTAATATATGCCTTTTTCACAACCTTTTCACTAACTTGAATACAAGTATATTATATTCTTACATTTAAAAGCAAAAAATACGTCATCCCTTGTTTTTTCAAAATTTTAAAATTAATATTTAGTCGACAAAAATGAACGTTTGCATGAGATTTTATACGGGGTATAAACATCTTTCAACACCATATTTGAAGTTTTCCTTTCTAAGGATCGTAGGAAAGTTCGAGGATGTTTCTTTATATTTGGAAACATCATAATTAAGGAATCATCTTGACCACTCCAACGATGTAAATTTACTTGAATTTTTCGCTAAGCAAAATTTTAAAATTCAAGTCATTCGATATAAATTCTCTAACGTGTATGACGTTCGATAATATTTTCTTTTTGATAAATTAGGAAACAAAATATAATTACATTTTAGTAAAATGTAGAGAAATTTCTTCTAAACAAACTCTAATATCACCGCTCTGAATTCTAGTTTTCAAGCTCAAATCTAAAATCAAATCCTTCAATATGAAAACTGAAAGAAAGAAAGAAAGGATCAACTCTTAAAATCTCTTTACCACAATTGCAAATCTAATCCTCATAAATACGAATTAAATGTCAAATTGATCTTACTCTCTTTTATGCTCTCGCTAGTAGTTGAAAGGTGGTATATAACTTGAGAAGATTACGGGGAAACTTATTTACCGAAGGTAAGTGGGGCTTGCTCGGAAGTTTCCGCCAACTTTCGTCTCTCGCACTGCACTGCTATGATTTAATGCTCCGCTACCGCAGAGATACTCCCCAAAGCTATTCGAAATCCGCTAGCTATTTGATTCTCCTTCTTTTTTGTGGTGTTTTTCTTGATCGCCATGCCTCTGAGGTTCAGAAAACACGGTGAAGTAGCGTTCGCTGATTGCGAACGATACTCTGGAGTAAAGGACCACAGGCGTAGATGGAGGTTGGCTTTTACTGCGATTAATTTTACTCGATTTCTTGTTTCTTTATCGAAGAAAGTTGGCGGAAACAAAAATATTATCTTTCCCTCTCTCTCATATGTGGCCATTGATGTGGAGCTCCATCGGGGTCCACAAATTCCTATTGTTTCTGCTGATCGGAAAACCCTAGGCGTCATGGTGAGGGAGAAGAGATCTGATGTGTTGAATCAGTTCGGAGGTGTAAATCATTTGGCTGCCATTCTTGAAACTGACGTTAAAAAAGGAGTTGCCGGTACTGAGACTGACCTTGCTCTTAGAAAGAGTCTGTTTGGTTCTAACACGTTTGAGAAACCTCCCGCCAAAGTTTTTTTGAAATTTGTTCTTGAAGCGTTGAGCGATCCAACTATCATTATTCTCTTGATCTGTGCAACTTTCGCCCTCGGCTTCGGAATCAAACAGCACGGTTGGGGCGATGGATGGTTTGACGGCGGGAGTATCATATTCGCCGTCTTTCTCGTTGTTATAATCTCTTCCATCAGTAACTACAACCAATCTCGACAGTTCGTGAAGCTTTCGGCCAAGAGCGGTGACATAAAGGTCGAAGTGGTGAGAGGGGGACGGAGGCAATCCATCTCCATCTTCGACGTTGTGGTGGGCGATCTTGTGTGTTTGAACATCGGAGGTCAAGTACCTGCAGATGGATTGTGCTTGGAAGGAACTCCGTTAATGGTTGACGAGTCGAGCATGACAGGGGAGAGTGATCATGTGGAGGTGAATCACATCGATAATCCTTTCTTGCTATCTGGGACAAAGGTAATGGATGGCTATGGCGTTATGCTAGTCACTTCTGTCGGGATGAACACATCCTGGGGCGAGATGATGAGCACGCTAAGCCGTGAAGTGAGTGAGGAAACTCCCTTACAAGAGCGTCTCAACAAAATGACATCTTACATTGGAAAAATTGGCCTCACTGTCGCCATAGTTGTTCTATTTGTTCTATCTATTCGTTATTTTACTGGACACACCAAAGATGAGAAGGGAAATCGGGAATTTAACGGAAAAAAGACGAAATTCGACGATGTGATGGATGCTGTAATCGGAATCATCTCTGCAGCCGTGACGATTGTTGTTGTGGCTATCCCAGAAGGTTTGCCGCTGGCTGTTACTTTGACTCTTGCATATTCAATGAAGAAGATGATGAGAGACAATGCCATGGTGAGAAAACTATCTGCATGTGAGACAATGGGGTCAGCCACGATAATATGCACAGACAAAACAGGCACACTTACTCTTAACGAGATGAAAGTTACAAAGTTTTGGCTCGGAAAAGAAGAGATGAAGGAGGAGGATACCTCCAATATAGCTGCCAATATTCTCCGATTACTGCAACAAGCCATTGGTCTAAACACTACAGGAAATGTTCATAGACCAACTGGTTCTTCACCTCCTGAGATTTCTGGCAGCCCAACAGAGAAAGCTTTACTTCTTTGGGCAGTGACCGAGCTGGATATGAACATTGATAAACTGAAGCAATGTAATGAAATTATCCATGTGGCGACCTTCAATTCAGAGAAAAAGAGAAGTGGAATTTTGATTAGGGATAATGAGAAGAAGACTCATACTCAATGGAAAGGAGCTGCTGAGATGATATTAGCAATGTGTTCGCATTATTATGATATGGAGGGGACTGTAACAGCCATGGACGAAGGTGAAAGAAAACAGCTTGATACAATTATATCGAACATGGCAGGGAAAAGCTTACGATGCATAGCCTTTGCCCACAAAAAAGCTGAAGAAGAAAATGGTAATGTTCACCTCGAAGAATCCGGTTTGATTTTACTAGGAATTGCGGGTTTGAAAGATCCATGTCGAGAAGGAGTTAAAACAGCCATTGAAGCTTGCAAAGCTGCAGGAGTGAATATCAAAATGATCACAGGTGATAATGTGCATACAGCCAGAGCAATAGCCATTGAATGTGGTATACTCAATATCACTGAAAGTCTAGACATTGATGCTGTGATAGAAGGATCTCAATTTAGAAATTACTCCCCAGAAGAGAGAATGGAGAAGATTGACAAAATCAAAGTAATGGCTCGATCCTCCCCATTCGACAAGCTGCAGATGGTGCGGGGCTTGAAAGAGAAAGGCCACGTAGTAGCAGTCACAGGCGACGGAACAAACGATGCTCCGGCCTTAAAAGAAGCCGATATTGGACTTTCTATGGGAATTCAAGGCACTGAAGTGGCAAAAGAGAGCTCGGATATAGTAATTCTGGACGACAATTTCACATCTGTGATGACAGTTTTGAGGTGGGGAAGATGTGTTTATAACAACATTCAGAAATTCATCCAATTTCAGCTCACCGTCAATGTCGCCGCCCTCGCAATCAACTTCGTCGCTGCTTTATATTCCGGAAAAGTCCCTCTAACAGCAGTTCAGCTCCTGTGGGTGAATCTCATAATGGACACTCTAGGAGCTTTAGCTTTGGCCACCGAACAACCAAGCGACGACCTCATGGAAACCCCGCCGGTGGGACGAACAGAGCCGTTGATCACCCGAGTCATGTGGAGAAACCTCATTGCTCAGGCCCTTTACCAAGTAACCATCTTGCTAGTCTTAGAATTCAAGGGAAGATCCATCTTCAACGTGAACGAAGCTGTCAAGAACACTCTCATTTTCAACACCTTCGTCCTCTGCCAAATCTTTAACGAGTTCAACGCAAGGAAGCTGGAGAAGAAGAACATATTCAAAGGGCTACATAAAAATAAGCTCTTTTTAGCCATAGTTGGGATCACCATTGTTCTTCAACTGGTAATGGTTGAGTTCTTGAAGAAGTTTGCTAACACAGAGAGGCTGAATTGGGGCCAGTGGGGTGCTTGCACCGGCATCGCCGCATTATCTTGGCCGATCGGGTGGTTGGTCAAATGCATAACGATTTCAGGCAAGTAGTAGTCTCTCCTAACCAAATTACTTAAGAAATTTAGTTAAGCACAGTTAGGTTCTCCCTCTTAGTTCTCTCTCTTTTCCCTTTGATTATAATATTAAATAAAGAATAATTTTATATTTCTTTTTGTAAAAAAATAAATTTAAAATATATAAATCATTTTTCTAATATATAATAATTTTATGATTTATTTTTGTAAAGAAAAGTAAATTAAAGAACAATATATATCAGTTTCTTAATACATATAATTTATATAAGTAATAATGTATTTATCTTTTAATTTTACTATTTATTTTAACTACATATTATAGTGTTTATTAATTAGTGAACTAATGTTGTATCTTAATTATTTACAATTTATTTTAAAGAGCAACAAGTACTCTAGAGATGGCAAAAGAGTTGACCGAGCCCAAAAAAATCCAGTTTAGCGAGCTTAGTAACCTAAATGTGTAATATCCCAATAAATTTCTTAATTAATATAATATTAAAAAATTTTGTGAAATATATATTTTATAAAATAACACATTTCATAATAACGAATTGTACCTTAACGCGATAATTGTGAAAAAACGAGGTATAAATAAATAAGGAATTATATTAAGTAATTATATTAATTAAGGTTAAAAATAGAAGAGAGAGAAAAGCGAACTTAAAAATAAAATTAAATCAAATTGAAGTTAGACCAGCCGATATCATGGACGACAGGGTGGTAGCGTCCAAAACATGGGACCCGTTGATAGGCATAGTCGACCGGAAATCTCCGGTCCACTGTGCATGTCGATCGGTGTCACATGAATTTGTGAAAAAATGATTTTTACGTTACTCCAGTCGACATGAACAATCAACCGGGATGTTGCCTGCTCCCGAAGAATTTCTCGAAAACCCAGTTTAATTCAGTGGGGATTTCGCTAAGTTCCCAATGCGTAGTCTGTTTGATTTAATTTATTACTCTTCTCTGCTATATGATAATCTCTCTGTGTATTTGAAATTCTTCTATGCCATATGACAATCTCTGTGTATATGAAATTCTTCTCTACCATATGGCAATCTCTCTTTGAATTTGGAATTCTTCTCTGCTATATGATAATCTCTCCATGAAGTTGGAATTTAGGAACTACTACTCTCTGGCTCATTAATTCTCGGCTACTGATTGTCAATTTAACTCTTGTATATTGATTGCCTATTTTACTCTCGGATGGTAAATGTCTAGATTAGTTCATCGTTTAGTTACTAAATACTCCAATGTTAATTGTTGTTAGTTATTAGTTGAGCTCTTAGTATTAATTGCATGTTTGGTTCTCTTCTGTTAATACTCTCTTTGTTGCTTTGAGCTGTTAATAATACATTTGTTGCTTTGAATTTAGTCGGATGTTCATAATCAGTGAATTAGTATGATTAATGCCTCTGTCCATTTACTCATGTTATATTGCCCTGGATTTGGTTATTATTTATTAGTTCATTAGTTAGGCTAGTTAATTTCTCTTGCCTTATTATTATTCCTACTATACAAAAGCTCAAAATGTTCACTGTTGTAATAAATGTTCACTGTTGTTTAATAAATGTTTACCCTATCATATCATAAATATTCATCTTATCATTTAATAAAATAGGTTGTTGGCTTTTATTTAAGTGTCACTCTGTTGTTCTAAAATGCTTCTATTGGACTGTGGATGACTGTTGAATATTACTTCCTGCTATATCGCAATATCATTCCATGCTAAGCTATTGATATGTTTCATGTTATATCATTATTCCTCTGTTTAAATTCATGATATTTTCTATATTGTGGTTATTGATATTGCACTACATTGTCATACATCATGGATGGAAACACTTAAGAATACCATATATGGATTGGTATTGCACGGGAGAGACCGGATTTAAATAACCGTAATGAGAATTGGGGGTTTGGGAGGTAGTTCGGACTCTAACCGAGAGACTCGAGATTAAACCCTTCCCTCATCAGAATGCGAGAATTTGTCTCCTGAGAGTTAATTTCTGGTCAAAAGATATTCTCCTTATGGGAAATATTTTCAATGTCTCAGCTCAATATATGAGTTTAAAGATAGGAGACTATGAGTAAAAGACAGATTGGGTGGATTCTTTTCTGACATATCAGACATATGCATGCATCATATTGCATCATACTTCTTGTTGAACGTTATGCTCACAGTTTGATTGTGGTGTAGGTAATGTCATGATGTTAGCGTTCTTGATGTGGAGGAGGAGACATTGTCTGTTGAGCACTTGGTTTACCCAATGGATTTAACCTGACGAGTTATGGCTCACGAAGAATAAAACTGATGTTTTGGAAATGGTTTGAAAGACATTAAATATTTTGTGAGAAACTATGGAATTGTGTTTAAATGTTCAAACCATACTTTTGATTTGTTAATGATTTCCGCTTTACTCACTCTGACATTTATTTTACTCTCGAACATTTTACTTAATTAAATAAATAAATAAATAAATTTTATACAGTAAAAAAAAAGATGAATTTTATAAAAATGCTGGGCGTTACAAAATGAGTTGAACCTAACAAGCATAACAAGCCTAATCAGTCGAGTTTAATGAGTCAGTCCAAAAAAAATTTAACCCGGGAAGATTTGCGAGCCACAAATTACAGAAGCTGAGTCAAATAAATTAAGCGAACCTACCGAGTCGAGCCTAACGAACCAATCATTTATAAGTTTATAATGTTTTCAATTTGTATCAATATAACATAAATACTTTAAATTTATTTACTTATTAAAGTTACAGTAATTTTACAAAAAAATAATATATATCTTTAAGAGAACTATACGCAATAATTATAATAAGAGAAATTAACAAATCAACCATCGTACTTTGTGTTCAATGATAAGTCAACCACTAAAGTATTTTTGCTAACAATTTGTTAGATTTCGGTGTGACCCGAATTCTATTGGGTCGGGTCAATGGACCCGCATTGTGGATCTCATTTAGGGTTTTGTTTTCTCTATAAATTGATGTGAGCTAGAGTCGCAAAACTCGCGGTTGTATTTTGATCTTCATAGTAGATTCATTCCTCTGCCCGTGGTTTTTTCACGAAAGGATTTTTCTACGTAAATCTGGTGTCCCACATGATATTTTCTTTTTCCGGTTATCGTTCAATCTCTAACAAATGATATCAAAGCTTTGGTTTCGGGAGTTCGTGTTTCCAAGTGTAGTGAAACAAATTCACTCCGGTCGTTCCGCATCAAACAAGGTTTGTGTAATTTTTTAGAAAAATTACAATTTTTGAGAAAAAAAAAAAGGAACGACAAAATTGTTCCCTCTGCCATTCGTCTTGCTCAAGAGATTTGTTCTCTCTATCGTTTAGCCGCCATAAAAAATAGATGCCTTGTTTTTCATCTTTATTTGGAGTTCTCCAAAGCAATGTGTTTCCGAACAACATGTTCGTCATTTGAGGGTTTTTTATTTATCGTCAATTGCCATAGATCATTTACAAACCTTGGTGTTCTTCATTCTTGTTGCCAAGTCGTTTCGATTGGGGCTGCCGCAAGAGTGTTCTTTGCAAAATTGGATTGTTGCCAAATATAAAAATTTTTCAAAATCATTGGGATTTTCAGAAGATTTTGGGAGATTAAATTTAATGGATTTATGGCAGATTTGGAATCGTATGAATATCTCAATCATGGAGATTGTTTTCGGTTGAAATTCAAATAAGATTTAAATTTTTTAATATTTGCGATTATTCTGGCGATTAGATTTGATTTGATTTTGGAGATAATTTGTTATTGTAAAATATCTGAATTTTGGAGATATCTTTTTGAATCTTATGATATCCATGGTTTTTCGCTTCAATATTTTATGGTGAATATTTTATTGAAGTCAGTGATCTTTTGAGTCAGATATTTTGTTAAATATTATGTTTCTGGGGTGATAAGATCTTTGAAGTAGATCTTACACTTTTGAATTGAGATTCGAGATTTTGTTATAGTAAGATAACAAGAGTGAAATTTTAAAAGATTTTTGAAAGACGGTTTTGATATGGCAGGTCAAGTGGCGAGATATACTTGCATAGATTTGGTTGACTCTTTGTTGGATTTGAAGATGTCACCATTGTGGTTTAAATGTTTTTAAACCAAGTCAGCATCAGTTGCTAAATTTACCCTTGAAGACTTTTATATTGGTGATCTGTATATTTCTTTGAAACGGGCAGGTAGACCCTTGTTGCAGATCTTCTTTAAGGGTGTGGAAGAGAAAAATTTGAAGATTTAAAAATTGGTTCGTTACATCAGAATTCGTTCCGAGATGGAGATTATCAGAATTCAAGGTTTTGAATTCGTTTTGTTGAGCCGAGCTGACGAGCATGCGCTATGAATCTCTTTCATAGAATTCATGTCAAGGTGGAGATTGTTAGATTTCGTGTGACCCAAATTCTATTAGGCCGGGCCAATGGGCATGCATTGTGGATCTCATTTAGCATTTTGTTTTCTCTATAAATTGATGTAAGCTAGAGTCGCAAAACTCGCGATTGTATTTTGATCTTCATAGTAGATTCATTCTTCTGCCCGTGGTTTTTTTCCCGAAAGGGGTTTTCCACGTAAATCTGGTGTCCCACATGATATTTTGTTTTTCCAGTTATCGTTCGATCTCTAACACAATTTAACCACTGAACTATAAAAAATGGACAGAGCAAACACCGCAGATACATTTTTCGTTAAAAAGCATTGTTGTTCCATTGCGGAACGTTGTCTTTCCGCGGCGGAACATTGTCTTTCCGCGGCAGAACGTTTTCTTTCCACTATTAGTTAAAAAGAGTTGTTGTTCTGAGGAGGAAACACCACTTTCCGCTGCAGAACTATCAATTTCCGCAGCAAAATGATCACTTTCTGTAGCAGAAAGATTATATTTCTTTGCAAAAAGTGAGATATTGGTGATGAACACTGGACGACGACGATAGACCATGAAGAGGAAGGAGAAAATGGTGATGAGAACTAAACGGTGAAATCGAGAAGAGAGAATTGTTTCAATGATGAGAAAATGTTCGAAAAATTGAAAACGTGAAATTATTTTCGATGATAGACCGAACCATGTTGAAGCTTCCCAGCATCGTCTTCTCGGTAATATTGCTTCAATTATCGTAATTTTAGCGTAAAAATTAAAATTTGAAGAAAATTTTAGTGAATTGGCGGCGTCTTCGTAGTAAAATTTATCAACTGGTAACGGCAATGTTTGCAGCGTCTATTTTTCATAGTTTAGTGTTTAAGTTTTTAGCAAAAATTGTTTAGTAGTTGACTTGTCATTTATTACAAAATATGATGGTTGATTTGTTAATTTCCATTATAATAATTATATAGTTAAATAGTATATAATAAAAATAATGAAAATAACATTTTAAAAAGTCAAATATAAATATAATATTTCTATATAATTTATTATAGTACATTAAATATTACAAAATAAAATATTTATATTACATTGTAAAAAAAGGCTACTTTATTTTTATCCACATTCGAAAGTTGAAAGGAAAGCTCAAAAGAAGATTTGTATGCAGAAGAGAGAAATATTGAAGAAGGATGTAAAAAGCAAAAGCCTTAATACCTGGAAATATTATTTTGCTAAATGTGGATTATGTGTCAACTATGTTTGAAATATGTGTAATATTATTGGTGGTTAAAAAGGTTGGTTTATATAGTTTGGATGATTAATTGTTTGAATTATAACAGATAATTATGTTGTAGTTGTGTTTTGTGGATTTTGAGAGATGGAGATGGTTTGAATTGTTGTGGGTGCTCATGGTTGGAGTGGACGATCGGACTACATGTCCAAAGTTTGGACTTACTCTTGAGTAGGTTTTTGGTCGCCCAATGTTGGATTTGTGGTCAACCATTCCAATGGCAATGAGGAATGTATTAGTCTCGGGTAGATTTGCGGTTGACCAAAGGAAGAGTGCGATTGATAGGGATCCGTCTCCGCATAAGCTCAGGTGATCGTGGAAACATGGATGACCGCAGAAAGGTGTCCGAAAATTCTCAGGTAGTATCATGGTCGACCGGTGTTGAGGACAGGGTCGACCGGTCGACATTAGATTGTGGTCATTCACAATAGTGTAAAAAGGACTTTCCACGGGAGGTAAGGTGTTGTCTGCAGCGGAAGGCTAAGTCTCTACGACAGGCTAGGCGTCTGTGGCAGAAGGATTTTCTTTGAAATGTGAGGAAGTGGTCAACTATAATTATGGTGCAATCAACTAGAAATATGAAGAATCACTTGAAATAAGATTTCACGTCACATTTTAATTGGAAAGTGACACGAGACGACCTGCAAAAGGAAGTACGTGTTAGCAACCCACGAAAAATGATAGGGACGGAGATGTAGACCTTTGATCGGATCCGGGAACTATCTAACGTTAGGTTCACGGATTCTAGATTTTCGAAGAAAATCTACCGATCGCGGGCAATGGTTCTGTTTTCCCTCGCTCAAACTCCCAATGGAAGTTTGAAAAGGGAAAACTTACGAGTTAGCTCAAGCACCACGAGCTTGCTAACAAGGAAGTCCTCTACTTCGTCTCGGATTCGAAGATCTGGGGCGGCCGCTCGACGGAGTCGGAATTTCCTCACAAGGAAGGGAAATAGCAATATATTAATCTCGTAAAAAGTTGTCTTTCAATGCGTCTAACCATGGAAATTTATAACCTAGGTGATGATGAGTAGGGGTGATGGACGGTCGAGATGAGGCAGATGATGGACGGCCAAGATGAGGCATGTGGGCGGCAATATGCAGGCTCTTTGATGAATGTGGAATGAATGGTCGAGATTAAAGCTGGTGGAAGAACATGCATGGCGTACACGTGGCAGCTCCTTGATGTTTTCTTTGGGTTTGCTCTTTCCTTGGGCTTGAAAAGGATTGGACTTAGCCCATAACTCAATCATCACCATCTAACCTAACCAACAATCTAAATGCATGAATGAGTAAAGCTTATAACCATGCTTTACCCTCACAAAATAGGCTCAATGTTTGCCATGAAAATAAAAATAAGAAATAAATAAAAATATGCAGAATTGAAAGGTTACACGTTTGGGATGCCGGGAAGACAAATTCCCGTCTGATGAAGCTCATAACATTCACGTGTGTCCCAAGTCAAGACATGCACAGGTTGCTCCTTATCCGTTGGGACAACATCCCAAATAGAATCATCCTCGAAGTTAATACCTGCAAAAGAAACAAGATCATCAGTAATTTGGCTAAATGACAGTAAGGACCTTGTTTGCGATAGAGTAATAGGCCTCGGCCCCCGAGGCATGTCAGAAAGAAAGTGATAAATAAGCATATTTGTGTCTGATATATACAACACCTCTAGCTTAAAGTCAGTTAAGAAGCAGAGGAAACTTTTATTTGGGAAGAACTCTAAAATTGTGAAAAAAACCATTGAAGACCACAAAACTCTTAAGAAAATTGTCTCTATCCCAACTCTTTCAAGGTTTTGAAACTCAACAGGATACCTATTAATTGTTGTGATTGCCTTAAGATCCCAACGTAAGAGATATTGTATTTTTTTTGCTTTATAACCTACATCACAAAATATTAAAAAATGATTTGTAACATTGGGAGATGAAGGATTATAACTTATATAGTAATGTTGTTGTGAAACTGTTTGATATATTGTGTTATATAAGGATATTATTATGATCAATTGGTTGTTAATATTAATATGCTACAATATGAATAAAAGGTAATATGTTATAATATTTTAGGAACTTTAGATTATGTGTGCATTCTCTCATGCATAATGAAAACATTTTCTAAGAAAGAACAACAAAGAATTTCATTGCAATATATATTTTATACTAACAAACTGAAAATGCATTGAATATATGTAAATACTATTGTGGGGCAGGGTTTCAAGTTGGTTGCTTTAAATGGGTCAAGAGATGTCACTATTCCCTGTACTGTCTTACTCCAATGATTGGACAATGAAGTGAAAGAAAAGAAAGACTGAAAAACTAAAAAATGCATAAATTTATAACATTGCATAACACAAGCATAACATTATTATTATATCTCTTACTTAAACTCATAGTTAAATCTTGTGATGTAAGTGATGAACTATTCGTGGATGAGAGAGTTTTTGATTAATGATGTGGAGAATGATGTTGGCGGAGCATAGCTATGTTGAGCATTTGCATTGTTTGGTAATTTGATCGCGAGTTATGGCTCAGGATAGTATGATTTATGTATCATGTTTTGTTTTTTGTGTAAAATATTTTGGGAAACAAGTTTGTGTATTAAACTATCAATGTTTAAGATATTACTTGTAAAATGTGGATGGTAATAATTTAATGTAAATGTGATTGGTGTCAATGAATTGGAATGAATGAATTTCTTATAGTAATGAAAACAAGCTTTCTCTACGCGAACAATTTTTAAAAATGGGAAAATTAATAAAACAAGCTCTATAGTTTGGAGTAAGAAACATAACAAACTTTGAAAAATTTTCGTAAATAACTAAAACCTCAAACTATGGAAAATAAACGACATAAATCTTCCCATCACGTTTTTCGTCCAAAATTACAGAGACAAACGCCGCAACGCCTCTAATGTTAAAGTCCGACAAAGGATCAACAATAGACGTCCTTTAACTAGGAGGGATGTTCAAGGCTGATCCAAATTGCCAGAGGGGCGTTTATCTTAAGTGAGCCAAATTCATCCTAAAATTTTTGTTTTCCTTACCTAAAAGGTTTTTCCCTCACTGTTGATCTCATTCATCAACGTCGACATCCAAAGTCAATGCTAAACTCCTAGTCCTCCAAGAAAAATGAATTTCACTGTTAAATTCCACATTGCAATTGAAAAAAAATAGAACATTCAACAATTTCAAAGTGAGGGATGCTCGTTGTTAGCTAATGAACATATGTTTTAAGCAAGAGACATTAGTTCTAAATTGGGAATGACGTTGTTTTTGTCTATTTTAAGCGAAGGACGTCCGTCATAAGTTGAGAGACGTCCGTTTTAAGCTAGGAATGACATCATATTTGTCCGTTTTAAGCGAGGGACGTTCGTTGTTAGCTAAAGAACGTTTGTTTTAAGTGAGAGATGTCTGTTGTTAGCTGAGGGATATCCCTCACTTAAAACAGACAAAAAGAACGTCATTTCCAGCTTAAAACCGACGTCTCTCAACTTATGACAGATGTCCTTCGTTTAAAACATACATCCCTCAAATTAAGATAGATGTCTCTTGCTTAAAGTAGACATAGATGACGTCGTTCCCAACTTAAAACGAACGTCCCTCCTATGAAACAGACGTTCCTTAGCTAACAATGGACGTCCCTCGCTTTGAAATTCTTGAATATTTGATTTTCTTTCCAATCGCAATATTGAATTTAACAGTGAAATTCATTTTTCTTGGAGGACAAGGAGTTTAGCATTGACTTTAGAAGTCGACGTCGACGGTAGGGGTGGGAATCGGTTTTGTTCAAACAGGGTAACCGAACCGAACTGAACAGTTTTAGTCGGTTCGGTTTAGTTTTAATATATAAAAATCAAAGGACATAACCAATCCGAACCAAACCGCCTAATTCAGTTCGGTTCTCGGTTATGTGAAGAGGAAAACTGTCTTACCCGAACTGAACCGACCTCCTATTTTGTCCAGTCATTTCTTTGAGTCTTGTGCCAGACAACAACACTAAACTAAACCCTACACCTACCTTCTCTGTCCCCGAAGCCGAAAGCATCGAGCCTGGAGCTCCTTCCCAAAAATTCGTCTGCCTTACTTCATCGGATCTGATCTACTGTCTCGACGTCTCCCTCTCCCTTCTCTGTCGAGTCTCGTCTCCCTCTCTCTTCTCTGTCTAGTGTCGTATTCCTCGCACTTCTCTATCAACCGTTGACTATTCTCCCTCGCAGTCGTTGTAGCTGAAGCCGAACATCGACGGGGGATTCAAACCGGACGTCGGTGATTCAAACTTATTAGCCAAACATCGGCGATTTGGACTCACTGACCAACCTCTCCACCCCAATGAAGGTTGACGTCTCACAGGTTCGACTTTGTCATTTTTCAAATCTTCACATGTTGGCTTTGTCAATCTTCACACTCATTTCGAAATCATTGTTTTCAGGCAACAAGTTCTTTATTCACAGTTGCTTCCAGTTCATAGTTGGCAGTTTTAGCCATCTGTTTCAGGGATAGAGAAGGTAGCCATATGTTTCATAAATTTTAGCCGTCTGTTTCTAGTTGGCAGTATTAAATCTGATATTGTTATTGGGTAAATGTGTACAAATGTTGTTGTGCTTTTCTGCTGTGAATTGGATAAATCTGTTTATATTAAATTTGGTGTTGTTATAAATTGGATAAATCTATACTTTGTTATTGCAATTGTTTGATGTGAATTGAATTATTGTGTTGTAAAGTTTGTTTCTTAAATCTGTTTGGTTTATTATTATATCAATCTGTGATTTTAAATATGTTATGCATAAACTGCTTACTATGAATTGATTAATAACATATATAAGTTTGGATTTCAAACTGCCTACTCTGTTTGGTGTTTACTAAATTAAATTGAAAATCGAGTAAAAAAAAATCGAAAAACTGAAGTGAAGACCGAGTAAAAACTGAAAAACTGAACCGAATTGTTAAGAATTGAGGTTATAGAAAAACCGAACCGATTAGAACCGAACCGAGTTTTTGTTTTCGGTTTGGTTTTCCACATGGTTTGGTTCGGTTTCAGTTTTTCAAAAATAAAACCAAACGAATCGGTTCAGTTCTAATTCGGTCAAAAACCGAACCGAACTGTTCCCACCCCTAGTCGACGAATGAGATCAGCAGTGAGGGGAAAACTTTTCACGTAAGAAAAAACAAAAATTTTAGTATGAATTTGGCTCGCTTAAGACGAATGTTCCTTTGGCAATCTAGATCAGCCTTGAATGTCTTTCCTAGTCAAAGGATGTCCATTGTTGATCTTTGGACGTCACCGTTGGACAGACTTTGACAATAGAGTGTATGTGGCATTTGTCTCTGCAATTTAGAACAAAAAACGTGACGAGAAGGTTTGCGTCGTTCATTTATCATAGTTTGAGCTTTTAGTTGTTTGCGTAAATTCTCCAAAGTTTGCCGTGTTTTTTATCTCAAACTATAAAGTTTGTTTTGTTAATTTTCCTAAAAAATAAATAAATTACTTTTACAACATGTTAAAAGAAAAGTTAAGTAAAATGGGGCTAAAGCGATTATCTGATTTTTTTTTAGTAATGTGATGTTTAATAATTGAAAAATAAATTGTTTTTTTAAAAGTTACTATATATTTGAGAAATCAGAAAATATAACTTTTTCAAAATATTTGAGTAGTCATAAAATATAGCTTATTCAATCTGATTTTTTAATAAGATGACATTCAAATACAGAACAATTTATTTTTTCATTTTTTATCTTTTAAGTTTTAAAATAAATAAATAAATTTAAATTTTTGTAATTATCAAATCTCCTATTTTAATCGAATCAATGAGATCGATTCTAAAAGTTCAGAAATTGCGAGATTTGATTTACGTTGGATTTAGGTTTGTCTTCTTTGGCTCATTTGTGGTTAGTTTGGACTCAATTTGGGCTTGATTTGTGGCCAGTTTTAGTCAACTTGTTTCCAATATTTTTTAAATTGAGATTGTGCTTGATTTGGTTTCAGTTTTGTATTTTTTTCAATTTGACTCGATTTTGGGTAAGATTTAGTTTGTTTAAACCCAGGTTGGATAGATTTTGGTCTATTTGATTTGGTTTTTTTTGTAATTTTAAAATAAAATAAAAATTATATAATATATGTTCAGTTTGATTTGGTTCCAACGAATTTTTTAAAAAAGAAATCGAGAACCAAATCAAGAACTTCAATTTTACTCCGTTCGATTCTAAAATTTGTATTTCAAAAATTAAAATTGAAACGAGCCAAACTTTAACCATCAACTTGGTTAAGTGTTACCATATTCAATTCGAACTAGTTCTACCTTTACTTATATCCTTTTCTATCTCATTCTCTCTCATTCTCTTTCTTCTATTTTAGACTTTTTATTAAATTATTATTACTATAATATATATTTATTATATTTAATTAATTTTTATTTATTTGAGAATTTTTAGTCTTTCATATAATATAATTTTTTAAATTTAACAAATATATTCATATATTTTAAAAATAATTTAAGTATTATAATTTATTAAACAGCTTAATTATATAAAATTACATAATTTTTTTCCATATTATTATTTGATAACACAATAAAAAGTTGCAACAATTTCAAGAGAGTTGCACCCGTTTTGAAATGAGTTGGTGTTAATTGAGGTTAAATTAACCTACTTTTTAAAATATATATTATACCAACTGATATCTTAAACTATTTTTGGATTTAACAAACTTTGAACTTTAACCTATAAGGAAAATCTTACCTTATCAAAATGACAAATTGAGTTAAGCTTACTCAATTCAAGTCTAAGAAAAAAATAAGGTAATTAATAAAACAAACATTAAATTATAAGGTTAATCACAAGTCTAATTTTAAACTATTTTTGCTAATAAATAAAATTCTGAACTATAAAAAATGAAGGAGGCAAACATCGTTGTCACGTTTTTTGTTAGAAATTTAAATTTTTTAGGCTTTGTAGAATTTATTTGAGGAAATAGTAAGGGTTAGGGTTAAGATTCGAAGTTCACTCGGAAATTGCTTGACTGTGTGCTCTACTGGGGCATAATGTGAAGTTATATCCTAAAGTTAATGAAATTCAATTATCAAACGTATTTTCTTCAGTAGAAGAAATGTTTCTGTTAAGGAAACTAAGATTTCACAACGGAATACCAATATCCGCTACAGAATTTTCTTTTTCCGCTGCGGAATCTTAGTCCTTGGAATAAAACTTTTTTTTGCAACGAAAGATATGTTTCCCGCTGCAAATAATACATTTTCCGCAACAGATACTTGTCTTTGCCGAAGAAAGTAAGTATTTGCAATAAGATTTACTTTCCACAGTAGAAGACACGTTTTCGTTGCCAAAAATACTATTTTCGCAGTGGATATTTGTCTTCCGCTGCAGAAAGTAAGTCATTAGGTATAACTACTTCATGTACAGATTCGTTGCGAAAAGATGACCTGTTTGCTACAGAAAAATATTTAAATTTTTAACAAAAAATATGAAAACAATGTTTGCCTCGTTCGTTTCTCATAACTCAATATTTTATTTATTAACGAAAATTATTTAGTGTTTATTTTGTCATTAATCTCATATATCAATATTTTTTTTGTTTATTATCTTGTTTTTTTCTTAGACTTGAATTTGAGTAAGCTCAACTCAAGAAGGTAAGATTTTCCAAACCCACCTTGATTTCACTCGATTACTGTGATTTTTCTCAAAATTTAGAAAAATTAAAAATTACGAACCTTACAAAGAAAAATCTTAAATATTGTATAGGGTATTTAACTAAAAAAACATAAATTATGAGCTCAGTGTTAAGACAGTCATTAAACTAATTTAGCTGATAATTAAAATAATGAACTATAAAAAATAAACATAGCAAACTTTATAGTCATGATTTTTGTTGAAAAACGTGTACCGAACATCTTCACCAACCTGTGGATATTCACACTTTAATTAGTGGACGACTGCGGCAGCCCACGAACGTTTACACTTTAATTAGCGAACGATCGCAGCAACCCATATCCTCACTTTAAATTAGCGAACAACCACAACGCTCGTATAATTTAAATTAACTTATACTTAATAATTATATTAAAAGTGAAGACGTCCGTAGGTTGGTGCAGACGCCGCAGGTTGGAGCGGACATCTGCTAATTAAATTGCGAACGTCTCCGAATACTTCAACGGGTTGACATGGACGTCTGCACAACTCGCAGACTTCCACTAATTAAAATGAGGACATCAGCGGGTTAGCTCGGATATCCATGATACATTTTTTAATGAAAAACGTGAGTGCAAAATTTGATTTATTTATTTTTTATAGTTTAAAATTTTATTTATCAGTAAAATTAGTTTATTATTTAGTTTATCTTGGACTCCATAGATAGAATTTTTTTTTATGGAAATTAACACCACAGATCCTATAGTTCATGGTCAATAACAAGTCAAACCTTAAAGAATTTTTTTTAACAACTAAAATCCTGAACTATGGAAAATCCTCGCCAGCGACCTTGCAGTCACATTTCCCGTCCAAGACCGTCGAGTTTAACACCTCGTTTCGTCTCCGTCAAGTACCGTCGAATGGAGACGAAGGACGACAAAATTGGGGCCGAGGGACGTCCCTCCTAGCAGTTCAAAAAAGAAGGACGATCGTAGACGATGACGGAGACGAAGGTCATTGGCCGTTGGATCGTGGAATGGACGGCCAAGATTGAATCTAGCGATTCCCTAAGGCAACAGACGGACGACAATTCTTGGCCGTTGAATCGAGTGAGGGACGTCCCTTATCTGGATTGATGGCCAGGATTGAATCTGGCATCTTCTAGAGGCGACAGAAGGACGACATTCCTTGGTCATTGGATCGAGCGAGGGACGTCCTTTATCAAGATTAATGGCCATGATTGAATACAAGGGACGTCCATCTTAATACAAAAGACGTCCGTTTCATACTAAACGACAACGTAATGTCTTGAATGACGCCGTCTTAATATGAGGAACGTCCCTCGTCTTAAGACGGTGTCGTTTAGGACATAATGGACATCTGTCTTAGTATGAAGGACGTCCGTTATGTATCAAGAGACATCTGTTTTATACTGAGGGACGTCTGCCATCGCCTTTGAAAAATGATAGATTCAATCTTGGCCGTCAATCTCTATGAGGAGACTCACCAAGTGGTGAAGATCTATTAGAACCAATCATTACCTCTAGAGACTTGCTCTCATAATTCAATGAATTATACGTGTAAGTCTCCATAAGTAATTAAAGGCTCCAGCATATGCTTCAACAATAAAGTCTCACTGCCTTCAGCCGATCTCAGCAAACTCTATGAAGTATTTGTTAAAACATATGTTAGAACCAATTAAAACCCCTGCAGACTCACTGGCATAATTCAATGAATTATGTCTGCAAGTCTTTAGAGGTAAAAATCGGTTTCAGCATATGCTTCAACAATAAAACCTCACTGCCTTCAGCCGATCTCAACAAACTTTTATGTGTTGAGAAGACATACTCTAACCACTTATATAGTTGAGGAGACCTACTCTTACTCTCCCTCAGCATTCACGGGTCTCACAAGCAATCATCTTTTAGTACTGAGGGACCTCTCAGCATTCACGGGCATGCCTTGGCATTCACAGATATTTGTCTTTGTCTTCGTCTTTTGTGTTGAATTTGGCATCTTCTAGGGGCGATGGCGGACGACAATCCGTGGCCATTGGATTGAGCGAGAGACATCCCTTATCTGGATGGACAACCAAGAGTGACTCCAAATTATCTGGGTCACATGCAAGATGGACGTCCCTCTCCTGGAAACAAAAGTCCTTCGACCAATACTACATCGTTCTGCCCTCCCTGGACGTCTCCAGTCTTAAGACGACGTCATTTTAGGCTGTAACGGACGTCCGTCTTAATACTAGAGATGTCTGTTGCATCTCGGGTTTTGTTCTCTAAACGACACAAATCTGCCTTAAACGTCGTGTGTCTTACATGTGACCCAGATAATTTGAAGTCAATCCTGGTCATCGATCTAGATAAGGGACGTCCCTCGCTCAATCCAACGAGCAAGGAATGTTGTCTGTTCGTCACCTTTAGAAGATGCCAGTTTCAATCCTGACCGTCGATCCAGATGAGGGACGTACCTCGCTCGATCCAACGACCAGTGATTGTCATCCGTCCGTCGCCTTAGGGAATTGCCAGATTCAATCCTAGCCATCCATTCTGAGATCCAACGGCTAATGAGCTTCATCTCCGCCATCGTCGTTCTTCTTCTAACTGCCAGGAGAGACATCCCTAGGCCTCGATTTTGACGTCATTTGTCTCAATTTGACAGTACTTGATAGAGATGAAACCGAGGCGTTAAACTAGACGGTTTTGGACGGGAAACGTGACTGCGAGGTCGACGGCGAGAATTTCACATAGTTCAAGGTTTTATTTGTTAAAAAAAATTCTCCAATATTTGATTTATCATTGATCACGAACTATAGGGTCTGCAGTGTTAATTTCTTTTTTTTTTTTTATAATTATCTTATTAAATATTAAATAATTATGTATTTTATTTTGTGTATTAACCGAACCGTCGTTGTTTCCCCTGCCCTAGTCCCTAAGCGTGCAACCCTTCGGCCTCCGTTCGACTTCTCACTTCCTGATCCAGCCTTCGCGACTCGCGTCTCGGTCTCACTTCGTTCGGCGACCTCCGACTCACTCGAAGCCTTCCAGCGCCAGTCGGCGACGCACTGGAAAATCCCGCTGACCTGCGACTAGAAATCCCTCCGGCCTCGGACTCTGAATCCCTCCGGCGACGCACTCCCTCGGGCTCGCAGTGGTGAGCCATCCAAAGTGGAACAATTTATCAGGGATTATGTGAAGCCCTAGCTGCCTGTTCTGAATATTTCTCGTTCTTCGTTATTTTTGCTTCTCAGTCCCAGTTATTTTTGCTTTCAATCCCAGTTTATGGATTGCTACTTGGTTTAGAATAATTCAAAGGAAAGTTGCAGAGATGTATTAGAAAATAGAAAGCGGCTAAATCTGGAATATCGGAGAAGTGGGAAAGGAAGTCTTGTAGAGTTTTATACTGTGGTCATTTGACTTCAAAATATGTCTTTACTTATTGCTTAGTATGAGTCTGAGTGTCTGACGAGTGACGAATGTATGTTGAGTTTTCAAATTCTCCAACTGATTATTGACGGTTGAGAATTTCACTAATCCAATTCGATCATTCTAATTCAATCGCATTTATTTATTTCTATCTTGTTTTCTACTCTTGTTTTAATCTAATGTTACTCATTTTTTTCATTTTTAGTAATCTAAGGTATCCATACTAACATTTGTTACTCTTACCAGATCTATTATCTGGCACCACTGTCCATACTAGCATTTAGGTTCCCATACCTGTTAAGAGTTCTGTTAGATCATGCATGGCATATATGCGTACGCATGTTGATTTAGATATTTTGACTCAAAAATGTGTTCCGCATGTCTATATCTGCTTCATTGTTTCAGTAAGTACAGTAAGAATAATAATGGGCTGTGATTAATGCAGAATAGAGAAATAATAATTTGGTCTATCTGCGTTTTAGATGTTAGTCATTTTGTTTTTGCATTTTCAGGAGTTAGTCTAGGTATCATAATCCAGTTCAAGAAATGTAGTGTTATTTTCGATTGATGATCATATACTTAAGTTAGAGTTTTTTTTTTCTTACAATCTCTTGGAAGAACATGGAGCTATTTGATTATTTTTGTGAAAGTGTTTCTAAATTTTTTTAATGCTCTTAAACCCTCTTTTTCAAAAGTTTTGTATTGATATCTGTATGATGTAAATGTATTTAATGAGCCGGTCTAAGAATGGATATTTACCGATTATTTATCTTAGCCATTTCTGCTTTTTCCCAGGCATCTGCATCTGTTTCTCCTACTCCCACTAGTGTGGAACCCTGCCTCTTGGTTTCTGTTGGTCCAGTAGACAGTTTAACCGAGACTGCAGAGTTAAGTATCGGCGCTGAGGTTTCTGTTGATTGTTCTTTAAATTTTTTAAAATGGGTACTTTGCCTTTGGAAAAACCTGTTAGTTTTTACATGTAGAATTATTGGAATTTTTCTTTTTTTATTAAGGAACCGAACCCAAACCCAAACCATAATGTGAAATGGTTCTGGTTCCAAATCGGTGGAACCATGAACCCACAGTCCCGTTCAGCCTCAAAACCAGACTGAACCAAACCGTGCCCTCTAGGTTTGCCATTGATAACGTGTACTTTCTTTAGCAATCTTTCATTTGGAAAAATGGATTGGGGAATTATCTATAATGAGGAAGATATATTATTATAGTTCATTTATTAGTGTAAGGCTCCTTTCTGCTAGTTTATGTAGTGTCGTCCTTCTTTTTAATTCTATTCTGCATTTGCTTATTAGCTTTAGAATCAATTGAAGTTTTTTATTTGATGAATTTTCTAGATGAGCCTCGCAACCGATTCTCCAGTTCATTCGTCCAGCAGTGATGATTTCGCAGCATATCTTGACACAACGCTTGATTCTGATTCTTCTAAATCGCCTCTGAAAGAAGAGGTTGAGGATGAAATTGATGACCACAAAAGCAAGAGGTAATGTTTAAGTTGTATCATTTTTTTACGAGGCTTGTATGCCAAAAAATTCTGTATGTCAATGTATTTTAATCACTAATATATCAACCTTGCCCTTCATCATTTAATTTAAGTTCTACTTAACTTGTTAAAGGTGAATATTTACCCTAAAATTTGTTTTATTCCATTCATTTGTTTGCAGAATAAAGAGGTTTAAGGTGGAAAATTTGGAGGCATTGGAGCCACTAGAAGCCTCAACTTCACAGAGATCCCCAGAACAAAAGTTTGGTAAGTTTCTGGTTTACTTATTAATTACTCTGTTTCTAGCTTTTTGAACTAAAAAAAAAAGAGTGTTTTGTTTATTGCATGTATCAATTTATTTTAGGACTCTTTTCATTTTTGCTATCAGATGATAAATTTCTCTCTTTTTTTTGTCACTTGGCTGGGTTAGTCTTTCTAACATATTATTGATGCTGTCAGAGGTATCAAAGTGGGAAGCATGCTCTCATCCAGGTTCATTTGGAAATCTTTGTATAGCATGTGGGAAAAGTTTGGATGAAGACTCAGGAGTTACTTTGGGTTACATTCATAAGGTAAGATTGCATTGAATATCAAGTTGGCAGAATAATAAGTTTCAGTCTTCTCCATTTTATCTTGGAATGATATGCTATTTTATTTTTTATTAATTATCGACCTATCAATATGGTTTCTGATTCAACCCCCTCTATTGGTATAAAGAAATTGTGATTCTATAATATATTGCAGGGACTAAGACTCAATAATGATGAAATAGCTCGACTGCGCAATACAGACATAAAGCATCTGTTGCAGCATCGAAAACTTTATTTAGTCCTTGACTTAGATCATACCCTCTTAAATTCCACTCAGCTAGTGCACATGACCTCAGAAGAGGAGTATTTGAAATTTCAGGCAGACTCATTACAAGGTAATATTCTTTGTTTTTCAAGGGCATGATTCAGCTTCCCATGCTTGTGGATGAGGGTTTTGCTTCTATTTTCTTAAGTTTCCATGCAGATAGTTGTTTTCATGTTGTTAACCTTGCCTTTGATCAAAATGTTTTAAGTTTTAAAGATCTTGTTCAGAGTGATAACTTTATATGTACAATTCTTCATTTTTCATCCTTAACTAAACTACATATGAAAATCCCAATCTGGGAGCTATGCTTGTTGTTTATGGAATTACTTTTGGTGTGAATGGATAGATGTCTCAAAAGGCAGCCTGTTTCTTCTAAATTACATGCACATGATGACAAAGTTGAGGCCATATGTCCGTTCATTTTTAAAAGAAGCAAGTGCGTTGTTTGAGATGTATATCTACACAATGGGTGACCGAAACTACGCATTGGAAATGGCAAAGCTACTCGATCCTAAGAAAGAATACTTCAATTCAAGGGTGATTTCACGAGATGATGGCACTCAAAAGCATCAAAAGGGTCTCGATATAGTGCTGGGGCAGGAAAGTGCCGTCCTTATCCTTGATGATACAGAAAATGTAGGTGAATATAGTTTGAGTTTTGTTACTAAGTTGAGCTATTAATTATCAATAATGACTGACGATGTTAAAAAATTTCACCATTTATGCTGATTAAACCCCATTTTTGGTTATTGTAAAATTATTTTGCGTTCCGTGTTGTACTATGGTTTGCATCTTCATTGTTTTACCCATTTATGTCTTTTCTGTCAAAGTGGGGGATCAGAAAGGGAGTCTCTTCCTCTTATGAGATGAAACATATCTTGTTAATATTTATTTTTATTTTATTATCCCGGGAGATGTTATTGAATGACATATCGTTTTTCAAAGTGATTTATGAAACTAGAAAATTATAGATAGTGTATATGCCAGTGTGTATTTTGAGAAATCTAATATGACCTAAACAATATCATAATCTCTCTTCCCCTCCCCTCCACTGAATTTCAAACATAGTTAACCCATATATGCAAGTGTTATTTTACTTGACTCCATCTTTTCATGTAGTTTAATGTATTTTTTTCTATTAGTTTAGGCTGACTTATTGCAAAACACAAGGGTACAATTTTCAGTACTGGAATCCTTTTAAACCAGCATCTTGTTTCTCATGTCGATGGTATTTTTTTGGTCTTTCAATTTCTAATTTGTCATAGCTTTGGTCTTTTTGTTGTCTTGATCCAATTTTAATTTTTGAATTACTATTGTAGGCATGGGCGAAACATAAAGAAAACTTGATAGTGATGGAGAGATATCATTTCTTTGCCTCGAGTTGTCACCAATTTGGCTTCAATTGTAAATCTCTTTCAGAAATGAAAAATGACGAAAGTGAGTCTGATGGAGCACTTGCCACTGTTCTCAGAGTTCTTAAGCGGACCCATAGTTTATTCTTTGAGGTATGTCACTGCTTCATTATTTACTGATGAGCTTTTAACACGGTTTCTCATTCTGATTGATGGGAAACTTTTGTCAGGAATGTGCGGATCCTCCTGTTGACAGAGACGTGAGAGAGGTAAAATGTTTTTTTAGAGCAATACACATGACCCTTTAGGTTATATTCATTTTCGAACCATTTACTTTCTCATGCTTATCCTAATTAGCTTATTATTGTTGTGAGTTAGATGCTCTAAAGAACATAAAACTGCACTTCAGTTCGAAGATTTGAGTCTGTTTTTACCCGTGACAGGTTTTAAAGACAGTCCGGAAAACAATTCTCGGTGGGTGTACACTCCTCTTCAGCCGTATTTTCCATAATAAAATACAGGCAGAGAATCACCATCTATGGAAGATGGCAGAGCAATTGGGAGCCATCTGTCTGAAAGAAGTTGACCCATCAGTTACACACGTTGTCACCACAGACCTCGGAACGACAAAATCAAGATGGGCTGCTAAAGAAAACAAGTTCTTGGTCCTTCCCAAATGGCTGGAGGCTTCAAACTATATGTGGAAAAAGCAACCAGAGGAAAACTTTTTGGTACCTAGATCATAACATTCTCATTTTTTTAGTCATACGCTTGCCTCATCGGGTATTAAAAGTGGTCTCCGGGAGTAGTCGGCCTCAACAGTTGCTATTACGTGCCGTTTTGTATTGTCTGATAGTTTCAAGTCTATGCCCGATTGAGATTCAACAGGATTGTGAAATCTGGCAGAGGGCAGGAGGTTGAAGCACTTTTTGGTTTATATTTAGATCACCGAGTACAATCGGAGTAGCAGTGACTAAATTCGAGGCATTGAAAAGGCTGAACGAGAAGGAAATGAGCATTAATTTAGATTGCTATCTGTATTTTTTTATTGAAGTTTAGGCTTATGTTACCGAAAGATGGTAATTAATTTACTTTCAAAATTATACCAATATCACCAAGTGGTATACGTCAAATCTCATCTCAAGTTTAATACCAAAAACTTATTAGCCCAATCGAAAGGCCAACTAAAATATATCCATACATTAAAAAATAAAGAATACAATAATGCATTGTCGCACAAGCACCAGTGGTCTAGTGGTAGAATAGTACCCTGCCACGGTACAGACCCGGGTTCGATTCCCGGCTGGTGCACATTTTTTTATCTAATTTGTTGTGTTTTTGAATGAAATCCATTTTCCAATACTCGTTTCTTCTTCCTTTGTCATACAAAAAATGTAATCTTGACAGATTTCGAGTGTTTCAAATCCCAAAAAACTTCGTTTTGGAGGATTATACAACAAAATTTTCCCTCTGGAACATCGATTTTGTGTTTCGAAGGCGTATAGATTGTTAAGCTTTGTAGTGTTGTTTTCAATCTCCTAATTTCTCGACCTCTCTCCTTGCGCCTTTTTTTCTCTTCAATTTTTTATTATCAACATTATTGGGTTTTTGACGTAGCAAGTTTACTATGATTCAATCCCTTTTATGAAGTCCTTTTCTTCTTTTCAAAATTATTGATGTCTTGTTCTATTGATTGCTATTGTTTTTGTGTTTTTCCTCGACTGTCTGAACCTTTTAAGAGTTCATTTCATTTTGTTTTTCAATACCCAGAAGTGTAAACTACTAGAATTATTGATTGTTGAGTGAAAAAGCTTCCTCTTCTTTTGGGGAATGATTGTATATCAGCATAATTTTTGTTGAGAGGGGATTTGCTCGTTGAGCTCTATATAATCCCAATCAGGGAACTTCTAATTTGTTTTGAGTATTGTCAAGCTTGTGTTGAATTCTTGGATGGTAATTGGGTTTTGGTTTTCGAAAAAGTTTTCTTCAGATTCAATCTCTTTCTCGAAGTCTTTTTCTGGATGATTTATTATTAGAATTTGCTTTTCGTTTCCATGCCTAAATAATTGTTTTTCAGCTGCAGGTGGGCAGAAGAGGTTAACACAATAATGGCATGATGACTTATTGAGTGATAAAATACTCCAAGCATATTTTTATTCAAATGGATGAATAAAAAATGAAAAAAAGGACACTTTGTTTTTCTCACGCTTCAAAAATATAAATGGCTTCTGCAAATCAGAAGTAGAAGATGAAGTTTTGGATTGAATTTTTCTCAGTTCTTCTGCAGATAAGACATTAGAAGTTGGGAAAATAATGTTTCAATCAAATGAAATTCAGGTTCCAAGGGTGAAACTTGGAACTCAAGGACTTGAGGTAGAGAAAGAAATTTTTTTAAATTTCTGTTGTTTTGATCTTAATTTGCAAGAATCTTGTTTAACTCTCTTGAGAAAACTTAGTGTCCATAAAAGTTGTTATTTAAAGATGTGTTTGAATATGGTGTTTTCAACTATGTCAATCCTTTTCTGCTTATAGAAACTGCAAGTAACCATAAATGCTCTTAATTTTCATTTTTCTTGTACTTTTATGATACAGGTTTCAAAATTGGGGCTTGGATGCATGGGCCTAACTGGAGTTTACAACAATCCTCTTTCTGATGAAGATGGAATCCTATTAATGAAAGAAGCTTTCAAGAAGGGAATCACTTTTTTTGATACGGCCGATACATACGGACCAGATTCTAATGAAATTTTGATCGGAAAAGTACATCTCTTCACTTATTTTTCAGTATTGAAAAGAATACTAGTTCTTCATAATCAAACACCACAAATTATGACTGTTTAAAAACCATTAATGACGTAGAATTCTTCTATAATTTGTGTGGTTTACTTGAAAAGCCTCTTCCTTTCAGGCTTTGAAACATTTACCAAGAGACGAAATTCAAATCTCGACGAAATTTGGAATAGTGAAAGAGGAACTGCCTAATTTGGTAGTTAACGGTAAATCCAATTATGTTCGTTTATGTTGCGAGGCGAGCTTGGTTCGTCTCGAGATTGATTACATTGATCTCTATTATCAGCACAGAGTTGACACAACAGTACCTATAGAGGAAACTGTGAGTAACAAACTATGTTTAATTTTTTTTTAACTGAAAACTTTCAATGTTTTAGTAGTTTTTTTTTTATGATCTTGAAGACTTTTAGATGAAAGTATTGATTTTAGTGAATATTTTGTACTTGTTTAGATGGGAGAACTTAAGAAACTTGTGGAAGAGGGAAAAATCAGGTACATTGGATTATCGGAAGCAGGTCCGGATACAATAAGGAGGGCGCATGCTGTTCATCCGATTACCGCTCTGCAAATTGAGTGGTCGTTATGGACTCGTGATATTGAGAAAGAGATTGTACCCCTTTGTAGGTAATTGTCCAAACTATTTTTTTTTTCACCACTGGCATAGTTAGTTTGATCATATTGATTGATTTTACCAGTGGAAATCGAATTTTACTGTCATTTCAGTTGCTGTTTTTGGGGTTTTATTTGGTTTGCTGCCTTTTTTAGATGAATATTTTTATTTTTATGAGGATCTGCTTCAAATTCAGAGTTCTTCATCAATGTGATCCTTTTGAGTTCATATAAATTTCAACTTGTTCGCTTTGGCAGGGAGCTTGGTATTGGTATCGTTCCATATAGTCCTCTTGGACGAGGCTTTTTCGCAGGCAAAGGAGTGGTTGAAGACTTACCCGAAACAAGCTTCTTGGTATTTCTCTCCTCAAGACTTCTCTCTCTCATCATCTCTCTCTCTTGGTGTTTTGTTGGTCTGCAAAACTTTTTAGAACTTCTTATGGAAATAAAGTAGTGAAATACTTCCATTCATAAACTCTCTTTAGAAAATTATTCCTAGTTTGGTGATAAGCCTCCATTGTTGGAGGTCTTGATTACTTGAAAAGATATGTTCATCATCGCCCTACAAATTGTTTCTTAATTTTATGATTTAGACCGGACATCCTCGGTTTCAAGGAGATAATTTGGAGAAGAACAAGAACATTTACACCCGAGTCGAAAGGCTTGCACAAAAACATGGATGCTCTTCTGCTCAGCTTGCGCTTGCTTGGATTCTCCAACAAGGCGATGATGTTGTTCCAATCCCTGGTGATGATCTTTACCCATTTTACTTTTTGGGTCAACATGAGATCCATCGGATCAACTCAATAAAATGTTTTGAAAAGATGATAGTTCATAAAAGGATTTGACGTGTACCATTCCACTGCAATTGTCATTGGGAAGCACACGATCTTGTATTGGACATTCGATCATCCACTAAAATCTGATAAACAAGTTTGTCTAGAATTTGATGAATGATGTCATTCTTCTCGGGTTTCGAAGTGGATGACAATTGATTTGATCAATTCTTTCGTTTAGAAATAAACTTTATTCTCGGATATTTACCAACAATTCAAATCAGTTCAGTAGATGTGAAATGATCGAAATTGAGCCATTGTTCTAGTTTTGATTGGTATCAGATATAAAAACTGGACTTGGAAAAGACGATGTTTTGAAACAAATTCCGGGCTCAAATACTTATAAACTACTGGAATCAGTTTAGCAAATTTTGAAAACGATTGAATGGGAAGCATAGTTTTCGATTTCTCATACTTCATCTGGTATTAATTGTTGCAGGAACTACTAAAGCAGCAAATTTGGATCATAACATTGGATCTTTGAGAGTAAAACTTGGAGAAGATGACATAAAAGAAGTTTGTGGAGCTGTTCCTATTGAAGAAGTGGCAGGTGGTAGAACCTATGAAAGTGCAGTTCATGGATTATGGAACTTTGCTCAAACTCCTTCCATTTCGAAGATTTCGAATTAATCAACTATTTTACTGCAAATAGTTTTCGGGTGTTGAAGTTGAATCCATGTTTGTGATTCTGAATTGATCAACTGATGTACCATTTTGCTTTTAATGAAGTGTTCATGATTACAGGGCATCTGCATGCTTGATTATTAGAACTCAGAAAATTTCTCATCTTTTTTCTCGAAAATCAAGAAACTACAAAATCAACTCTGCAATCCACGTTTTATAAATTTCTTTCACGAAGATAGAACAAATGTTGTATAATACTTCACATGCTTTCACGAAGATAGAACAAATGTTGTATAATACTTCACATGCATCAATATAATGGTATAATTCAAACTTAAGCTACCACCAAAGTGGCTTATTCTTTCATGGAACTTCTGAGTAGAATTTCCGGTTCCAGGCTAGTGATCGCTTCATCCTCACACAGCCGAGCTAGCTCCTTCTCCGGCAGCATCACCGACACGCTCCGGCCAAACCCATCTTCCGGCGAAGGCGATATGACGAACAATCCTTCCCCATCAGCATTTCCGAAATGATACGATACATGAAGCGGCCTCAAATTTCCCTCAAACATAGCCTCATAAGCTAGTGACTTTCCTTTACAAATCAGGTGTTCTAAGCTCACACATGCCAATTCAGGCCCATACATTCTAAACGCTGCTCCAAATTTCCCACCCTCCTCTCTTTGAGACTCGAGCCAATTGATCCCGGCCCAAACATCATCTTCTTTGAGCCCTGCCACGTGGCCGTGAACCCGGTCGACCACATGGACCAATCCGGTGCCAACAAGTTCTCTCGAGTTCAACGATATTCGAGAAAAATGCAAGGCATTTCCGAAGTAGTTGCTAGAGGAATGCGGTTCGAGCAAGTTTCTCGAGTCGGTAGAGACGGAGAGAGACATGTTTTGTTCGTCTTTCGACCGTTTTATCCGAGCTATTCTCGACCAAAATAGTGCGCAAAGGTAGTCGAATGGAGTGGCATTTGGATATTCTGATAAGGAGTGTTTCATTTGAGAGTTTGAGAACTTGAATGTTGCTGATCCCATTTTGTCCAATCCAGCTTCTGTTTGTACTTGTTCTCTGGCTTTGCATTCATAGAGACTTGTTGACTTACCATTCAAAAGCAGATTCCGGTCACCGGAGAAGGCCAGTCCGGTGAAGACCGGTGGGTTTCTGACGACTCTTTGATTATAGACATCAGACCATGATTTTACAAGATTTGTTACAGAAGTTGGATCTGCATTTGTGTGGGGACAGCTTAGTCCAATCGCTACACCCCCTCCTTCAAACTCACTTATCTACATTTACAGAATTTGATGGGAAATTAATATAGCCTATCAACAATTATTGTCAACGTGGTTGTAGGGTTGACATTGGTAAGAACGTTTAAGATGTGGTGTCCAACAATGCAGATGCTTACTTCATTTTCATCAATAAATAACCTTTAAAGCCATCCATTAATAACAATTCATTATTTCCTGTTTTTTTAGTAGAACTCCCTAAATTTTTATTTTTTTATATTTTTCATTTTTTTATGTTATATTTTATTATATTCAAAAATATTTATTTATTTTGCATCATAAATATGAAGTTTAAGTTAAATAATAAATCATATTTAAGTATTGTTTAATTATTATAATAATACCTGGATTTGGAAGGGGGACCAGGTGATCGGGTCATGGGGCATTTCCTCCCACGCCGTTAGATCTCTTTCCTCCAACGAATCGGCAGATCTCAGCCACTCATCAAGCGTGGTCCCCACCTGGGCCCTGACGACCCGAACACCCGCATCGTTGCACTTGACAACCCAGTTTCCATCCCCACCCCGGGTCAACCGACCCGTGACAACTGGATAGAAGGACAGAGCCTCCGACAGAGCCTCCCGAAACGGGTTTAAAATATCAAACGACCCGAATAGTCTATCCTTGTAGTACAAGATTGTGTGGAGGGTGTGGAGCTCCATGGCGTGGTCCAGCACTGTTAACGGGTGGATCTTACCCGGCCCGACTGGCCTGCTGGATACTGCTGTCAGCCTTGAGATTACTGTCACCCTGCTCTTCTTTTCCATCCTTGGACAAAACAATGCAGTGAAAGAGAGAATTGTCTATTAGAAGAGAAATCTTTCAATATTTGTATAAATATATAGAGATGATTATATTTGTGGAGAGAGACAGATAGATGACAGAGCGAGAGAGATAGAAGGAAAGACAGATGGAGAGGGAGGATGAGAGAGAGAGAGAGATAGGATGAAACCAGAGAAAGAAAGACAGAGAAAGAGAGAGAGAGAGAGAGATAGGATGAAATTAGAGGAAGAAAGATAGAGAATGAGAGAGGGTATAAATAAGAGAGAATGGAAGGATTTAAGTATGAAGTTGAGCCAAATTGTGAAGGTGGTGGAAGAGGAAAGAGGAAACCGTTGTTTGTTGAGTTTATTAAATGTTAAATGAATTAAATGTTTTTTTTTTTAATAATTAATTATTATTTCCCACAAAATCAATTTGTTGGGTGACCAATTAATTTGTGGGCTTCCAATTAGAAATTAATTAGAACTATTTAATGTATCACACCACATGTGAAAGTTAGGCTATCTTAATTATTTCCATTTCATATTTAATAAACTTCCTCCAAAACATGGGCTTTTACCCGGCCCATTAAAAGGTAAACTGGATTTTGAGCACTTTAAATGTTGGGCTAGGCCCAATATTGTTAAATGTACTTGTGGAGATAAAAAAATTCTTTTCCATATCATTTGGGAAAATTAAATATTTTCCCAAAATAATGATCCACTTGATTTTGACTAGAGGTCATATCACACCATCTTCGTTAATCCTACCTAGGTTAGTATGCACAAAAAGAAATACGTCGCGCATGTACTTCAATTCAAGAACAAATTTTTAATTTGTCCCTCCCGGGATATTTGAAAAAATGATAAATCAACTATTATTTTTTTTTTATAATAAATTAATCACTTAACTATGAAAAAATGATGTTACTACCATCGCTCTCACGTTTGCCGTTAAACTTGACGAGGAATCGCGGCGGTTTGTCATAGTTCAGGGTTAATGTGTTAAACTGCAGCGGTTTATCATAGTTCAACAGTTAAATTGTTGAACCGCCGCTGCGGTTTGTCGAAAAACCGTGACGGTTCCTCATGAAGCCACTGCGGTTTGTCGAGGAACCGCCTGGTTCTTTCGTCAAGAAGAAAATTCTCTTCTTTTACGTATCGCGACGATGAATATTTGAATATCGATAATTATCTCAATTTGCAACGGTTTTAGATGCTTGAGAACTCGTTTCCTATCTACTTTTCGTGAAGCACAAGTAGGAAAGATCCGTTTTGTCATTTGGTGCTTATCGGAGCAGATATGGGCTGAAAAAAGTGCGGAACTTCGCGGTTTTGAATTGTGTAAGGTAAATTGGAGGAGTTAGAAGCATTTTTAGGCCCTAAAAGTGAAGCAAACTGCCCCTAAATCAAATTGTTACTCGAAAAGTTATGCGAAATCAAAAAAAGATTCGTCCAATTCGATTGACTGATCGCAAAGTTATGACCTTTCGAAGTTTTCGAGTAAATAATCTTATTTTTCCCGTGCCCGAATGTGATCTCATAAGCACCGAATGACAAAACATATCTTTCATACTTGTGCTTCGTGAAAAGAAGATAGAAAATGAGTACTCAAACGTCCAAAACCGTTAAAAATTGAGAGAGTTATTGATATTCAAAGATTCACCGTCGCGATACGTGAAAGAAAAGAATTTTTTTCTTGAAGAAAGAACCATGGCGGTTCCTCGACAAACCGCAGCGGCTTCATGAGGAACAGCCGCAGTTCGTCGACAAACCAAACCGGTTTCATGAGGAACCACCGCGGTTTGTCAACAAACCGCAGCGGCGTTCAGTAATTTAACCCCTAAACTATGATGCACTGTGTTCCTCGTCAAGCCGCAGCGGTTTAAAAATTTAACTCTGGAACTATGACAAACCGCAGCAGTTCCTATCAAGCCGCAGCGGTTCCTCATCAAAGCGTTTAACGGCAAACGTGACATCGATGGTAGCAGCGTTATTTTTTCATAATTCAGTGGTTAATTTGTTATGAAAAAAAGGATGATGGTTGGTTTGTCACAAACAGTAAAGGATGATGATAGATTTGTCATTTTCACGAATAAAAATTTAAATAATTGAATAAATAAAGAAAATCATAAATAAATATTTATATTTGGTGAATTTTTATCCCGACCCAAATGTTTGCATGGAATTGCATGACACTCGACAATCTACCTCAGTTATGTGACAATCTAAGTTTGATCTCTTTTCGAAATTGAAACTAACTAACCATATTAGTCATTCTAAGGTTTACTAAAATGAAATCGAGATTTAACTGTGTGCAAGGACAACTATTTTCAACGAATTATTTCCAAATATTGGACATCAATAATTTTTTTAATTTTTTTTTAAAATTAATTAATTAATTTGTCATTAATTTCATATAAAAAAATAATATGTATATTCCTTTATTTTATTTTTTTTTAAATTATTATGTTTATTTATTGATAAATTAAAGAGAAAATGACAAACCAACCATCATATTTTGTGATCAATGACAAGTCAACCACTAAACTTTTTTGCTAACAAATTAATCACTACACTATGAAAAAACGTTGTTGCTAACATCATTATCACGTTTATCGTTAAACGCTTTAATGTTGATTCGCGGCAGATCGTATACTAATCTGTGGCGAATCAATATTTTTAAAAATAACTTTATAATATTAATGGTCCGCCGCAAATCATACAACTTGCCGCGGGTTGATAATAAACTGCGGTAGATAAATACTGACCGCAAATCATCGTGTCTTGCCCGCCTTGTATAAATTCATAGTACACTTCTCGTGATTTTCTCAAAGATTTTGCCTGCCATTAGCGAGCCTTAGAGATTTCTTAGAACTGAAGTGAACCACATTTTGGTGAAGTTGAAACATTGTTGAACACCAATGGTGTCTCGGAGTGTTGAGGGTCCTGTAGTTAACTGTCAAGTTGAAGTGGGGTCTACGTCTACATTTTTTGCCAATGAGGTACGTGTAATTGGAGATGAAGATGCTACAGTGTTGCATTCCGTCTCGACAATGCTAGACGGGAGGAGCTCTGGTCATTATACGAATCCAGTAGTGACGAAGACATAGACATGGCTAAGAGTAGGCCTAGATGCCCACCACAAGCAGAATGCATGTTCGTTTGTATGAGTCTTAGCAAGAAATATAGTTCACTTAATAAAATTAGAGCAAAAATTACCGATCATGCATTAAAGAATGGGTACGAGATAAAATTCACCCACAGTGACGTTCATCGATTGAGGGCTGCTTGCTGGGAATGATGCACGTGGTAGATGCACGCCTAAAAAATGCAAGGTGAAATGACGTTTCAAGAAGTATAGTTCATTGAATAAAATTAGAGAAGAAATTATCTATCATGCATTGAAGAATGGGTAAGGGGTAAAATTCACTTACAGTGACGCTCATTGTTTCAGGGCTACTTGCCAGAAATGATACACGTGGTGGATGCAAGCCTAAAAAATGCAAAGTGAAATGATGTTTCAAATAAAGTGCTACAACGACGTTCATACTTGCTCGAGAAAGATGGAAAGTCGTCATGTCTTTGCCAAATAGATGACAACACATTACTTGGACAGATTTAAAAGTTAGGCAGACTGGGACCTTTATTCCATAATTGAGATAGTCATGAAGGATTTTAACGTCAAAATCACACCAAGCCTTGCTAGAAGGGCAAGAACTGTGAGTAACAAATTGAACAAATGAGATGGAAATAAGCAATACGAGCTCATATGGTCCTATGTCGAGGAGATTCGGGGGTCTAATCCTGGAAGCTCGCTTTGTGTTGACCAAGAGATGAATGCATTTAAAAGAATGTACACGTGTTTTGCTACATGCAAGATAGACATGCTGAACTGTGGTAGACCAGTTATTTGTTTGGATGGTTGCTGTAACGACCCGGTTTTTCTTACCTTAAAAATTGTGTGAAATTTAAAACTTTTATAAAACGACTGAAATCTTTATTAAAATCTTTTAGATTGAAATCAGAGTATTTTTCTTAAAACCGAACCATTAAAACCTTTGCTTAAAACTCATCACTTAAAGCGTTATAAACAGTAGAAGACTTTATTTATGAAATCATTTTTTTAAAAAATACAGCAGAAGTATAAATAATTTATTTAAAGAATAATAAACAAACCGTTTACATTATTATTTACAAACTCTTTTCTCTTTTACATTTGTTATCCTAGCCAGCTGCAAGTCTTGCCCGTGCAAATCCTTCATCAACTGCTCTTTAATTTGTTCATCATTTTTTCTCATACTTGTACCTACATTGCAAGTAATAAACTATGAGTCTAACGCTCAGTAAGTGATAACACCTAATTACTAGATGCACATGCTATGCTATTTTAAAACCGTGTACAGTTTCTCTTTTTGTTATCTTTCTTTTTATCGTTTATCTTTTCACATTTATGTACTTTCTTTCTGTTTCTGTTCTTGTTTATGTATCTTTTTCGATATTCATGATCGTACGTGTTTTCTTATCCGTTCCCGTGTCTGTTTCTGTATTCGTATTTGTATCTGTATCTGTATTCATTTCCATTTCTGGAAACTCGTTTCAGTTTTCATTTTTGTTTTTGTTCCCATTTCCATTTCGGTATCTGTGCTCATACCGTTTCTGTATCCGTTTTCGTTTTCGTTTCCGTTCCCGTATCCGTATCTGTATCCGTTTCTCTTTTCATGTTCTATTATTTACTTATATTTTCTTTTTTTTTTCTTTTCTTTTGTTCTTGTACTGGGCTTGACCTACCGGACTAGAAGATCCTTTATCTTTCCTTATGTTTTATTCTTGTATTGGGCATCACCTACCAGACTACAAGTTCATTTATCTTTCATTAATCGTTCATTCGTATTTTCTTTTCATTTTCCATTTCTTTTTAAAATCATGCATGAAAACCATTTTTGTATTCTTTTGAAAATCGTGATGCATGATGCTAGTGAATGCATACAATTTCTAACAATTAATAAGGGAATGTAAATAAACACCCAATTCACAGAACGTGCTCAATAAATTGGTACACATGCTATTTAAAACGATAGACATGCTGATAAAATAATAGACATGCTGAGAAAGCGATAGACATGCTGAGAAAGCGATAGACATGCTGTAAAAACTATAGACATGTTTTTAATACTGTAGACATGCTATAAAAACAATAGACATGCTTTTCAAAGCTGTAGACATGCTCAATAATCAACTAATCTAATCAAGCGGTAAACAACGAAACATGCATATCTTATTCTTGTGATGTAGGGCCCAAAGACCAAAGCACACACGTATCACTTACCTCATTTCCTTAAAGTGCTCATCACTTAATCGTTATCTTTTTCTTCATTTCTTAGTACCTTCACAATTAATAACATTTAATTATTAATTTCATCAATTAATCAACCTATTAATCTGAACGTCTTTCCTACCCTTAATTCTTATACATTATTTAATAGGATTCCTACACAAAACCGCTCAATCACAATAACCCAACTTAATAGATTAATCCAACATAGCAGATTAACCAACCAAATAGATAACCCAATCATGCACATCACAGAACCGAGCAGCAGCACACAGTATCTCCACAGTTAGCAACAAATTACCGATTATTAACCTACTTATCAATCCAACAATAACGACAATAAATGAGGCTAAACTTGTCAACGACCGTAGAATTACAAACTCATTCTTCAGCATCAAAAACCAATTATAACTCATTATAACTTGAACACTACATGACCAGAAGACTTTAACCCATACTTCACAAGCAGTAGGAGAAACAAACCCAAACCTCCAACAATATATCACAACATAGCAACACAACAGGTTAATGAACACATCTCTAACAACCAAAACCGATTCCAGTGTATCATCATTCCAATAATTCAAACCAAACAGTAACAACATCAAGTTGTCTACAGATATAGTCTATCGTATCAGATTTAAAGCCCATACGGCAAGAACACAACTACCTTAATATTAACCATGGTTATCAACAAATAGTGTCAATGCATAACATCCATAAAATCCATAATAACAGTGAAGGAAATCAATCACCAGAGAACACCTGAGGAGGCAGCTCACTCGAGGAGGCAGCTTCTCAACCCTGCATCTTCTCCTACCATCACTCGGCAGAGAAATCACTCGTACGCTCCTCCTCTTTTGTCCACCATTTCCTTCTGATTTCTCATGCAACGGCGCTCTCTCCTTCGCTGTGTTTATACACAGACGATAGGGATTGAAAAACAACTTATCCCACAATTCAAACAGTGGGATGCAGATTTTTCGGATTTTATCTTCGTCGTTCGAATCTTTGCAATTGAACCACACTTTGTCGTCCATCACCAGGCAGGAACCAGAGGATGGACTGGTTCGGTCCAATGCTTAGTGCAAACCAAACCAGCAGCTGCCCAGCGAACCGAAGCCCCCTGCCCCAGCCGTTCCTTCATCGATTTCGCCTCTGCAATTACCACAATCACAGGCAATCGAATTCCACAGAGTGTAAATTCAACCGCTTACCTCGATTTGGTGCTGGAGTTCACAGCACCACGGTTTGTCCTTCGTTCCAGCAGCTCCGCATTCCCAACCCCTAGCACCTTGCGACCTGACGCCGACCGAAATTTCTCGTCTCGCCGAACAGCGTGCACACAACGAAGGAACCCCGACCGAGCCGAGCTCCCACGTCGTCCCTCGATCTCGTCACTCCCTTTCCCTCAATCTCTCGATCTCACTCTCCCCTCTCTCAATCATTCTCTCTCTTTCTCAACAGACCGTAAGCCAAAATAAATCCTCCCCTTTTCTTCTGATTTTAAACCAGTTCAGCGAACCAACAGCTTGAACCAGTTCACCTGTTGAACCGGTTCAGCCCTCTTCCTTTCATAATTTCCTTCAACCGATTTTATCTCCTCCTATCTCCATTTAATTTCTCCACTTAATTTAGTCATCAATTATCTTACATTTTAATTCTAATTAATCCAACTTTACTTAACCCTAATTATAATCTAATAATTTTCTTAAATTATAATATATCGATTACATCCTTAGTAATACCCTGATAAATATCTAATTAATCCGATTACCCCAAATTACTTTCCAATTATCCTTATTAAATCCCGTTATGAAAAGTCGGGGTATTACAATTGCCACTTGAAGGAAGCGACTTTAGGCTTGTCACCATCGATGGGAATGTTGGAATGTATCTGATTGCTATAGCAGTGATTGAAGCAGAAAATAGGGCTTCTTAGAGCTGGTTTCTGGAATTGTTGCTCGAGTATCTAAACACTCTGACCGACAATGGGTGGATAATTATTTCTGACTGACAAAAGGTGTGGTTGATAGCTTTTGCCTTCTATGTTTATGTTATGCGTTGTATACCAATATTTGACTCATACTATGAATCTTTGTAGGGGCTAATGTCAACTGTCACAGAGGTGGCAGGGCAAGCGAACCATCAATTTTGCATCTGACCCCTTTATGCCAATTTTCAAAAACAATTTAAAGGTAAGTTGTTCAAGGATGCAATGTGGGTCGCATCTAGAGCCACAACAGAGAGGCACTTTGAGAGAGAGATGGCGAAATTATTTTTGCTTGACCCGATAGCCCATAACTATCTATTAGGAAGAGATACGAGATGCTAGGCCAAACATGTCTTCTGCTCCATCCCCAAGTGCGACATAAGTCTCAACAACCTCAACGAGTTCTTCAACGTCTGCATCCTACCAGTCGGGGACAAACCAATTCTAAGTATGATCGAGATCATACAAAAGGGCATCATGGGAAGGATCGTTAAAAAAAATGAAAAGATGGGGCATTCGACGGATCTTTTGTGTCCTCAAATCAACAACCGGCTTGTCAGACTACAACTTACAGGTCAAAATTGGAGCCTCCAGTTTTCAAGAGTTACCTAGTTTGATGTCAGCAACGATAACGAACAGTACTCTGTCAATTTGGACAGGCGTGCTTGTAACTATTACTGGTGGAAGTTGACTAACATCTCCTGTGTTCATGCAGTCTCGTGTATTCAATTCATGAGGAGATCTCCTAAGGACTTTGTGCACGAGTGCTATCACTAGGAAACATACATGACAATATACTCCCACTTTGTCTGCCCCATTAGTGGACAAATCATGTGGCCTCCTGTGATGCATTTTGATACAATTATCCTACTGCCATTTAATAGGCGTCCCAGAAGGCCATGAAAACAAAAAATACGGGATGTGGACGATGCTCCAAGCCTGACAGTGCTGCCCAGAAGACATCTGAACATGACGTGTGGCCAGTGTAGGGGTGTGGAGCACAATTCCCGCACATGCGAAGGTGAAGGCTCAAAGTCAAGTGCATGTGGCAATAGAGGCGACAGAGGCATAGGCAAATGCAGAGGCAGCAGAGGCAGCAGAGGAAGCTCGCAGGGCATATTTATGGGTTTCAAAGTCCCCGAGACAGTTCCAAACATAGTATCTGAGATAGTCATCGGGAGAGTTCTCGACATAGTTCATGAGACACAAGTGAGCACATTATCATTTTTACATTTTCAAGTGTTATTTGAACTATGCTAATTTCATTTGCAGTGTGTTTTGCAGGAGTATGATGTGCAAGGTCCACAAACACAAACATACATAAATGTGGGCCTTAACCTTCCTTGATTAGATAATACAACGCTCAACTGAAGTGACTATTACCTATACGGCGAAACTAGAATACATCATTTACAATAGTTCTTTCGAGGTAGCCTATTGTAGAATCTCTAATAAACTATTGTTCATGATGTATATCTGGTTTCAATGCATAATTAATAGTCACTTTGAGTGAACGTTGTCTTCTCTAATCAATGAAGGTTAAAGATAAACGAAGAAGTTCATTTGATTTGAGGTTGTAATGCAGGTTATGTTTCTAATTGAATTGATATATAGGTTTGATAAATTTGGTTGTTAATGATTAATGGAAATTGATTAGTATGAAAATGTAAAATTACCAACTTTTCCCCAGGCAAAAATTTGAATATGTAATTGAGCCGTCTGATGGGCCGCGGCGGACTGATAAATTGCTACGACAGATAGTTATCAGTCCACCGCTACAACATCCCGGTTATTCTTACTATTTAAAACTTATGATTTTGAAAACTTTTTCTTTTTAAATTACAGCGGAAGACTTTTCATTTGAAAAACTAGCTTAAATAAAAAGTGCATAAATAAACTTCTTTTCGTTAAACCTTTTATTACTAAGAAACATGTAATAAATTAAGACTTTATAACTTAACAACCTTTACAGCAGCGGAAGACTTGTATTTACAAAACCAAATGAATCGGAATACAATTCAAAAACCCTCATAATAAAACAATTACTATAATTAAGGTTCATTTTCTTTAAAACATCATTACCAATCGTTACATTTCCTCTTTAAACTTTTAGTCTAACCAACCGTCAAGCCCGCAATGTAAAAATGCATCATCAACTACTTCAATCCTCGATAATCCTTGATCCTATGTATACCTACATCACAGGACCTAACTATGAGTCTAACACTCAGTAAGCAGTATAAAATAAAAGTGCTCATACAATGCTAATTAAAAGACATACAGTTTTCAATGTTCATTAGTCTTTAATTCTTTATAAAACAATGATGAACTTTATATTATAACAGTGAACTTAGATTTTGGCGGTGAACTGGTGAACTTAAACTAAATCGGTGAACTTATATTCTAGCGGTGAACTTGTACCTTACTGATGAACTTAAACCAGATCGGTGAACTTATACTGCAGCGGTGAATTTGTATCATAATGATGAACTTATTCCATCATGATGAACTTAAACCGTTTCTGTTTCTGTTTATCTTTTGCTTCTTTGTCTTTTACTGTTATTTATTCAGTGATTCGTTTCTACGTGAGAGCAACTTTTTCAATCTCCGATCTCACGTAAAAATGACTCCATTTATGTTTACGTTTATTCACAATTGGATGAAAGCAACCTCTTCAGTCTCCGAGCTCACGTAAAAATGATTCCATTTCCGTTTACTCATTTTCGTGTATTTTAGGTTTCCAAGTCTTAAAGTTGTTGTGCACGTACAATCTTATCTAACGTGTTCATTAATCCTATCCTCAAAACGTGATTCATCCTAAGGAACTGGGCCTAAATTTAATAAACATGCAATTCAAGCAATCAAGCAGCAGTACTAGGGGTGTTCAAAACCGAACCAAACCGACGAACCGAACCGAAACCGATCAAAAAACCAAAACCGAATAAGGTTTTTCCTATTAAAAAAATCGAATAAGGTTCTCTTTTGTAAGAACCGAGTGTTTTGGTTCGGTTACCGGTTTTAGTTTTTCAAAACCAAAAAATCGAAACCGAACCACATAAATACGTTTATAGTGTTTTTTGTTTTTGAAGTTCTATATTCGGTCATTCGTGTCTCAGCCTTTGAAGTGATTTTAGCTCCAAAAGACCTAATAACTATTTTTTGGACAAAACTTTGTTTTGAAAAGAGAAGAGAAAGAATAATTTTATTGTTATTAATTATGTTTTTATAATTTTTATACAATTTTTATTATAATATTTGAAAAAATATTAATAAAGAAAAAACCGAACCGAACCGAAATTGGAACCAGGATTTTAAAACCGAAACCGACTCGGTTCTAATTTTTCTAAAACCGATTCTGGTTTTGTAATTTTAAAACCGAAACCGACTAGTTTGGTTTGATTTCACATCAAAACCGAACCGAACCGTGAACACCCCTAAGCAGTACATCTCCCAAATAATGTTAACATAACATATATCTCTAGTAAATGCATGCATCAAACAAGCTCTAATTCCCGTGATGTAGGCTCTTTCAGACAAAACACATGTAGTACCACCTACCCAGAGTCCTTAGCCTTAATGAGTTACCACTTAAAGTTGTTCTTCACAATACCTATTCATAATTAAACATATTAAATTATCAATAATAATTATACACTAATATATATATATATGACAATATTCCTTAATTTATTTCCTAGACTTATCATCCATTTAATGACACCTCACCATGCCAAAAAGTCCATCCAAAATTCAACCGTAGCTTTCAACGCTTTCATAAACTAACATGCATTGTACATTTAACATAACAATTACCATCATTAACCAATATGCAAAACCATATATCTTAAATCGTCTCCTTTCACAACATCCCGACAATAATAAGAGTGACTACTCCCATACCACTCCCAAATCTTAGTACAAAAGGAAACTATAATGAAGAACTTATTTTCTAATGAATTAGTAAGAGTCAATTTTCCAATACATGTAGTAGCAAATACATCAACATATTTGTGCTTCCTTCCTAGCATTTCATCAAACCGACATAATTTATTCAACTAAAAGAGTTGCAGAACAAACATAACCAACAAAACAATATCTGTCACGACCCAAAGGTGGGCCGAACAGAACTGCCATGTCAGACGACCCGATCCTCGGAGAGAACTCAGTTACCTAGCCCAAGGCGTGAGTTTTTATGCGGAAGACTTAGCGAGACTAATGCCAAGCTCAATCCCAAATAACATGGGTTGGGGTCTACAGAATGATCAACTAGAGACATGATAGCATAATACAAGAAAAATATTATGCAGAAATTAAATCAAACAACACCAAAAACTAAAATCCAAACGTACCAGGAACAAAGGAATTGGACCGACGAACCTCCACCCATCCATGGGGAGGTCGAAACACCCATCCAGGATTAACAACATTGCCCAGCTACACTCACAAGACCAATACTCTGAACCTACACCCTAACCTGGGGAAAAAAATATAGTCTAAGGGGTGAGTGACTAACTTAGTAGGGAAATCTATACTAAATGCAAAGAATGCATAAACCGTTTTCTTTCTCTTTTGAAAATCATTTTATGTTTCTCATTTACTGTACTTGAATTTTAAACAATCAAAACTCTTTATCATTTTATAAATCCGGCCCTCGATGTGGTTTTATCAAAATCCGCTATATACATAGACAACTATAATCACAACATAGGCCAATATCGTTTTCGTGTAAAAACGTCATCAGTAAAAAGGGATGGTCACTCATGGACCCATCCGCCACACAGGTGGGGTATGATCACTTGGATATGCTGACGGGCCGTAACCACCGTCGATACAATCCGAGATCTAGCGCATTACCCAAATTGTCAGCGAACGAACCAACGACGACACAACTCGTGTAACCGCCCAATACCAGTCATAGAAAGGTGGCTATCTGCCAATAGCAACACCTCATAAGGCAGGAAAACCAATGATGGCGACCCGCAGATCTAGCCCATCACCCGAGTTGTCGACAAACCAGTCAACGAAGACACAACTTGTATAATCGTAGTGATGGATGAGGTTGCCCCACGATAGACCCTGGTGTCCCAAATTGACAAGGGTTACTAATTAGCAAGCTCAAGTCGTCCAGCCAACTCGCCAAATGAAACGATATTGTGGTAATCAATCTTCGTGACTAACAACGCTGCCAACTCCGTGTGACATTACCCTAGCTAGGTTTAAGGGCTTGCAATCCAAGGAGGCGTCAACACCCTCCTATCCGAATTTACAACTTTCAGAAATTTCAGCACGAGGACACATCACCAATGCTCTACTTATATTTTTTTTTCCACTTTCAGGATTTTCAACATAAGGACATGTCATGAATGCCCCATCGTATTTCGAACGTAATGACCAATCTTCACGCAGCAGAAGATTACACGAGGATTGCCTCGTGATACTTTAGCGCTAAAGTGCCTAAAGCATCAAGAGGATTCATCCTCCTAATGTACATAACCGATGTCAAACCTTCTCGCAGTCAACGATCAATGGGATAACCTCGCGATGCTTTAACGCGAGAATGCTTAAAACATCAAGAGGATTCATCCCCAAATACAAGCACAAAATCACATCATCAACATATATGTGAATATCAGCAGTAAATCATGTACGGAATGTAAACGTGAGCAAACATACTACTAATAAAAACTGACGTGTTGTCGAACAATCCCCGTCGGGTTTTCAGATGGGGTAGTCCGCAAAATAGTATTTTTAAAAACCATGATGCAATGCAATGCAGATTGTATAAAAATCCCTACCTCGATAGCGATCACGACACGCTTACCGACAATACCGCTCCACATGCTGTTGTAAGCGAAAAGTTGAATCACCTAACACCTCAAGAACCTACAACAAGGTCGGTGTCAACATCCCATCAATCATAACAGGGATAATAGACAAGTCTCAATCAAGACTAAAATCCAAGATGGTTCCTAAGAACAACCACGAGGCCCAACCAGGAAATCGAAACTAGGAATCCCAACAAAATCCCTAACCTTGTCTCTCAACAACCTAACCAAAGGTTTAACAAAACTATCAGTTCCACTAGGCATAACTGACAGGTTCCAAGAAACACTTGGAAACCTTAATGGAAATCTGCTCCAACAAACAACAATAACCGACCAGCAATAATCAAACAATTAGAACTCCAATTCTGTAACTGATCTAGAGCTGTAGTTTGGAGGATATAAATTCAATATAGAGACGAAGATTGTGTCAAAATCCCATGCCAAAAGTCGTTCTAGAGTCGAAGATCTATCCAATTCAAAATTCCAAGAAAAACTGTTCCAAACAGACAGATTTTACAGTTCCGAATTAAAATGCTATAACTTGAGCTACCAGTAACGAATAAGGCTCAAATCAACGAGGTTAGATTCCTGACTTAATCTTGGAAAATTCATTAGAAGGCCTCGAACAGAGACGCTTACAATAAGGGGTCCAAACAGGGGCTACAATCAGCAAGAAATTCAGTTAACAAAAATTCACAAATTCTGCAGCTCACAAAGGTTCCGAAAATGTCACTTTCAATCATAAAACTTTCAAAGAAACTTTGCAGCAACTAACATATTTCAACCCTCCATTTCATAAACAATCCAACCAGTAAAAAGGAAACTTAAGAGTAACACCAAAATAAGTAGGAAAACGCAAAGGAGTTGCAGCACCTCCTAAAGTGAGAGGGCGTTTCTTTGGTTGGCCGAAACCAACTATCTCCAATGGGGGATAGTTCTCTTACCTCTACACCACAATCACACCTTAAAAAGGAAGATTGGAAGAGGCAATAACCCAAGGTAGCAAGGATGAGAAACTTCAAGAGGACCCTTGCAATGGGATGGAGGAATCGGCGCTAGGAGGGGAAGCTTGGCCGCGGCAAGGAGTCTTCACTCTTCAATTTTCTATTCTTCAAAAACTGGTCTTTCATCAGCAAGAAGGGGTATTAAACCCTAGGGTTTACAAAATAGGTCAAAGACCAAAATACCCTAGCAGAAAATTACTAAAATAACTCTAAATAATAAGACATAAACAATAAGTCCGAGTTTGGGAAATTAGTCTCTGTAAAAGAAATATTTGACATAGCAAAAGATAACCAAATATAACGTCCAATAGCTTGTTGGAAAGCTATGGATGTTGGCTACATTTGGTATGAAGAACCAAAATGGAAAGGAAGTCGTATTAATGGTCCAAATTGCCCTTGAATAGCCGAGGGTCAGATTTTAGGCGGAATTGGAAAACCCACAATTTCCTCCAAAAGAATTCAAGATCTCCATTAGTCCAAATGTCCACTCCTCCTTGTTTATTTGGATTCAAAAACCTACAAAATAAATAAAAAGTTAGAAAATAAAGGAGCCCTTGACTCGGGCTCAAGTGACGGGTCCTCGGGGCACATCATACTCCCCAGGTTGAAAAGGATTTGCCCTCAAATCCAGGAAGTATGCTTGATTATCTTCAACAAAATCTCCCTCCTAGATCAAATGGAAAAGTTTTATTTTCACCTTGAGGCATTTCTTTCATATAGGACCTTGCATATTGTCTTGCCAAAGATGGGAGAACAATGGTGAGTTCGCAAAAGACAACATCCGGATCTAGTAGTGGTAGCAACATTGAATCAAAATAATCTTCAATCGTAGAACTTCTTTCCTCAATTACAATATCAAAACCCTCTTTCCAAAACTCAAAATCAGCACAAACAACAAAAGAATCTTCCATCCAACCAATTTTAAAGAACCATGTAAGTAATGAATTTAACACCATGTCCCTTTCTTGGGGTACATACTCAATGGGATTAGACTCACAACAATCTGAAACAAGATGATGCGATAATAGTAAAACATAGTCAAAATAATTCTCATCCCACATATTCAGATGGCCCATCAACTCATTTTCAATTACACCACTAGGCATGCTGAGGTTATCAACTCCAATTGAGATTCCAGTATTAAAAGAGTGTTCAACTACAATGGCCACAACATTAACATCCAGCAATGGCATAACAGAATCAATAACAACAATACTCCTTAACCATCCAATTTCAAAAAGCCAAGTAATCAATTTTTTTAGTGGTGCATACCTTGAGCATCTAGTTTTGGCTAGGTTTCTTGTTTCTCCGAAATCATAAACTAGCAAATAAAGATTTGATTGAGGTATTGCCCCTAAGCCCCAATCTTCATTCATATGCATGTAAGCATAGTTGATAGGCCTCTTTCCATTTGTGAATGGAGAAAATACTTTGTCCATGCCCCCAAAAAAATCATAACAAGTTAGCTTCCCTTCACTTTTCTCTTCTCGGCATTCTATAGTGAGAGGTCTTTCTATTGTAAAAAAAATTTCCTCTCCACCAAGAGTCAACATTTTAAAAAGACTTTCTTCTTCAAAGGTTGCTGTAAGTAATACATATCCATACTCAACTATGCTTGTACCTTCCATTTTACATAAAACATTGCGGTTAGGCAAAGTGGAAGACTTTTTATCTTCCATGAATATTTCTTCCATGGCCATGAGTGTATCCCTTTGGGGAGGAGCTTTTTCCTCATCCATCTTTAGATTTGGTAGCTCTTCATCAATATAACTTTCTTCACGACAAGATGAAACATAAAAAGACTTGTTAGAAACACATGGAATAAGCAACTCAACGAAACCTGTATTAACTTCATCTAGCTCGGTTTCATTTCTAGCAACTTGTTCCCATGGGCTTGATGTTTGAAGAATCTTACAATGTTGATTTTTCATATCCATCTCATGTTCCTTCTCGACCCCATTAATTGTGGCAAAAAAAATATCTTCATTTTCTACATGATCATCTTCACATATTGGACCTTTCAAAAAAACTTTTTCAGCCGCTTGAGTGTCCATCATGAATAGTGGCCCTTCGGGAGCATAAATAGTCTCTACTTCCAAGTAGTCTTCTTCATTAGTGGCTGCCATGTAGTCAACTTGGCTTCTCTCTTCAACCTCACAATCTTTTAGGATAGTACTCTTTTGATTCGGCCATTTTGAAGCACGGTGCCCAATTTCAAGGCACTCAGAGCAACGAATATCTTTAGCCTTTAGCCGAGATGTATCAAATCTTTTTCTCATAAATCTTTTCATCATCTTCCAAGTAATAAGATCATCTTCCCCATCAATTTGACGCTGAGCTTTTAAGTTATTCCACCAAGATTTAGCATAACCAACAAATGACGAGGAGGCTAGTTTTACTTTACCTTTATCCGAAAATTCGTGACCATCAAATATGTTTTCAACTTCTTCCAACCAATCCATACACTCAATATCATTTTTGAATCCACTAAATGGAGGGATGGATAAATCCACAAGCTTAAAATCATTCTTTTTATGAGATCTTCTTCTCGAATTTGGAAACTCTTCCATAACGCTTTCTGTCGCACCCCAATCATACAATTTTTTATTTTGACCCCTTGACTCGATTGATGTGTTCAATTTTTCCCTTGATATAGGAGTCCTAGTGCCCCTCACATGCCTACTAGAACGTTTCTCTAGACTTTCTTGAAGCCTAAGAATCATGTCAAACAACTCCCGCTTAGTAGGCTCGGTTTGCTCAAGAGTTTCCTCGTGTGGTGGTGCACTTGAATTATTTCTCATATCTCTAGGGTTGTGATAGTGAGCCTCACTTCTCGTACTCATAATAACCCTATTAAAACACAATAATACAGCAAGAAAACGTGAGCCAAAGCTCTGATACCAAATGACAGGCTCCAAAAAACAAATGGGAAGCCTTTGAGAAATCTGTTCGGAAAAAACTACAACTCGCTGAATCAACAATAATCAATCAACTTTAACTCCCAAATTGTGCGTGAGATTGAATTGAAACTTGGCAAGGCTGTCCTTAATACAATCACAATAATCGTGTCAAAATTCCATAAAGAAATCCATTCTAGTTCAAAAGTTATGCTCCAAATACTAATGTTCCAAAAACTGTTTTTATACAGGGCAGATTAACGACAAGTACTCAAAATGGGATAACTCGAGTTGCATACATCATATAAAGTTCAATTTTGGAGGGTAGCTCCCTGACTCAATCTCGAACGAATCTCTAGAAGACGTCAACCAGAAAAGAACGACGCAAATACCCCAAACAGAAGCTTCAATCAGCGATAACAACATTCAAAACACAAACACAGATTCAGCAGCTCAACCCTATTCCGAAAATTATCACCTTTAATTCATTAATTTCCACAAGAGTGTCTCCAGCAACCAACATATATCAGATCTCCATATCATAAGTTAACCAACCAGTAAAAAGAACTCAAGAGTAGCACCAAAATAAGAAGGAATACGCAAAGGAGTTGCAGCACCTCCTAAAGTAAGAGAACTTTCCCCCATTGGAGATAGTTGGTTTCGGCCAACCAAAGAAACGCCCTCTCACTTTAGGAGGTGCTGCAACTCCTTTGCGTTTTCCTTCTTATTTTGGTGCTACTCTTGAGTTCTTTTTACTGGTTGGTTAACTTATGATATGGAGATCTGATATATGTTGGTTGCTGGAGACACTCTTGTGGAAATTAATGAATTAAAGGTGATAATTTTCGGAATAGGGTTGAGCTGCTGAATCTGTGTTTGTGTTTTGAATGTTGTTATCGCTGATTGAAGCTTCTGTTTGGGGTATTTGCGTCGTTCTTTTCTGGTTGACGTCTTCTAGAGATTTGTTCGAGATTGAGTCAGGGAGCTACCCTCCAAAATTGAACTTTCTATGATGTATGCAACTCGAGTTATCCCATTTTGAGTACTCGTCGTTAAATCTGCCCTGTATAAAAACAATTTTTGGAACATTAGTATTTGGAGCATTACTTTTGAACTAGAATGGATTTCTTTATGGAATTTTGACACGATTATTGTGATTGTATTAAGGACAGCCCTGCCAAGTTTCAATTCAATCTCACGCACAATTTGGGAGTTAAAGTTGATTGATTATTGTTGATTCAGCGAGTTGTAGTTTTTTCCGAACAGATTTCTCAAAGGCTTCCCATTTGTTTTTTGGAGCCTGTCAATAACATTGTCACCCTAAACATAGAGTCATTGTCTAACCAATTAAAGATAGGCAAAAATGTAAGAGGACAGAAGTCCAATTACAAGACATAAGTCCATCTTAAATGACCTTCAGATAATAACCAAAATAAATTATGAAAATCCACTCCGCATAACCAATTCAGCAACCTAACTTGGCATAACAACAGCTCTCAATATTTAACAACAACCAGAAATTTCCTCTCAAATGGTCCCAGCACTTCAGCTTAGCAATAACCAACAAACAGGAACAATAAAATCAGACTAGCCGAGCCGTAATAGAATCAAAACAGTAAACAAATTCCCCAAATTAAACACAACACCTCGGGCAGTAATTCAACCGAAGAACAGGACCAAATTCACCTAAACCAAGGCTCACAAACAGGACATAGTCTTGACCTGAACAAAGCAAAACCGAGTTACAGCGCAAAGAATAAAACCAAATTTCAGAATTCCAAAACAGAAATCTAATCTAAACACAACTCCCCAGCTTCATCAATATAACTAAGCACTATAGGGAACAAACCATCCAAATTAGGAGTCAGAATAAAAACAGAACCGAGTCTACACTTTACAGAACTAGCAGTGAACTAATTTGCAGAAAATAACTCCGTCAACAGGGAAATCAAAACATAACAGAATTGAGACAAAGAACAGGGATCAAATTCATCCCTACAGCAGCTATCTAAGAGGCCCTAAATCAAATAGCTAAGCATCGCGGTAAAACAGGGTAACAATTATCAGAAATCGAAACGTAACTCCTCAACTCGAAAATGACCGAACATGCACGAGGGGAATTAATACGGCCGAAGCCCCCAACCAAGAAATCTAACATACCCAGGTATCCTCGTTCTACCGCAAGCCAAAGCTCAACTGAAGGAGAGACCCTCGCTCATGGCATCACTCAGTGAAACAAGTTAATCTGGCCGAAATCAAAATCACCAAAAATTTAAGCTATACAGAGTCAAATCCTCGGCATTATCTATTAGACAGCATTAGAGGCCGGGAGGCCAAGAAAACGTGAAGAAGTCTTACCTAAATCGAAGGACATGGCGGAAGAAATGTCCGAACCCGGAAGCCCTAACTTCCCGAGCTCTATGCTTTCCAAATCGGACGACAAAATCACTCCGCCGACCACTCGCAGCTTCCGTCGACCCTCGCTCGGAATACCGGAGCTCGTCTCGACCAGTCTCTTCTCCCTCGCTCGCGATCTTCAGGAAACGAAGAAGAACACGAAGGAGAAGTGCTTAAGAAGGAAGGATTTCAGAAGCTTCTTCTAAAATTTATCTTAATAATTAAATAAATTATAATTTTTTATTATAATATATATATATTAAAACCATATTTTTAAATTTCACATTTCCCGATTGAATCCGATTCACTTCAAAACGCTAATTGAGAACTTCAGCCCATATAATTTATCCAAACATTTTCAAAAACAAACTTTCCACCCAGATAAACTCAATTTGATCATTTTTCTAAAAAATACACTCGTCGCCGCTACGCGATAAAATTGGTCAACCTTCTATATTTTGATCGAAAATTCACAAAAAATTTACACGTTATATTTTTAAATTATTTTTAAAATCTCAAATTTTACTATATCCCCACATGCTTATTGAACAAAACCACAAACAGCATCACGCAGTAACCAAACTGAAGGAACCCACTCATAAACAACAATGCTAGAAACTATTCCATGCAATAAACACAAGCAAGGTAAAAATCTGTTTACCATCATCCAAAAGTTGCAGAACCGCCACCAAAAATCCTTTTGTTCTCCTCATTAATATCCACTCAGCCACGTATGAACTTCTTTCTTCTCAAACTCTCTAACCCTTTTTCTCAAATCTCTCACAGCAACCCACTCAGTCTCCTTCCTTACAGTTTCTCCCTCTGTTTCACTTCTGTTTCACTGTCATTCTCGTTCTCCTTCCTCTCAGACCTTCACTTAATTTCACCAACAGTTTCTCACTCCAATTGCTTCACACAAAAACCAGAGAAGTAGGAACTTCCGTCTCACGATTCATTCTCAAAACTCACAGAACCTCTCGGCCTCACTCTCCTTCTCTATTTCTATAACGTTCCTCTTCTATTTATAGGCCACGACCAACGTCCTATCTGTAACGACCCAGATTTTGATCACTTTTTGAAAATATGTTAAAATTTGAGAAAACGTGTCAGAGCGCGCCTAATTCGGACCACTACCAACCGTTGGTAAAAACTCGTTATAAAAATCCAATTTAACAAAATGCAAAAGCGTTATAAATAAAATCGTTTATTTTAAAATACTGCGGAAACGTAAATAAATTTCATTTGATTAAGGAAATACTAAACAATTTAAATATGCTTAATTTACAATTCAGAAAATTTGATTTAATTTACAACCCGATTATTTCTTACTTTTCGTAGCTTGGCCAACCGCAAGCTCGCGCGTGCAAATCCCTCATCCACTGCTTCTAATATGACGCTATCTTCTCCTGCGAGTACCAATGAAGAACACACAACTAGGGATAGCTCCAGCTCCTGGTCACGGACGGCAGCAGCTCCTCTCTGGCTCCGGCTCTTGCTCCCGACAACTTCACAGCAGCATCTCCAGCAGTCCCCGACTCAAGGTAGCAACTCCATCATCGGCCTCCAGCACCGAGAACTCCCCCACCCAAGAGCTCACCCTTCACTCTCCATCTCTTCTTCTTCAGCCTTGCAATATGCCATTCCCCTTTAATCATAGCAGCAGACGAGCCAAACAAAGCCCTCCCCATTTTCCTCCTGCTTCAGAGGTTGTCCCCCACGCCATGTACAATCATGGAGAGAAGGATTGTGTTGTCTGTATAGCAGACAACGAAATCCACCCAAACTGAATGCTGGACCATTGGCCTCTGGCCAGTCCAGCCCGAACTGGAACCACGCCAGGGCTCCCTCGCGAAAACGCTAGCCCGCGAATTGCCGAGCTTCGATCATCTGCCATCGCCAACTCGTCGCCGTCGCTGCTCCCTCGTCGTCGCCACTCGGCCATCGCCGGCCACCGCACATCGACTGAACATTGCCATCCGACACTCCCCCAACGATACTCGAGCCCTAGTCATCCCGACGCTCGCCTCTTCGCTGCGCCAGCAGCCGCACACCGTCGTCGTTCCTTCGTCGCCAGTCCCGTTCGCTCGCCGACACTCTCCTCGTCTCGATCTCTCTCCCTCGTCTCTCCCTCTCTTTCTGGTCTCTATTCTGCCCGTGAAACACACGAACACAAAATGGACTTTGGCCATTCTATGTTTTTAAAACACTGGATCGGTTTGGTTTTTGCTGAACCGGTTCAGCATACCCTCCAACAATTAAACTTTAAATTATTAAATTAAATCCATTAAATTTCTAATCTGATTCTAATTTAATCTTTTAATTTATTAAATTTAATCCAAATTATTCAATCTATTCATTAGCTTTAAAATATCTCTCAATTTAATTTAGCAAATTAAATTCAACTTATTCCTTATCACTAAAATACCCCTAAGCCTAACACTCCTAATACACCCTGTAATATCCCAATAATTAAAAATATCGGGGTATTACACTATCAGTGTCCATTGAAGATGAAGAGCCAAAGAGAGAGACGTTCTGATGCAAACCTAAGGATATATGAGATCCGAGACTCGACAACAATGCAGAATGTTCACAGGATGCCTTGGAGATTCAAATGGATTAGGAGTTCGACCCGTTATCTATGAAGAGATAAGAACAGAAACTATCAAAGAAATGAGCTTGACTCAAACCAAACTTGTTGGTTGAACCAAAACTATCAAATTTGATCTCTTCAAGCAAAAAATTGAAGAAGATCAAGCCCGCAAAGAGAACTCAAGAAGAGAATGCAAAATGCTCTCAAATTTCAAGTTGTAAGTTATGATTTACATTGAAGATTTGCCCATCTATTTATAGGCAACTCAAGGGGACATGGAAACATGTTATAATTACATAAAATATACAAAAGAATTAATAAAATTCAAAGTTAAGTGAAGAAATGCCGATGTGGCACTCGAGAGGCAAATCTGATCAGCGGTGCATGTGTGGGTCGGTGCCGACTGATCGGTGCGCTCATTGTTCCTTCGGCGGCGCGCACTGTTCCTTCGGCAGTGCGTGCACTGTACATATGACGGGGCACGAACTGTACCGTTTGCAGCACGGGCTGGGCTTCTCCGTGGGCTACTTGGGCCATTCTTCAAATTTAACAATATTGCCTTGCTTCTCTTGCCTTATTGGGCCTCCATGGACTCTCCCTTAATACTTAGGACATTCATGGGCCTTTGTTCTTCATTAATAATGTCTTTCACATCTATTTGTTTGATTAAAGTTTGTAAATTCTTAGACATTTCCTTTATCCTTGCTCTTGTCATGGGTCCCTCATTGAGTTTTAGTGAATCCAAGCTCTTCATAGGTTCTTGAATCATATCATTCCCTCCCTCTTCGAAAAGATTCGTACTCGAATCTCCTGCATCATATAAGGATAAGTCTGTGATATTAAAAGTATTGCTTACGTTACCATACCTGTCTGGTAGATCGATCTTGTAGGCATTATTGTTTATGCGCTCCAAGACTTGGAATGGTCCATCCCCCGTGGTTGTAGCTTATTTTTCCGTTGGCTTGCTAATCTTTCCTTTCGTAGGCGAACCCAAACTCAATCACCAAATTCAAATATGACTTCCTTTTGCCCCTTGTTGACTTGTCGTGCGTATTGTTCATTCTTCCTTTAGATATTGTCTCGTACCTGTGCGTGTAACTCCTTGACAAACTCATCATTTCCTTTGCCATCTAGATCAATAAATTCATTAGTAGGCAATGGCAATATATCAAGTGGAGTAAGAGGATTAAATCCATAAACTATTTCGAAAGGCGAAAAAGAAGTAGTAGAATGTACAACTCGATAGTATGCAAACTAAACGTGTGGCAAACATTCTTCCCACTGCTTTAAATTTTTGGAAATTATTGCCCTTAACAATGTGGATAATGTTTGATTGACCACTTCGGTTTGTCCGTCCATCTGGGGGTGTGCTATGGTGGAAAACAAAAGTTTTGTTCCAAGCTTGTTCCACAATGTCCTCCAAAAATGGCTTAAAAACTTGACATCCCTGTCACTCACAATAGCTTTTGGGATTCCATGCAAACATACTATTTCCTTAAAGAATAAATTCGATATATGCGTAGCATCATTAGTTTGGGAACACGCTATAAAATGAGCCATTTTGCTTAAACACCCAACAACCACAAAAATATTGTCTTTACCTCCCTAGGTACGTGGAAGCCCTAATTCAAAATCCATGGAGATATCCATCCAAGGATGGTCGGGCACGGGCAAAGGGCTATATAGCACATACGGCTTTACCTTCGATTTGGCCTTCCTGCATTCAATGCATTTCTCACAAATAGATATTACATCAGATATCATTTTTTGCCAGAAAAAATGCTCACTTAGTATGCTCAGAGTTTTGTCAATCCCAAAATGTCCCTTTAGTCCTCCTCCAAGCGTTTCTCTAACAAGCAATTCACATATTGAACATTTGGGCACACAAAGTTTGTTCTTGTTAAACAAATACACATCATTTTTATAGAAATCTACACATGCGATTTTCTCACAATCTTTCCATGCATGACAAAAGTCCAAGTCTGATTCATACAAATCTTTAATAAATTCAAACGCCAATAATTTTGATTGTAGAGAAGTGATGAGAACATAGGCGGCTCTCTGCTGTTAGTTGCTAGAGTAACTTGTTGTTATTAGTCTTGATTTACTGTTGTCTCGCTTACTGCTTGGCTCTTAGCATGTTGAGTGATGTCTCGTTGGTTTTTGGACTGCCATATTAAAAGTTTAACTCTGCAGAATTGTTAGGATTGTCTCCTGCTCGATTATAGTCTTTGTCCAATTTCTAGCCACTGCCCAATAAGGTTCTGGTTGGTTGATGTTTGGTTATTTGATGTTGTTGTTGAAAATCATTTTGGTTAAATTATCTGTCAACTTCACCATGTTCGAATATACCATGTACTGTTGTTTTATATCCAGATTGTTATGCTACCTTCGTTGGTTATATCTATGATCATTTCATGCCATTAAATTGTTGTAAGCATGTTTAGCGTTTTGAATATACCGCTACTGTTTTTCCACCAATTTTTGTGGGTATTTAGGACGTCGTATATATAGTGCTGTTGTTTTCTTTACATTGCTAAGCATGTTTAGAGTGTTAAATATCGTTATTGTTTCTGTTAGTCGTCAAGCATGTCTAGCGTTTCAAATATATATATCATTGCTATTTTCCTTTAAAATGTTAAGCACGTTTAGTGTGTTAAATATCATTATTGTTCTGTTTGTAACGACCCGGATTTTTTTGTAAATCCTTGAAAATACGTAAAATTTGAAATTTCTTTCTTTTTAAAACCAAAACATATCAAAGTGCGTCTAGCCGAATCGCTACTGACTCTTTCTTTAAACTCGTTATGAAAACCGATTGATAAAATGTGTGGAAGCGTTATAAAATAAATCCTTATAAAAATATGGCGAAAGCGTAAATGAATCGTTTAAAGGATAGACTAAACAATGAAGTGCAAAACAATAAACTTAATATGATTACAACCGTTTACTCGTTCTTTTCTTTGCCTGGTGTTAGAATCCGGGCTTGTCCAGGACGTGTTGTCCATGGCCGCCCATGCTAAAGTAGTTTTCTTTCTATTTATGGAAGTTCCTTTGTATTTCTTTTATTTCTATTTTAGACAAGTGACTCCTCACCACCATAGCATGTTTACTCCTGCCATGGTGGGAATGGTCCAGAATGCTCTTTAGGGGGAAAGGCATGACTGCACGTAGACCCCCCTACCCAATGTAATTTGCTAACAATCAATGATAAAGCTTTTTACATACAAACTATGATCACTATGCTTAATGATGCGCTTTTCGATTAATCTCGCTCGCTTACTGCTCGCTCGTTAGACACAGCTCGTTCTAACGTCGTGGGCAATCGGTGCCATTGGCACTCCTCGTAGGCTGACTCGTTGTTCCACCTAACAACAAGTGCCGCACGGTCTCTCCTAAGTCTCTTAAAAGTAGGACCGTGACAGTTGGTATCAGAGCCCAGTTGGCTCAAATCGCAAGAAAGCATGCCGAAAAAGAATTTGCCGGAGAAAACAAGCTCGTCGATGGATCAGCTCCAACGGTTAATCGAGCTGGAAGAGGAGATGAAGTATCTCCAAGAAATCCCTGATAACATTCATTTTCTGGAGGAACGAATAAAGGAAATGTCTGAATTTCCTGCTGAGATTGTTGTTGTTCATAACCGAATAGACACCATCCTGATCCAAGAGCTGATTGATCGAGTGAAGAACCTCGAATCCCGACCAGAGAAGGAAAAAGGGGTAGAAAGTGGAGAGAGCTCCACAAGTGCTATAGTCGGGTCCTGGAGCGTGTCGAAGAGATCGACCAAGCTCATACTCAACTATCAAGCACCGTGACTGGCCTAACAAAAGACTTCAAGACGATGTTTGAATCCCTCAAAGCTGAGATCGCTGAAATAAACATCAAATTGAACGTCACTATGAGAGCCATGGGAAACCAAACTCAAGCTTCAAGTTCAGTTGAACTCAATCGGGTGAAAATCCCAGAGCCAAAATCCTTTGGGAGAGCCCGCGATGCCAAGGAAATAGAAAATTTCATCTTTGACATGGAACAATACTTCAAAGCAACTAAAATTGATGAGGAGTCAAAGGTGACCTTGGCCACGATGCATCTTACTAGAGATGCGAAACTTTGGTGGAGGTCAAAATACAATGATATTTGCAATGGTGACTGTACCATCGATACTTGGGAAGAGCTCAAAAAGCAGCTGAAGGATCAGTTCTTTCCTAAAAACGTTGAGTTCAATGCACGTCGACTGCTGCGAGAACTAAAACAGACTAGCAGCATCCGCGAGTACGTTAAAACGTTCTCAAGGCTCATGCTAAATATTCGAGCCATGTCAGAGAAAGACAAGATCTTCACCTTCATCGAAGGACTGAAACCGTGGGCCAGGACAAAGTTATATGAACATAGGGTGCAGACCCTCTCGAGCGCTCTTGCTGCTGCCGAACGATTATTCGACTACTCCAACGAGAATCCTAGTCAGAAAAAGAATCCTCCCAACAATTCAAGCAATACGAAGTCCCCTAGACCAAACCCGAGCGCCGCTGAAAGAAAGCCGTATGTCCCAAGAGAGGGCCAAGAGACATCAAGGGGAGCTAATTACCAACGACCAACGAACAGGTCTATGTCCTGTTTCTTATGCAAAGGACCACATCGAGTGGCTGAGTGCCCCCATAGATAGGCGTTAACAGCTCTACAACCGTCGATTACTAACGACAACCCAGCAGAAGAAGTTGTTGAAGTAGAACCCACAGAAGTTGCAGAAGTTGAGACAATGACGTTCTTATCAGCTGTTCAACAACATATGGATGAGCTGAAAAGGACCCTTACTAAAGGCCTCATGTATGTGGAGAAACCTTATCAATAATAAAGTTGTCCAAAGTACAATGATTGACTCAGGAGCTACCCATAACTTCATAACAGAAAAAGAAGCGCGCCGCTTAGGCCTTAAACTGGAAAAGACCACTAGTAAGATGAAGACAGTGAACGCAAAAGCAATGCCTGTGGTTGGGGTCGTAAGAAGGGTCCAATTAAAGCTCAATTCGTGGTTGGGACCAGTCGATTTTGTTGTGGCGAAGATGGATGACTTTGATACTATACTTGGTATGAAATTCTTGATGGAACACAAAGTCATCCTCATTCCCTCTGCAAAATGTTTGGTGATTACAGGGAGCAACCTAATAGTAGTTCCCGCAATTCTCAAGCAACCAAGCCCCAGTAACATAAAAATGATCTCGGCTATGCAGTTTAAACGAGGACTGAAGAACCAAGATCCAACCTATGTTCTTGTCCCCTCAATCATGGAGAAAGGCAAAGAAGAAGTAGTGCCTTCAAAAATTATGGAAGTACTAGAAGAATATAAGAGTACTATGCTTGAAAGCTTACCGAAGTCACTACCTCCGCGCAAGGACATCGATCATCAAATTGAGCTCACACCAGGAGCTAAACCCCCAGCAAAAGCGCCCTATCGAATGGCCCCACCAGAACTGGTAAAACTAAGAAAGCAATTAGATGAAATGCTTGAGGCAGGGTTCATAAGACCTGCAAAGGCACCATTTAGAGCACCTGTGTTGTTCCAAAAGAAGAAGGACGATAGGTTACGCTTGTGTATTGACTATCGGGCCTTGAACAAAGTCATTGTTCGAAACAAGTATCCCATCCCACTCATCACAGACCTTTTTGATCAACTATACAAGGTAAAATATTTCACAAAGCTCGACTTGGGTTCAGGTTATTATCAAGTCAGGATTGCAGAAGATGACGAGCAAAAGACGACTTGTGTGACCAGATATGGAGCTTTTGAATTCTTGGTGATGCCCTTTGGACTGATAAATGCTCCCGCGACTTTCTGCACTCTAATGAACCAAGTATTTCGCGAATTCCTTGACAAATTTGTGGTGGTATACTTGGACGACATTGTGGTCTATAGTGAGAGCATCGAAGAACATCAAGTTCACCTTCGTCTAGTCTTCGAGAAACTGAGACAGAATCAGTTATATGTAAAGAAAGAAAAGTGCTCCTTCGCTCAGAAGAGTATTGGGTTCCTTGGCCACATTATTGAACAAGGCCATCTTCGCATGGATGTAGACAAAGTCAAGGCAATCCAAGAATGGAGAAACCCCACTTCAGTTACAGAATTGTTCCTTCCTTGGTCTCGCAAATTATTACCGATGGTTTGTAGAAGGATTCTCCAAGAAGGCCGCACCTCTCACCGAACTGTTAAAGAAGGGAATCCATTGGGAGTGGAACCAAGAATGCCAAACAACCTTTGCCAACTTAAAAGAAACTATGATGCAAAGTCCAATTCTGGCTCTAGCCAATGTGACTTTGCCATTTGAAGTCGAAACTGATGCATCTGACTTTGCACTGGGAGCAGTTTTATTATAGAATGGCCATCCTGTCGCTTATGAAAGCCGCAAGCTGAAAGAAGCTGAAAGAAGGTACATAGCTCAGAGAAAGAAATATTGGCCGTAGTACACTGCCTTCGTGTATGGACACATTACTTGCTTGGATCAAAGTTTATAGTAAAGACCGACAACAGAGCAATTTGTCATTTCTTTGAGCAGTCAAAGCTAACATCCAAACAGGCGCGTTGGCACGAACTTATCTCAGAATTTGACTTTCATTTTGAGCATAAGTCGGGCCAATCAAATCAGGTAGTTGACGCCTCAGTAGAAAAGCAGAATGTGCCAGTCTTTGTCCTTTATCTCAACTTCAAGTAAGTAGAGTTACCGAATCTATGAGAGATCGCATTCGAAATTGTCTACAAGACGAGCCTGCTGCTCGAGCTGTCATGCAATTAGTAAAGGAAAAGAAGACGCGACAATTATGGATCGAAGGAGACCTGTTATTAACCAAGGGAAATCGCCTGTACGTGCCACGGAGTAACGATCTACTGCGAAATCTATTGAAGGAATATCACGACACCTTGTGGGCTGGTCATGCAGGATGGCAAAGAAAGTATGCCCTATTAAAGAGGAGATATTATTGGTCTCACATGAAAGACGATGTGATGCAATATACCAAAACCTATTTGGTATGTCAGCAAGACAAGGTGGAAAGAGACAAAGTGGCGGGTTTGCTAGAACCATTACCGGTGTCAACGAAGCCTTGGGAAAGTATATCTCTAGACTTCATCAATAATCTGCCACCTTCAAATGACTTTCAAGCAATCTTGGTGATAATCGATCGGTTTTCCAAGTACGCTACTTTCATAGTTGCCCCAAAATATTGCTCCGCAGAGACGACAACACAACTTTTCTTCAAGAATGTTGTGAAATTATGGGGGATACCTCAAAGCATCATTAGTGATCGAGACACCAGATTCACAGGAGCCTTTTGGGTAGAACTATTCAAGCTGTTGGGATCTAGCTTAAATATTTCTTCCAGTTATCACCCCCAAACGGATGGTCAGACTGAACGTTTTAATAGCTTACTAGAAGAATATCTGCGGCACTTCATCAACACCAACCAAAAAAATTGGCCAAGTCTGCTTGATGCTGCACAATTCTGTTTCAACTGTCAGAAAAGCTCCTCTACAGGAATGAGCCCATTTGAAGTCATTTGCGGAAGGCAACCAACTATGTTGCACACCCTCGATCATCCATACTCAGGGAAATGCCTGAAAGCCTACAACTTCTCGAAGGAGTGGCAACAAAATACTGAGATAGCTCATGCCTACTTGGAACGAGCCTCTAAACACATGAAGAAGTGGGCAGACTTGAAGAGACGGCCGCTAGAACTTAAAGCTGGAGACCTTGTATTAGTGAAACTCTTGCCGGAACAACTTCGTTTCAAAGGTCAGAGAGACAAACGACTGGTTCGGAAGTACGAAGGTCCAATCCAAGTCATTGAAAAGATTAGACGGGCATCCTACAGAGTTAATCTACTGGCGTGGCTTAAAATTCACTCAGTGATCCACATCAGCAACCTAAAGCCGTATCACCAAGACAAAGAAGATCAGGAGCGGAACAACATCACCAGGCCAGATATCGTCCTCAACAGATCAAGGCGTCCAAGCAAAGTGGAAGAAATTCTAGCAGATCGAAGTGTCAACACAGGCCGCCACCTACGCACAGAGTATCTTGTCAGATGGGAGGGACTTGGAGACGACGAAGTTACTTGGGAGAAAGCCGAAGACTTAGAAGATGCTACGCAGAAGATTGAAGAGTTCAAGCTGAAGACAAGTTGACGAGAGCGTCAACAACTCAAATGGGGGAGGATGTTAGAATCCAGGCTTGTCTAGGACGTGTTATCCATGGCCGTCCATGCTAGAGTAGTTTTCTTTCTATTTATGGAAGTTCCTTTGTATTTCTTTTATTTCTATTTTGGGCAAGTGACTCCTCACCACCATAGCATGTTTACTCCTGCCATGGTGTGAATGGTCTAGAATGCTCTTTAAGGGGAGAGGCATGACTGCACGTAGACCCCCCTACCCAATGTAATTTGCTAACAATCAATGATAAAGTTTTTTACATACAAACTATGCTCACTATGCTCAATGACGCACTTTTCGATTAATCTCGCTGGCTTACTGTTCGCTTGGTAGACACAAAGCTCGTTCTAACATCGTCGGCAATCGATGCCGTTGGCACTCCTCGTAGGCTGACTCGTTGTTTCCCTTAACAACGAGTGCCGCACGGTCTCTCTTAAGTCTCTTGAAAGTAGGACCGTGACACCTGGCCAGCCCCGAGTCTCGCAAGTGCGAAATCATTCATCTCTGCTTCATTATGTGTTCATCATCTACTTATTATTTGTTCATCGTTATACTTACACCACAAGTAAGGACGTGAGCTTTCGCCAAGGAAGGAAATGAGAAAAAATAATTATGCATATCTCTCTCTTTAATTCTTCTTGGAATGGGGGCCACCCAAACCAATTCTTTTCATTACGTTCGTTTTTCGTTCGTTCTTTACTCGTACATCGAGCTGAAGATTGGAGGTTGTCCTTTGAGATGGCCTAGTTGATCGACTTCTAACCTCCTGTGCTTAAGCTAGTCCCTTTCCCGACTAGGTGAGGGTGTTTCCTAGCTGCTAGGCTAGATCCGGACTACCCATATACCCCAACTCCCTGGTCGTCCCCTTTCCAGTGTATCCCGCCTTCAAGGTTCCTCCCCTTCTGGCATATCTCGCCTTCAGGGTTTCTTCCCTTCTAGCGTATCCCGCCGGAGGGTTTCTTCAGTGATGGGCGTATCCCGTCCATCCCGAACATTCTTTTCTTAGCATTTGTCCCCTTTCCGGCGTATCCAGCCTTCAAGGGTCCTCCCCTTCAATTGTATCCCACCTTCAGGGTTTCTTCCCTCCCGACGTATCCCGCTGGAAGGTTTCTTCAGTGATGGGCGTATCCCACTCATCCCGAACATTCTTGTTCTTAGCATTTTCCTCACTCGTGCAAGTGGGTACCACCCCGAGGGGGTACCCCCTACTGAGTTTCTATCAACATAATCTCAACCTAACATGACGCACAATGCATGTAACATAACTTTAATAGAAATTGAAGTGTGCATATAGAAGACAATAACTGAAATAAAAGAGCAAATAAAAGGAATGGAACACCCAATAACGTACAGCATATGAATGAAGCAATTATAGAACCAATTGAACAACGGGTAACATGCCCAAATATAAATCACACTAATAAAGGAGATAAAACGGATCACAAGCGACGTGCATGTTAAAGTAAGGCATGAATTAACTAAAATACTCAATTAAATACTAGCCATCAAACATGCTAAAATAATCAATTAAACATGCTCTCTAGATGATTAAATATTCCTAAATAGAATGGCATGTTCAAGAAGTAATTAACAACTATTAATTAGTTAGGCGATTCGATTAACATGCTCAATTTCTAATTAAGTTAATTACTGTAATCAGATTATCATGCTCAAGTTAACTAATTTAGTTAGGCCAATTAACATTCTCGTACAATACTAATTAACATTTAAACATCCTAGTTAATCTACATACTTAGCCAATTAACTAGCTTGGTTGACATGCTCAATTGATTACAATTTATATGCTAATCATTAAATACACATGCTAGAATTAGAGCGCTAATCATTAAATAAACATGCTAGAATTAGAGGAGTCAAACAACTAACTGATTTACATGCTCGGAATTTACACAATCAATTAGTTTACATGTTCAAATTAATAAACTAATTAGTCACCATAGATTAACGTTTAACTAAATTGATTAACAAGTGAGCATACCAATTCAGGGAGATAAAGCGAATAATAAATGGCAGAGCAATAACAATGAATAACAACATGATAGCGGAAACTAAACAGCAATTAATCATTCAGTATCGAAAATAGAGGTCCTAGCTTATTTCCAAACTGCATATATTCACTCGTCATTCACATCCTTGACATTCATCACTTTTTTCTCATTCATCACTTCTTTCAACAAAGCATTTATATCGCTCAATAGTCAATAAAACATAACAAATCAATGAAAAGAAAACATCACATAGCTAGTAATGACCTACAACAATAATTGACAAGGAACACATAACGGAGAATAACCACTATTAGTAGCAAGAAGAACTATACAAAATCAGCAAGAAACTAACATATAAAATCATCCAAGGAACTATCTAACAGTAAGCATTTCGAACGGACACAAAACGCACGCACTCTACTTGTGGTGTAGGGCCTCAATAGCCAAAGCACACTCAAATTTCTTACCTCGAGCTTTAATGCGCATTAGCATTCCGTCATTATTCTTCTTCCTCTTTTAGCACCTTGACAAATACCTTCACAGATTGGTAACATTTATTATTAGTTTAGTCGATTAATCAACGTATAAACATAGCGTCTCTTTCCTATTCTAAATCCTTAAAAATTCTAGGAACTCGTTAAAACGAAACGTAACATATCTCACTAAACTAATCCAATTACTATCATACGTTTATCCAATGAATAACTCAATCCAAAACAATAGAGCATGTCATCAAAGCTTTAACTAAACATGCTTGTTTCCAAGTAACGTATCCTATCCATCTTTATCAATGCTCAACAACAGTTATGCTTTACAATTCCAACACCAATCAACACAATATATTCACACATTCAACCTCCAAAAATCCATCCAAAACACCAATCCCAGCGTAACAACAAACTAGTAACAGTTGGAGGGGGAATTTCGTTACCTGCAGCACTTCCGAGAGCTACATCAACCATCTATGAAGCCTCACTTCTTTTCCCCATCTCAGCCTTCAAATCCCAGCGGCAACACAGCACACAGAGAGGATTCCCATTACTCCCACTGCTCTGCAACTCACGGCAGAACACCAATCCATCACAAATTACAAATCAACACAAGCATGAAGGATTATGTTACCTGAGGAACGCCGAAAACAGCCAACCCGGGCTGAGACAAACCGGGTCGGAGTACCCGGCTCGAAGCACTCGGGTCGGAACATCTGGGTCGCTAGCAAACCGACCTGAGGCTAGAACGCAGCCCTTGCCCTGCATCCCCAACACCATCGCCATTTGCCGTCGCCGAGCCTCACCGAACACCCGAAATTGGCGGCAGATGGTCGACGTCCAACTATGCCCCGACCAGACTCGTGACCCGACGAAGTCCGGCGCTTCTGCTCGCCATACGTCGGGACGACACGCACACCAGGGCTCGCCCACGTCGCCGGACGACGCGCATGACCCGAGTCTGAGTCGTTGTCGCCTCCTTCGCTCGTCGCATCTTCGCCCGTCGCCGATCGACTCTCTCCCTCGCCATCCAGCGCTCTCTCGGTCTCTCTTTCTATTTCTTCAGCAAGACAAAACATCCCCTTTAACCTAATTTTTCTTCTTCCTTTTAAATTACCTCTTGGACCGATTTTGGCGAACCGAATCAGTTTGGTTGAACCGGTTCAGCTTTCCCCCTTCTCCATTTCTTAATTTCTCTTTTAATTCCTCCATTTTAATCATAATTAATTTATATTAAAATATATTTAAGTATTAAATATTCGCATCAATTATTAATCGACCTAATTTCTAACTCTCAACTTAATCTAAATATCGTTAAAAGATTGTTAAGGGTCCAATTTAAATTTCCTAATCTCATTTCCTAAATTGATTTTCATCAATTAAACCTCCAATAAATTCTCTTAAATTATAACCATATGGTTACGTCCTTGGTAATACCCCGATAACTATACGATAAATTCAAATACCCTTAATTAATTCCCAATTATTCTTAATAAATTTTGATATAAAAATTTGGGGTATTACAGCGTTAGTCGTCAAGCATGTCTAGTGTTTCGAATATATATATCGATGTTGTTTTTCTTTAAAATGCTAAGTACGTTTAGAGTGTTAAATGTCGTTATTGTTCCTTTAGTTGTCAAGCATGTCTAGCGTTTCAAATATATATTGCTTTTGTTTTCCTTTAAAATGCTAAGCATGTGTAGAGCTTAAATATCGTTATTGTTTTCATTATTGTCAAGCATGTTAGGACTCCAAATGATAGAATTGTTATGCTTAAAAACGTTGCTCTAAACTCCACGCAAAAATAACTCATTGTTAATAAATTAAATTGAGTAGCTTATGCTTAGATAGCTTGAAATGTTTCGTTTTAGAATATCTCGCCATAATATAGGTTGTTAATAATTATTTCCATGTTTTCACGCTTTAGTTAATTTTCTTCCTATTATATTGCTTCGTATAGTTTTCCATTACTTAGTTCATTAATTTTGTTAATTTGATTATTGCTCAAAATCATCGTCTCGTATTATATGACTTGTAACATAGGTTGTTGGTTCTCTCTTCTTTATTGTCTTGGATTTACTTTATTGGTTTTGTTTATATTTCCATTTCATAGTATTGGCATGTTGTTGTGATTGTTGTGCCGCATTGACATGCATCATGTTAATAGAAACCATTAAGAATGTCACGTGTGTGTTGGTGTTCATTTGTGTGAGGAAAATGGATAAAGGAAATGAATGTAAGGGGAATTGGAGGTTGCGGAAGTGGTTCGGATCGTAACCAGGTAGACTCGAGATTATACCCTTACCTTGTTAGGTGGCGAGAGCCTATCTACCCAAGGGTTAGATGCCGACTAACGGCCACTCTCCCTACGACAGAACATCCAATGTCCCAGCTCAATGTATGAGTTGATGTTTATGTAATCGTAAGTCAAGAACAGTTTGAATGGATTCCATTCTGACATAATGAGTTAGAGCCATACATCATATTGCATATCTTATTTCTTGCTGAGCCTTAAGCTCATAGTTTGCTTGTGGTGTAGGTGATTGTCAGGATGTGGTTGTCCCTCGAGTGGAAGAGGAGGCATTACCCGTGAAGTACTTGGGTTACCCAGCTGAATCGACCTGAGAGGGTTATGGTTTGCGTGAAGTAAAAAGCTATTTTGAAATGGGTTGAGAGTTTATAAATGTCTTGTAAAACTATTAACTCACGTTTTAAATTGTCAAACCTAATTTTGAATTTAATTACGTTTTCCTCTTACTCTGATTTAATTATGCATCTTTAAATTATCTTGTTCACATCACGCATTCCTCTCCTATGTTTTAAATAATTAAAAAGAAAAATTTTACAATATAATTAAAAAGGAAAAAGTTAGAAAATTAACGCGGGGCGTTACAATGGTGGAGGGGCTGCTCGTTGCCCCATTCTCTGCAATGCTGCCAACATCTCACGTTGGCACTCATCTGCTCGCTCCTCCATTTTTTGCATTTTGAGCAGAACCATTTGCTGGAGTTCCTCCAGCCTAACAAGTCGATCCTCCATCTGGCGCATCCAGCTGGACATCTCCTCAAATATTGTAGTAAAATGAGATGTCTGATGAGGGGGCAGAGTTATCGGCTATGGAGCATCCTCCTCCATGTGATGCAGAGGCGATGCTGGAGGTTATTCCTCAGAGGTGGCTGGAAACTGTTTCTCTGAGGGGTCTAAAAGATGAGCCACTGAGGGGGGTGGAGGACGTGCAACTGAGAGGGAGGGGGAGGAGGGCTGGCAGTTGGGACACTATACCTCGCTTCTTCGGGGTCTTGCATACCTATTCCCCTTCAACTTTGCCTACCCCCATTCGATCCATTTTCAATCTATTGTGGACGTTTGTGGCCTTCTCTTTGATTCTCGACTCATCCTCCAAGATTGGTATCCCAAATTACTCAACAATCCTCTGAATGAGCTAATTGAATAGCAAACTCTTGGCCGGGTTGTTCAGCACCTTGTGCATGTGACTAAAAATGACATATCTGATGTCCATTTTGTTCTTGGTGAACACTTTTTCGAGCAAATAGAGATCCACGTAGTTAACATGGTCTCAATGTCTATCCTAAGGCAAAATGGTGTGCGTCATGATAATGTGGATCACTCGGGCTATGACATGCAGCTCATTGGACTTTGGCTTCTTGTATGTGTCAATCTTAGGATTCCGGTGCAACAATCTAAGCACTACCAGCCATTCACCTCGCTTGATGAAAGGTGGCTCCTGAGACATGTGGTAATAGTGATTACTTGGTTCCTCCATCGCACGTCCAAGTATCACGTTAAGATCGTTGGAAGTCAGCCTCAACTCCTATCCAACACATATAAGTCTGGACCTCTAATGGCTGAGTGGATAGTTACAAATTTGCATAAAACAATTTTACAATCCTCTCACAGTAACTTCCACCCAATCGGCACAAACCGACTAAGCCAGCCCCCTCAAACAATTGTTCAATTTCCAACTCAGGCAAAGAATCAAAGTCTACTCTTCTAGAAACAATAATTGAACAGTATTTAACATCAGCTTCATACCGTTCATTCGCATAGGCTGTTTTGAAGAATGAGAAGTGGAAACCCCTTGCAATGGGTTGGAAATGGATCAGTGCACCTCCTGCTAGTCGTTGTTCAGGCTGCGGTTGAGGTTGAGATTATACTTCAATCTCGACTTTAGCTTCAATTCTACTAACAAAGCCCATCGCGACTCCTCCATCTTCACCCGCCGCGGGTGCTCCAACTTGCACTGTGGTGGGTACAATTTGGTGAAACTGACCGACGAGGTCAGTTGCAAGCCGACGGCATTCATGGGCAGAGTTTGTCGTTTCTGCTTGTGGTTGCAGGTGAGTCTGTGACGAACCACTTTTTCACTTGAGCATCATTTTCTTTGCACGAGAATCCATTAATATCGATTACATAGTATGGAACGAAGGTTTGAGAGCACGAATGTTCGCCAAGGATATTGTGATTTGCGGTAAACTCGCCAGAGCGCATGATCGAGTCTTATATAGTATAACAGAGGAACAAAGAACGAGACACGTTGATCCGCGACAGATCAGTATTAATTTACTGCAGTTTATTATCAATATGTGGCATGTCATATATAATCTACGACGGACCATCAATATTATATAGTTATTTTAAAAAATATTAATATACGGCAAATTAGTAGACAATCCATTATGGATTAAAATTAAAACGTTTACCATTAAATGTACAGCAATATTAACAATGACTTTTTTTCATAATTTAATGAATAATTTATTTTTTAAAAAAATTAGTGGTTAATTTGCAGTTGATCACAGGGTAGCTGATTTGTCATTTCGCTCCGTTAAAATTACCTTTAAAGGGGAAATTCTGAACTGCCAAGTTGTCTCAACGCCCAGCCCCAAAGAGTGAGAGAGAGAGAGAGAGAGAGAGAGAGAGGGGAATGGTTGCTCGGAAGTTTCAAGTACACCACGAAGACTCGATCTTCGACGTCGAGTACGACACCGACGATGCATTCGAGGTTTGATCTCGGTATCTCTGTGAAGTACTATCACGTTCATGAGTTTCTCTCTCTCGATCTCTCTCATAGGTGGTGAATGCTTTTTTACAGGTTCTCAAATTTCAACTATTCTCCCTCACCTCCATTCTTCCCGATGAGCAGAAGGTTCTTTTTTTAATTTCTCTGCTGTTGACAATGTTCCTTGATAAATGTGATTTTAATTGAGCTTTTTTAGATTGTTTCCGTTGACGATGGTCGTCTCTTAACCGAAGACTCTGATCTCGTCTCCGTCTCGGAAAATCTTCGACTGGTATCCATCAGTGAAGAAGAGAAACAGAAAGGAGGAGAATTAGCTAGTAGCAGTGTGAAAAATGATACCGAATTGATTATGTCCGATGAAGATTTTGCTAAAATGCTGCAGGTTCATCTTTTTACTGGTTTTTTAGAAGGGAAATTAACAAATCAGCCCCGCTAATATGGAGTCAATCACAAGTCAACCATTGAACAACTTTCGCTAAAAACTTAAACACTGAACTATGGGATATGGACGAAACAAATATCGTGGTTATGTTTTTCGGTTAAAAACATTGTCTTTGTGCAAAGAAATGTTAGCTTTTCGGAGCGGAACGTTATCTTTCCACTGTATAAAGCCAACATTCTGCATAAGAAAATATTACTTTCTGCTTGCAGAACGACAACATTTCGCTACACAAAGATTACTTTCCACTGCAGAAAGATAATTTTATGCAGAGAAAGGATTACTTTTATTTGTGAAATGTGAAACATTGGTGATGAGAATTGGATGACGACGATGACAGACTATGAAGAGGAAAGAGAAAATGACAATGAGTACTGGACAGTGAAATCAAGAAGAGGGTGAGCCATAAGAAGATGTTCGAAAAATTGAAAATGTGATAATTGTTTTCGACGACGAAAAGACCATGTCGGAGCTTCCCGAAATCATTTTCGTGATAATATTGTTTTTATTATTCCGAATTTAGCATAAAAGTGAAATAGAGTAAAAATTGCATATATGTATTTGAAGATGTTTCTTCGCGAGTTCAGTTTTAAGTTGAAAATGTTTCTTCGTGGGTTACGTATAATGACAATGTTTACTCTGTCTATTTTTCATAATTCAGTGTTTAAGTTATTGGCAAAAATTGTTCAGAGGTTAACTTGTCATTAATTTTATAGTACAGTGGTTGATTTGTTAATTTCCTTTTTGAGAAATTACCTGTTATTTGATTTTCAAAAACACTCATTTCTTGTGTTTAGAAAATTCTTCTTGTGGCCTTAGGCAAAGGAGGAAGCGCTTATGTTGCAACAGATTGTAGCGGTAGAAAATTATGAACAATTTGAGAGCCAAATAAGACCTTACACTGACAAAGTTCGCTTGGTATTACATAATTTCCCTTTTTTCCCTTCCCCCCTTCCTGGTGCTTTAGTTTCAACTATTATTTTTTGTGTAGTTGATGAGAGAACTGTGGTAATTGATGCAACTCAAAACTTGAATTCTAGATATTTTATTCTCGGAAATTTGATGGAATTTGTCTTTTGAGTGTATAACATCTGTATTAAGTATAGACATGCATTTTTAATTACGAAGTTTATTCATTCTTTTTTGAGTTATTATCTTGGTTGTTGAGGGTAGTATGAGGATCCATTTCGACAAGAGGCTGCTCGTAAAACAGTCCCTGTGCACGAGCTTGAAGAGAGAGCATTGATTCTTTTGGCCAAGGTATGAACGTTTCTATTCTAGGCTTCAACGGGCATAACTAGCAAGTCAATGTCTTACTTTATGGTGGTTTCTAGTTACATTATATTTTAGGACACAAAAATGAAGGTAGAGCTGCAAAGCCATTACAAACATTGTGCACTTAGTCCTTTGTATTATTGCAGACGTTTCTGGAACATTTATCAATTGAAGTTTTTACTACAAGATTAAATGTAGTTAGAGAAGGTGAAGGGAGTCTTTTCGATCTATTTAGCAATAGCAATTTGTTGTTCGTTTGATTGTTTTTCAGACTTATTTTGATGAGAGAAAATTTGTTACAATAAGAATTCAATTAGTTGTTGTTGATGATGATTATGGTTATTTTTTCTTTGTTAGAAATTTGGCCATGGGTGAAAACTTTTACAATGCAGTTGTCAATTCATGGACAACTTGAATCGTTACATTTTTGTAGTTTGTTGGTTGAAATATTTAATTTAACCTCTAAATGGTTAAACATTGCAAATAATCTATTCTAATTCTGACATGCATGTTTTAGGAGGGAAACTTTCGACCAAAAAAAATTGAAGTAGATCACGCCTTCCTTCTGCAGCTGCTTTTCTGGTTTAAAAAACATTTCAGGTGTGCTGTTTTACCTTTTTTTCGTTCTCATGTAGAAAATAGTTGTACGAGGAAAATGGGATCTAAATACCGTTACAATGCCTTACAATGCCTTACTTTGGATATTCAAGAGACTTTTTTATTGATTTACACAACACATGAGAACTCGCAGAACAGTTGCCACATATTTCATGAATTATAAAATCAAATAAAGTGTTTGTTCTGTTTCAATATTTCTAGGTGACGTAATATATCTTATTATTGAATTTTTAGATTAATACTTTTATTTTGATGTTGTCCTGCCCTTCCACTCCCTAGAAGTCATTTTGCCATTAGTTTGATATGTTCAAGGAAAACTTTGTCTGGTTTAATATGTTCCTAGTTATTCTTTCTCATTTTGGGGAATAGAGATTGTCAAGAGTACTGATACTTTATGTATGTTGGTAAAGCAAAATAGGTGCAATATACATAAATAATACTTCTACTATATGTCTGATTTTCTGCTTTTCGCACATGAATATCTCTCTGCTGTTTGGTTTGTTACTGAATATTTTGCATGTTTTGAATGGCTGACCCGTTTGTTTGTTGTTCTTGTTTTACCAAATAAGGTGGGTTGATTCACCTCCTTGTGACGGGTGTGGGAACAAAACAGTGAATCAGGGCATGGATGCTGCACTTCCTGCAGAACTTGAATTTGGCGCTTCTCGAGTTGAGCTTTACCGGTAATAATTAACGAATTCATCTGTTCCTAGTTTCGGACTCTTGGCCCTGGTTGATAAATCATCCCTTTATGTTTGCTGTAACAAATAGAAAGTGCATCCATTTCTAAGTATTGGTATTTTGACCATTGTTTGTATGACATTGTTATCAGTTTGCTACATATTATTTTCCTTACTCTTAGACAAGAACATTATGTAAGATTTAAAATAATTGCGGACTTCTTTTTTTTATAGTTTTCTAAAACTTAAGTGCTGGAAGATAAGTTACATTTTACACTTAAACACCAAGGAAAGGAAATATTAAAATTACAATATCACATAGGTCTCACCTGATGGGTTATTTGTTTCATTCAAGTTTAATAAGATAGTTGTGATTTTTTTTTGTTTCTTTTTTAACTTAATTTTAAATAATCGTTCAGATTTTAAAATATTTTAATAGTTTGTATTTTAGTTCTAGATAATGTAGATTCCTGGATATGTAAACAATATACATATGTAGTGCACAATGACGAAATTGTTTTGTCAATGATAATGTGAAAAGAGTTGTAAAGTTTTTCTCCTGGAAATTCTTTCAATGTGCGGTGTCTTCCATGATGATTTTCTTCTTTTTTATAAATCATAGCAGCCATAAAAGGATTACAAAAAAATTTTCAGCGAGGGTTTGATCAAATGGATAATAGTTTATCTAATTTGTGTCCTTTCTTTCAACTGTTTTTTTCTTTTTATCATTCAGCTGCCAATTTTGTGCAAGAATTACCCGTTTCCCACGCTACAATGATCCATTAAAGGTATGATTTCGTAACTCTGTCGATATGTCTATCATAATTTGTAATCTGACTTTTCCTTTTCATTTTTTCCTCTTGTTCTCAGCTTATTGAAACAAGGAGGGGCCGTTGTGGAGAATGGGCCAACTGCTTTACCCATTATTGTCGTGCTTTTGGTTATGAAGTTCGTCTGGTTAGTTGTATCTAATGTTTCTATTTGTTGGTTGGATGATTTTTCCCCATTTCTTTTTCTTGCAAAGAGGGCGTTGGGAGAGCACAGAGTGAAACATTCTCATTTTTCATGCCAGATCTGAGATAAATAAAATTATCAGAGAAAAAAAGAGAGCAATAATATTTTGAAAGATATAAAAATAACTAGTTTCTCTCTCTGGAGATCATCATCTTGCTGCTTGCCAAACCACAAACCACTTTTATATAATTCCCTTTCACTTAGGCATCGTGGATTTCCTTCCTCTTTTTCTTAGGACAAAATATTATTTTGATTCGTATCTAGTTCCAATCTCAATGTGATCACCTTTGCAGTCTGGATGATTTATGAGTTTTTGCCTTAACACTTTGGGAGATGTTCTCACTTTTACATTGGTCTAAGGTTTTGGATTTCACTGATCATCTTTGGACGGAGTGCTATTCTCAACTCTTTGGGAGGTATCCAATACCCATCCTGTTTTTCTTTTTAATAAATTGTGTATCATAGTGGTTGAGGCCACGGAATAGATTTTGACATCTATCATGGACAGATGGTTGCATTTTGACCCATGTGATGCAGCGTACGATCAGCCATTGTTATATGAGAAAGGGTAATTAGTTTTGCCTCAGAAAAATTCTTTCCGTGTGACAGATGAATGATATTTGTTATGCTGTAAAACCAAACAATCTATTTGCCATCCCTGTATTCATTCGATATAATATGTTTCTTACAGGTGGAAAAAGAAATTAAATTATATATTTGCCATTGGAAGAGATGGTGTTTATGATGTTACAAAGCGTTATACAAGGAAGTGGCATGAGGTAATCATGAATGTATCAATGGCCATGGTCATCATCTTGTATTTTGGAATACAATAACGATTAAAGAAGTTTTGAAACACATTAATTTTATTATAACATTTGATGTGGAGGCTCTGATGAGTGTTTGTCAAATACTTCCCAATATATAGGTTCTGTCTCGAAGAAATATCATTACAGAGCAGGCCCTAACAACAAGTCTCAGTAATTTGACAAAACAATGTCGTGTAAATCTTACATCTCAATCTCTTTCTGTGCTTGAGGAACGTGATTGGAAAGAGAAGCAAGAACTTGAAGGGCATAGCTTTTCTACTGATGACTCCTCTGTAGCATTGCCTGGAAGGCAAAGTGGAGACGAGGAATGGCGTAGGTCAAGATTAGAAATTGGCTCTGATGAGGATGGCTTCGTTAGTAATTCTGAGTGCCCATGTCGTAAATGCATAGATGAGCACGTTAGAAGGGTTTATGATGCATTTTATCCTATTCTCTCTCACTTTAATCAGGATGAATTGTCCAAAACTAGAGTGGTTGAAGTACTCAAGTTTATCAAAAGAATTTTGATAGATCTTAAGAAGTCTCCTTTCCGAACAAGGAGAACTGTTATAAACGCAGATTCATTTGAAAAGTCTTGTGAAGAACAGTTTTTCCCATCATTGAAGGAGTTACTTATTGCTCTTTCATTGGCTAGTCACTCAGATTGTGACCAGAGCATTGACATTTGTTTGGCCAGTGCACCTGTTAAAACCTCTTTAGCATTACCTGTTGCATTGGATGCTTTGGATGAAATGCTAGAGAATATCGAAAAGTGCAATGACTTTGATAAAGCTTCTCTGACTTTGCCCCTTCTGAAGCTAAACAGGATACATTCTGGTTCAGTACGCGCTAGCGGTGAGGAACTTCCTTGTGGAATAGTGAGTTGTATTTGTATTGCTTATGACTCTAAACTAATGTTTTATTTTGCAAGATTTATTATTAACTTCATTCCTTGGAAATTGTAGGTAACGTCAGCATTTGATGGAACTTCTTCATCAAAATGGGAAGAACCGAATGGTGCTAGAGGTATACTAAAATGAGGAGAGTTACTTTGTTCATTAAATGATAGAAAATCATGAATGAGCTATAGCTTCCAAAAAAAAACAGAAAATCACATTCAATGAATACATTTTAATGTGTCAGAGCATAAGCCACTAGGTGATGTAAAATCTAAGACGTATATATTCAAGAGCTTTTTTATTTAAAGTTTTTCATTTTCATACTGCGGTTCATTCACTTAAATAGAAGACTTTGCATTGGTGATTAGAGATGTGTAAGAGGATGATATTGTCTATAAATGAGGCAAAAGATCCATATGTGGCGTTGCAAAGATAGATTTACTAGAGTTGTGCAATAGCTAAGAGATATGCTTAAGGCACTTAGGTTTCTCTTCAAGATTTTGGTGCTAGTAGGTTTAAAAACATATCACCCTGTGGATAACACATATTAAGCTCTAGTTTCATAAACTAAACAAATGGAGTCATAAACAAAATAAGGAAATTTATTGTTGTTATCATTGTTGCCCTTTCTGCAACGCACATAAGGAAACAATCATTCTCATTATGAGATTATTAATGACATTTGAGTGCATTTTTTATCTCTTTTGAACCTATCTATTGGGTACATACAAACATCCAAGTTCAATTTTTTTTATCGAGATTTTTGGGCGCGAAGGTTCCAAAAAGCACAAGTCTCTTGAGATTGGGTGTATTAACAATTTTTTACACTATTAGCTTTTTTATGCAATTTTTGGGCGCGAAGGTTCCAAAAAGCACAAGTCTCAAATTAGGTTTTTTAAGATAAAGAGCTAAGTAGCGATATTTTGGAAAACATTGATTTCATTATTGCTAAATGGACTTTAGTTATAAGTTTTTTAAAATTTATCCCTTTAGTTTGAGTCTCTTTAATTGGAGAGAAATTGTTGAACTCTTAAGTGTTTCCATATTTTTCTAATTGAGACAAGTTCTTTCTCTCTCTTATCTTATGCAATTCGTCTCTTGTAAAGACAAACACTAAATAATTGGAGCCTTTATCAATCTTATAGGTTGTTGGATCACGTACACAGTTTTGGACAACCAGTTAGTAGAACTGGTGGCATATGAGATTATGTCAGCCAATGATGCACCTGAACGGGATCCAATGGACTGGTATGGATTTGATAGTGATCTTATTTGACATCTTCACTGAACAACTGCCATAACTATATTACTTGTTTATTGTATTCATGAAGCTGATATAACTACAAAATATGAGGAGTGAATCCAAACTCATCAATGTGATTTACGCCTTCAAAACATTTCAATATTTTATCAGGATTTTAGAGGGGAGCAACGACGTTGGATTGAGCTGGTACGTTTTGGATAGACAGACTGGACAAAGGTTTGAGGACCGTTTTCAATGCAAGACGTATAAGATTACCTCGGGGGCTCATCCATCAAATATGTTTAGGTGTGTATTTAGGAATAAGATCAATTGTTTGTTTATCTTCCTCCCATTACCTATTCTTCGAGCCATTAGTTTCCAATCTAATTATTTCAACAACGTCAATCACCAACGGAAAATGGGTCAAATTTTTATAATTATTTCTGAGATCTCGGAAATGAAATTGTATTTTTATTAACTTGAGGTTATGAATTTCAGGTTTAGATTTTTGGCAGTTCGAGATGTAGAATCGACCTCTCGGCTGCAACTTGGCAGCATTGATCTATATGGCAGCGAATGACACTACTCTGAAGACTGCCAAAATGGGTACTCTTAAATACGTAACTGTATAGTTGATTGCCACAATCTGCATCTGTTTTACCATAAGCACCAGCTACATTTTCCCTCCTCTTGCATGATTGACCTGAAAGTCTGAAACTCATTTCTGTGTACAATTAACAATGATGATGGGAACTCCCATTGAAGTTGTTTTTTCTTCACTTGGTCATTAGAACTTGTTGGTTATCATATATGTCGCACTATGTGATGTGACCCTTGTGTTATAAATAAGTATTATCGTCTCTTTTGTTATCATTTTGACATAGTTATTTTGTAACAAAATTATAAAATAGTAAAATGTTTGAAAAGTTGGCTAGTTCTCTTCTTAGACAATTTTTCAAAATATTGATCTTTTCAGACTTTTTTCATACTGCATTCATTCTTTTAAATAACAAAACACAATAGAAATAAATGTTTAGAAATTTTAAAAAGATATTTGAATGTTAAAAGATATTTAAAATAATTAGACAATAATTTAAAAAATATTTTTTTGATTTCATTATAATTAATTTTAAAAATATTTTTAATTGAAAACGATTTAATTATTTGTATGGTCTATGTAATTCTAGAGGTTTTTGAGTTTTAATCTATCTAATATTTTTGGTGTTTAGGTTTTAGAATTATACTTAATCTTACGATATTTTTTGCTACTATATTTTGTCATTAATTGATAATTAGTTTCGATTAGGCCCGACAACCAAGTTGATGAATTTGTTAATTTATTAATAAAGTAATTACAGTACATAATCCGAAGTTAAAATAAAGAAAAATGACAATTTAACCCTCATAATTTGTGATTAATAATAAATCAACTAGTATGGTTTATTTTTTAACAAATTAACAATTGACGTATGGGAAAATGACAAATCCAACATCGCTGTCACGTTTGTCGTTAAAAAGCTGACAGGGCGCAGTGGCGGTTGGTAGACAACACACTGTGGCATCGTGGTTTTTCAAGAAAAGAATACCAAATTTGGCCTAAACGCTGCGGTTTCTTGGGACGCCGGGACAGTATCCTAGGACAATGCGGCGCCGTAGTTGTCCAAGAAAAAAAAGACCAAATTTGACTTGGACGCCGCTGTCTCTTGGGACGCCGCCACTGCTTCATGGGACATCACAATGGCGTCTTGGGACACCACCGCGGCATCCCGCTTTTACTCAGCGATATACATAACCGTGAAATGGGTTTGACATTTTCACCCATTTTCACCGCTAACAAACACTGAATCCTCTCAGCAACCCATTTTCATGGAGAACAAACACCAAAAACTCTCGGCCATTTTCGATCACAATGTATTCCCGAGCAAAGAAATTGGCATTCAAGCATAGAAACACAACAGTGGAAGTTGTGCAAGCCACGACAGTGGGTGATGAGCAACTCGTGTCGGTGGTCGATGAGCAACCCACAGCAGTGCAACACAAAGACACCGCCAAGGATAAATAAACCGTTGCACACTCGCAAAGGCAAGCTAAACCCGAGCTTGAACAAGGAGAAGCCGGAGGCTCATTGGTTCAGTTCGAACCGGTGACATCGGGGGTAAGGTCATCCAAACTATTCAGAATAACGAATTGCAAATCACGGTATGAAGATGATATTCAACACCGTGCAATTATTGTTTCGAAAATAGTAGATTTGGAGTCATTGGCAGGAATGAGAATTAAACAATTGCTTGAAGATCCTGGATTAGCCGGGTTGTGTCGGATGAGGGGCAGTTACTGCCAGAGAGATATAAGATTGTTTTACGCAAATTTGAGACTACCCACTGAGCCATTAGAGATGTGGACGTATGTTTTTGGACGGGAGTTGAGGTTCACTCCCAACGATATAAATATAATGCTTGGATGTGTACTGGATGGGCCAAGCGATGAATATTATCATGTGTCTCAGGAGCCACCATTTGTCAACCGAGGAGAAGGCTAGCGGTGCTTAGATTGTTTCACCGGGAATCCCAAGGTTGCCCAGTACAAAAAGCCAAAGGGCAAGGAGTTGAATGTCATAGCCCGATTGATCAACCAGATCATAACGTACACAATTTTTTCTCGGGATAGGCATTGAGACCACGTTAGCTGCATGGATCTTTATATGCTGGAGAAGGTGTTCACTGGGAAAAATGTGGACATTGGATTTATCATGCTCAACCACATGAATGAGGTGTTCAACAACCCAGCGAAGAACCTCTTGTACAACTGGCTCATCTAGAGCATCGTTAAGCAGTATGGGGTACCCATCTCAGAGAAAAAGCCGAGAATTGAAGAGTCAGTCATTGACGTGTACAACAAAGCTAAAGTGGACCAAATGGGGTTCACTGACGTTGGAGGGGAATGGCTATGCAATTCCAAGAAGCAGACAATATCTCCACCCCCCTTAGAGCCTCAGTATTCAGCCCCCTCACATGAACAACCGCCTCCTCCTCAGTCATCTCACTTTACTTTGATGCCTGAGGAGACGTCCGTCTGGATGAGCAGGATAGAGGAGCTCCATCATATGTCAATGACCAGAATGAAAATGATAGAGGAGCACCTGCAAATGCAAGAAGTCTAGATACGAAGAGGGGAGGAGCTCACAAAAAGAGGCATCGCATAACACAAGAGTGGCATATGCAAGCAGCAGAGTGGTATACGCGAGCAGAAGAGAGGCACCATGAGGTGGTGGTAGCACTTTAGAGACGTGAGAGGCAATCAACCTGTACGGCATCCTCGTCATCGTCCTCTAGCAGCAGATGCCACATACCGCTTGTAAAATATTTACTTTGTATAGTATTTACTTTATTTGTGTTTGGCGTAGTAACGTATTGTTCATTTACAGCACTGGTGCCGTAAGCTGCCAACCTGCTCCTCTACTCATGCCTACCAAGGTGCAGAAGACCAATGACTCAGAGCCTCCACCGCTTAGAACTGTGCACATGGTACATATGTCATTTGGTTATATATGTGTGTTCGTTCATGTTCACGTTCATGCTTTGTTATTTTGACAGTGTTTTGACATTTTTGTTGCAGGCTTGGGATTTGATGGACATGTTCAAGAAGTATGTCCACACAAATACTCGGAAAGAACATAGAGACTGCACAATTCTTGGGGGAAAGCTGATCGGCAATGATTACATCGTCACTGACCTCATCTTCCAGGAGCAAGTCGGAATGCCAAATACGATGAGAAGCCTTGTTTGTATGCTAGTGAATAAGATTTTATCTTAGTACTCATCCAAACTTATATGCAGTGTTATGCGGTCAACGACGCAGTCGTACTCGTGTTTCATTAGGAAAAGCGTCTACTCTCATTAGGGTAGATTCACGTAATTAACCATCTCGCTTCTTCGGGTTGTCATTCATATTTAGTGATATAGCGTATCCGTTGTGTACATTTCAGACACACACAAAGCATGAGTTGTTTATGTCATCTGTTGACCTCCACACTTAATATGCTTACCAACAATTGATGTCGGAAGCAATCTCCATGATCGTCGCTCCCACTGAAAAAGAGCAGTATGTATTTTCCCTTGTGTAAATTCTTAATATTGCTTTCCGCGTAATACTTAATTATTCCCTTTGTATTGCAGCCTGTACGGCATCTTGCAGTGTATCAGTGCGGAGATGAGGGTGATGCGACAGTGTACAATTCTGGAGCAATTTCACTAGCACGACCCTGCAACCTTTAAGTATGAGGGTCTGTTGTTCGAGATAGTAGAGAAAGTATTCCTTGACTCACACTTATCTTTTTGCGATCAATGATTTGCGACCAAAACAGACAAGAAAGAAGAAGACATCGTAGGACTTTCTGTTTATGTAAACTTTGTTTTCATTTGTTTACATTTATGTTGTTGTAACGTAATTTAAGTTGTTGTAACGTAATTTATGTTTAGTTGAATTTGTTTACATTTGCATTGTAATTTATGTGTAGTTTACATTTACTTTGCAAATAATATGTTTGAATGATATGTGTAGTATACATTTACTGGATGAATGATATGTTTAGATGATACTGGAACGACTTGGGATTTTGTGCAGGATATATGAGAATAGCTTTAGGGGAGTAAAGAAACAAAAGAGACTCTGGCAAAAATTTTTAAAAATTAGGGTGAGACTAAGGGAAAAGGAAATCCTGTATGACCTACATCAAGTACATAATTAAATAATAGTGTATGGAGAAACTTGGGTGAATTCAATGCAACAATTAGCACAAACCGCGGCGACTTATGCAAGCCGCCGCGGTGTGCTCACATGCTACCACGGTTTGTGAGCAAAACTGTCGCGGTGTGCTAACACGCCGCAATGGTTTGTTATGTAAGCCATTGTGGCTTGCTCACAAACCGCCTCGGCGTGTGAGCACATCAAGGCAGCTTGCTCACAAGCTGCTGCGGTTTGTGACCAAAACGCCGCATTTTGTAAGCACAAACCGTCACAACCTGTCATTGGACCTGTAATCAAATTCCATGCAAACTCTAAAACCAAATGTATAAAACCAATATATGAATTCAAATTTCTTAAACGAAACAAATTCAAATTTATCCATTCAAATGTATGAAACCAATTCATATTTATTTACCAATTCAAAATTTACAAATATCACGTACAGTACAATCACATGTATATCAAGTATCAAATCGAATGTATCAAACGAATGTATCACGTAAGGTTAAGGTCCATGTTTGTGTACGTTTGTGTTTGTGGACCTTGTGCATCAGACTCCTGCAGAACACATTGCAAATGAAATTAACATAGTTCAAATAACACTTGAAAATGAAACGTCATAATGTTACAAATATCGCATCTCAAGAACTCTGTCGAGAACTGTTTCATATACTCGCTCGGGGATTGTATCAGGGACTATGGAAGGAATTGTCTCGGGGGCTGTCTCGGGGACTCTGAAACCCATAAATGTGCCCTTCGACCTTCCTTTGCCAGCTCTGCCTCTCCCTCTGTCGCCTCTGCCGGCCTCTGCACTGGACTCGCCTCCACCTTCGCAGGTGTGGGAATTGTGCCCCACACCTCCACACCGGCCTCAAGTGACGTTCAGATGTCTTATGGGCAGTACTGTACGGCTTGGGGCCTCGTCCACATCCCATATTCTACGTTTGTGCTGCCTTCCTAGAAGCATTTTAAATGGCAGTAAGATAATTGGATCAAGATTCAGCATAGGAGACCACTCGATTGGTCTATTGACGGGGTAGACAAAGTGGGAGTACATCGCCATGTATATTTTTCGGTGATAGCAGACATGAACAAATTCCTCATGAGATCTCCTCATGAAGTGAATGCACGGGACTGCATGAACATACGGGATGTCGATCAACTGTCACTGGTAACAGGTACAAGTACGTCTGTCCAAATCGATAGAGTACTATTTGTTAACATTGCTGACCTCAAACTGGGGGCTCTAATTTCGACTAGCAAGTTGTAGTTTGTCAAGCTGGTTGCTGATCATTGGACACAAAAAGTCCTCGGAACAAGCCATCTTTTCATTTTTTTTTCACGATCCTACTCATAATACCCTTTCAAATTATCTTGAATATTCTTAGAATCGGTTTATCCCGGGCTAGTAGGATGCAGGCGTTGAAGGACTCGATCAGGTTGTTGAGGCTTATGTCGCACTTTGGGATGAAGCAGAAGGCATGTTTGGCCCAGCATGTCCCATCTATGACTCGTAGATAGTTGTGGGCCGCCGAATCAAGCAAAAATAACTTGGTCATCTTTTTCTCAAACGGCCTCACACTTGTAACTTTAGATGCAACCCACATTGCATTCTTTAACAACCTATCTTTAAATTATTTTTGAAAATTGGCATACAGGTGTCGGATGCAAAATCGATGGTTCTCTTGCCTTGCCACCTCTTTAACAGCTGACACTAGCCTCTGCAAAAATTCATAATATGAGTCAGACATTGGTACAAAATGCATGAAATAAACACAGAAAACAAAAACAATCAACCACGCCTTTTGTCGGTCAAAAATGATTGTCCATCCTTTGCCATATAGGATGTTTAGATCGTCGAGCAACAATTCCAGAAACCATCTCCACAAAATCTTATTTTATGCTTCAACCACTGCTATAGCAATCAAATACATTCCATCATTCCCGTCAATGGTGACAGTGAGCAGCTGGCCCGGAGTCGCTCCCTTCAAGTGGTAACCATCTAAACAAAGAACCGGTCTACCACGGTTCCACACAGCCCTCTTGCATGCATCCAAGCACATGTACATCCTTTTACATACACTCATGTCAAGATCAACACGCAGTGAACTTCACAGGATTCGACCTCCAAATCTCCTCGGCATAGGACCATATGAGTTTGTATTGCTCATTGTCATCTGCTTCGTTAATTTTTTTGGCCGCATTTCTTGCCCTTCTAGCAAGGCTGGGTGTGATGTTGACGTTTGAAATCCTTCCTGACTGTCTCAATTATGGAAAATAGGTCCTAGTCGACCTGACTTTTAAATCTGTCTAAATAATGCATTGCCACCCATTTGGTAATGGCATGACGGCTTTCCATCTTTCTAGAGCAAGTGTGAACATCGTTGTAGAACTTTATTTGAAACGTCATTTCACCTTGCATTTTTTAGGCGTGCAGCCGCCATGTGCATCCTTCCTGGCAGGCAGCCCTCAACCAATGAGCGTCACTGTGGTTGAATTTTATCTCGTACCCATTCTTCAATGCATCATCGACAAATTCTTCTCTAATTTTTTTTAATGAACTGTACTTTTTTTCAAGGCTCATATCAGCGAAGGTGCATTGTGCTTGTGGTGGGCGTCTATGCCTACTATCAGCCATGTTAATATCTTCGTCGCTAGTGGATTGACATAATGAACAAAGGTCCTCATCATCCTTCTCGTGTAAAGTTGCTGAGACAGAATGCAACACAATTATAGATTCATTTCTAATTTCACGTACCTCATTCTCATTGGCCAAAAATGTGGTTGTTGGCCCCACTTCAAGTTGACGGTTAATAACAGATTCTTCACATTCAAAGACATCATTTGCTTTTCAACAAATCAACTTTGCCAAAATGTCGTACTCTTCAACTCTCAGAATTCTTTAGAGTTTGCTACTCGCTGACAAACTGCTTGAGATTATCGCAAGGAGTTCACTGGCTACTTATACAATTAGAAGCCGAGCTTGGGACTCCGCCGCCGTGTCTCAGAACATCGTCGCGGCGTCCTAATAAGCTACCCCGATGTCCTAAGTCAACGCGGCGGTGTCCCAAGAGACCACGACGTCTAGGCCAAATTTGGCATTCTTTTCTTGGAAAACCACAGCGCCGCTCGCGGTGTCCTAGGAAGCCGTTATGGCGTTCAGGCCAAATTTAGCCTTATTTTCTTGGAAAACCACGGAGCCGAGGTGTCCCAGTAAGCCGCCGCGACATCCAAGCCAAATTTGGCCTTCTTTTCTTGGAAAACCACGGCGAACGGCGTGTTGTCTACAAACCGGTGCGGCGCCCTGTTAGCTTGTTAACGGTAAACGTGACAACGATGTTCTATTTGTCATTTTCCCATACGTCAGTGGTTAATTTGTTAGAAAATAAACCATAGTGGTTGACTTGTCATTGACCAAAAACCACAATGGTTAACTTGTCATTTTCCCTTAAAATAATGTCTTTTTAATGACAAGTAGATGATTACTTGATTATCATGTAAACCGTAGAGTATAAATGTGATATTACTCTCGATTATTTCACTTAAAATGTAAAATGATAAAATAAAAAACTTTTACACGAGAAAATTAGGCTAATATGTAAAGAACGATAATTAGGCATATGATCGAATAACACTTTTTACAAATTCTCTATCATTGAAAAGGTTGTGTAAACATGTTCACATGCGGACAATTCGAAGGAGGGATTATGGTTAGAATTTTCATCGGGAAGAACTAGATGTCTATAATACTTGTGGCAGTTTGCTCTATGAAGGTTAAGAATGACTTAAGTGTGGATCCGACCTATATCAATAGGGGTGCATAATCTCACATTGCTTGATAGAGTAGAAAATATATGGTTTTATAAGTAGAGTTCTCCTCCCTATCTAGTACAATGAATTTTTGACTAATTCCAAAAACAAAACCGTACGAGTTTCTGCCAAAAGCAAATAATATTATATTGGAGCACCGATTGATGTTACAAATGATATCAGAGTGAAATCTCAATCGAAAGTATGGCTGAAGAGGACGCCAAATTCTCCAGGGGGGAGGTTCTGGCAGTCCGTCTTATGAAGACCATAAAAGGCTCAGGTGTGTGTCCGACTCATATTAGTGAGGGTGCACGATCACACATTACTTGAGATAGTAGAAAATGAATGATTTATAAATAGGTTTCTCATTCATTCATATTACAACGTGTTTAGAGATAACTCCAAAAATAAAATTACACAGATTTCAATCCAAAAAATATATAATAATGTACGGGGCATCAAGAATCTTACAATACTTCTCCAATTTTTCATTTAATTGTGATTTATTGTAATAATTCCAACCCCAACGACGGCGAAAATATTGCAGGCCATGCACATAGACCATGCAACGTTGAATCAACGATCATAGAAGACCAAATCTAGACCGTTCGATATTCTTGCAAGGGTGAAGATTTCTTTACGTTATTTTTTAAATCACATAAGAGACAACCGACTCCGCACTGTGTGAGACAAAGAGAGATGGATCTACATGACAGTCGCAAAATGGCGCCTTCACGAAAACTGAAAGATTGCAGGCCGCAGACCCTAATCAGACAAGAGCATGAAACAAGAAATCACCATCAGAGAGAAACAGTCATTACTAATGGTCTTATAGAGTCTCTCGTACAACTCCAGATGTTTCAACCAAGATGGAAAAAGCAAGCAGGTGGATAGTAAACTTTCTGCTTGGGAAAAAAGACGAGAGAAACAGGAAGAAGAAGAAGAAGAAGAAGAGCAATGCCGATTCTTTTTCTGCAGATAATTTGGGTACCAGCCCTGAGAACTCAGTTCATGCGGGAACTCCGAAATTGAAACTGAGGTTGAGTTTTGGGAAAGAAACAGGTCGTACTAAGCGAGTGAAAAAGAAGGAATTGGAACGTGAAACTGATCGGGTTGATCACAATTATGTCAAGGCATTGATACGCACACCAAATGTTCGAGCAAATGCCGCTGCCACGAAGATTCAAGCTGTTTATCGCGCTCATCTGGTAAGCTTTCTTTCTTCTTTCAGAAACTTTGCTTTTACCCAACAATTCAAAATTTCTCATCTTTAGCTGTTGCAAAAGGTTTTTTTTTTGGCATAAAGATAAGTAGGAATTTAGTATTATGTTTATAAAAACTATAAAAGATGTGGAAAATGATGTTCTTACCAGTTTTTGTTTTCTGATGATAACAATTTCGATTTGCTTATGTGAAACATATTGTTTTCAAGACTTGTTCTGCAGCAAAAAGTTCAGATGATTTGTTTCTTGAGTTTCTATATTGAAAACAGTAAACAAACAGGCCCGTTTTTTGAGAAAGAATCTTGAATTAAGGAGGTTTGAATCTATCATTAAACAAATTTTTCAGACGTGATAAACATCGAACCAACATATATTATCCATGCTAAACACTCCATTTGAAATTCCTTCCAAACAATCACAGTCGTCTGAAATTCTGTTCAAAAAGTCTGGCTCTCCGATCTGTGCTCATCTCACTAAAAGATATCTCATTTAATCGCTGCTTCCATTGAGTCCACATTCTGATGGTTCAGAGAACTTTCTTCTTCTTTCTCTTCGCCACTCTTTCTTCTCTCTCTGCTTGAATTGATCAAAATGGAGCTCAAAGTAAAAACCATGTAGATTAATTAGTTTGATTCTTCCATTGCATTGTTATTCCCTTCTTCATCTTCCTTATCCCTATTCTTCTTCTTTGTCTTCCTCTCCTTAGTCTAAGGTTACTTTGTTATTGTTGTTTATTATGTTTTCAGGCAAGGAAAGCTCTTCAAGCTCTAAAAGGATTAGTTAAGATACAAGCACTTGTAAGAGGTCATCTTGTGAGAAAACAAACCGCTGCTACAGTTAGAAGCATTCAAGCTTTAATGGCGATCCAAGTTCGAGCTCGTGCTCAGAGGATCCAGACGATGAAGGAAGAACACCTCCAAGAAGGAAGAAAATCATCAAGCAAGCATTTATCCAATCACAATCTCCCCAAAAAATTACATGGGGTAAACTCTTTTTCTCCTCATTTTCTGCCTGACCAGAAACTGTGAAAGCTTAAAAACTTGTAGGATTTTGAATTTGTCACTAGATTCTAACATGAAAAATATAAAATTATTCGCAGGAGAAAATGGGAATGAACCTTGAAGAACTAGGGGAATCTTTGAAAATCCGGAGCGAATATTTGAATTACTCTCAGGCTAAAAAGATGCAGCATGAACTGAAAACATATTACTCAAAACAGAAAGTTTTTGTTGCAAAAAAACAACTGCAAGACGAAAATTATTCAACAAACTCAGAGCCAAACAGTCCCCAACACTATCTATATGATTCAAAGCCGATATCTTCCTACAGCCATCAGATTTTTCCAAGTTTCATGACGAATACAGAGTCTTCACGGGCAAAAGTCAGGTCTCAGAGTGAGCCAAAGCAAAGGCCAGAAACGAACAACAGGGCAAAAAGCAAGCAAATTGAATCAGTGACTGGAATGAGTTTTTTGGAGAGTGATAGAATGATTTACTCTTCGAAAAACCGTGATCTCTGGTTTATGAAGGTTCATGGCTCAGCAAGATCATCAAAAGAGAAGAACTATGATTTTGTCTCACGTTATAACTCCAGGAAATCCAATGCTTCATATGAGGTAAGATGTCAATTACTAAGAGGGTTTCTAAGTTATTCAACCCATGATTTGCAGGTCCACATTCTTGGTTGTGATGAGGCCACAATATTTCAATTTAAAAAATTATTATTTCTGAATTCTCACTTTAATCTCTTACTTTTCCCCATTACCATGAAACTAAATAATTTTCTTCATGTTCCAGAGTTGATATTTCTTTTGTTCATTGTTCTTCCAAAAACTTTCTTTGTTCTGTGTAGTTTGTCCATTGAAGTAATTTCTAACTGAGTATTGGAACCATTAATCAAGGAGCTCATGATCTTGATTCATAATCTGATTTTTGAAGCATATCAGCAGACTTTGTTTCTGGTATTATTTAATTTTATTATTTCCAGTTTTTTCCAATTTTGTTCTGTTTTCAACTGCAGCGTCCAGTGAGCTTATACTGACTCCCTGTGAGATGATGAAGCAAGAAATGAAGGCCTCTGGGTGTAAGATTAAGATTTCCTTGTCAATTGCAATTGTGTCTTTGAAAGATCCTGGAGTTATAATGTATTTGCTCATTGCATTAGTCTTGTGTTATAAAGTAAATGTATTTGTCAAATCAGGTACAAAAAAACTCATGAAACCATCATCTTTTTCATTTTTTATTGAAATTCATCTAATCCTCTTAAATGTATCATACTCAAGAGGGAGGGACTATGCTAAGCCTGAAAGTTGTCTCTAACATATGGTATAACCTCTAACTTTAAGGTCGAGAACAGTTGATAACATAAATAATTTCGGAGCAATTTGATTGTCATGCTCAGCAATATGGTCATTGCTGTCAATATTCCACGTAATTCACATGTCAATGTTTCTTCTCGCTCCTTACATAAGCTTGAGATTTCGGTCATTTTTCTTCGGGGGAAGGTTAAAAGTTAGCATGCTTGTTTGCAAGCTTGAAATCTATTTTTCAATTTCTTCAATCTCTTTTTCTTAGTTATTCAGTTCTCAGAATCTTTAACTATTTCTTGGCATAAAACCAACTCCTATTCTCTGCAACATGGCTTCTTGCAATTGTTTTCACTATTTATGGGTTTAAAACTATAAAACAAATTAGTTCATGCAGGTGGAAATTCAAAAGCTGCACGGAGAAATGATGAAGACACAGCAGCCAGACCACTTCTATTACCATCCCTTCTATCAGATCTGTAGTTCTAAATCCAAATCTTCCTAATTTTCCTTCAATGTCACAGCAAAAATGTTCTTTGTTAAGTGTTCAAATCAAATCCTGCTTTGGAGTGTTCTCTTTGAAGCTCTTGCTCAACCAGATTGCAGTTTCTCTTGGGGAAACCTTTCCTGGTCCAAACGGCTTCAACAACACCCCTAGCTCTTCATATCTTTCCTGTTGAAGCAATTTAGCGCTAAATTCAAGCAGACCCTCCAATGCTTCTGCTCTCTGTTGATACGACGAAGTATCAAATCGGTGATGTGCTGATCCTCGGCTCGATGACTCACTGCCAACTTCTTTGTCAGTTTGAAATGGGTGCCACGCGATCGAGGAATTTGGCTTTGCGATCACCATACATTTGTCTTTCGTGATGGTGCAGTCAATGTGAGGGGGGGAGCCGGTTGAGCCCTGTGCGGATGTTGATGAAGTGCAAGTGTTTTGGATGGGAATGAAAGAGTCTTCGTACGAGGCTAATGGGAATTCTGCGATTCTGTCGATGCGGGGGGAGTAGACAGAAACATCCAGAGAGTTGATATGCTCCAAGAGACCTTTATTAGGCCTACGGAAGGGGAACGATGACCGTCGAGCAAGAGATTTTCTTGGAGATGTCAAAGAAGGAAGCTGCAGAAAAGAAAAAAATTCTCACAAATTTAACTTAAAAGATCAGAAACGATTTCTCAATTATGCTAAAGATCAGTAAAGATTCTGTCATCCTGAAAAATCTCGCATATTTTACGTAAAAATCAGCAACAATTTCTGAATTATGCAAAAAAGTAATGTTATGGAGATAGCAGACAAAAAAATACCGGCTTTTCGCGAGTTTTTGCAGGTTCCGACCACTTTTTACGAGCTATAGAAGATTTTGCCGAGACAAGCCTCGAAGATTTCGATCTAATTTGCTTTCGAACAGTTTCTTCTTCTTCTTCTTCTTCACCCATGCTGCCAGTGGATAGCTTGGAAAATCTCTGACTCAGGTAGTTTTGCAAATCGTGTATTTCCTGTGTAGAACCGAGATATTCAAGCTCCATTTTCGATACATTTGGCCTTGTTCTTTCGTTGCTCAGTGAATGCCGCTTTGTAGAAAACGGAAGGCTCGGCTCGGAAAATCTGGTTTTCTTGGCTGCCATAGAGTCAGGATGAACTGGTATAGAATTTGGACTATTGAGTTTGAGATGAACTTTGAGTACATAAGGCTGAAGAAATGGGTTCTGAAGAAGCTCTGCAGCCTGCATCAATGGAGGTAAATATCAAATTACAGCCATGTGAAGAAGAAAGAAATGATCTTTTGCCATTAATGGAGATGATCTCTTTCCATTTTAATTTATTCACTGCATAAATCAAAACTCCCACAAATGTCTGTAAAATGCACAATAGAAGAGAATAGTCCGTACACTTGGTCGAAGTTCCGGGTTTTTACGCAGCATGCTCTTAATGATACCTCGACTGAAAAAAGTAACGAGAAATGTGAGAGGGCAATTCATTTGTCCATCACTCACTATTATTTTCCCTAATCGTCAAATTTATCGCTAATTAATCAATCATTGGTTATTAATCATCGTAAACAATCATAAAATGAATGATCATAGTTTGAATAGTCGTTAGAGAATAACTTACAATTTACCCGTGTATTTTGTTGGAAGCGGAGCCACTATCGACTTATTAATTTTGTTAATAAGCGCTTGCATGTCCTGTACAACCAAAAAAGTCGAAATATTATGAGATAACACCAAAATTGTCTCCATGTAATGTCCCACCGTGCTCCCAATATAATATTGTCCACTTTAAGCTGAAACCCGCATAGTTTTGTTATTGGGGTTAGCCCAAAACGCGTTGTACTAGGTAAGGAAGGGAACCCTACTTATAAACCATGCATTTTCTACTCTCTCAAGCGACGTGAGATTATACACCCCCACTGATATGGGTCGAACCCACACCTAGGCTTTTCCTGGCCTTTACAGGACGAGCTACCACACTCCCATTGTTCAAAAAATCCTTTCAACATGCTATAATTCGTTTATTTTGAGGAAGAAAAATACAAGAATCTAATAGATTGCACCAAAATTTAATGGAAAAAACTTAAAACCCTTAATGAGATAAACAACGCGTCAGATTAACCAGATTTAACTGCGTTTGATTAGATTCTCGTATTTTTCTTCAACAACTCGATCGCTTGAAGAGCTTTCCACAAAACATAATTAGATCGATCAAACGCTTAGAAAAACTTACAAAAGCTTTGAATGCAGGTTTGTGAGAGGTCATCTCATATATGCAGCATCCTGGATGATGAATTTTCGAAACATATAAATTCTGCAGAAAATAAAGACATTCTAAAACATTGATTAATAACTTCGCATGTTGCCTACCTAATGACCAAATATCCGACTTCGAACCGTAAGGTATATCGGCAAGAAGCTCTGGACACATATAAGTAGGCGTTCCGACAACCTAAATATTAAGATTCTAGTAAGACTTTCCAGCTTCGAATGTTTTTTGCGCATAATAATAAGTCGGCTTACAGAGGAAGCGAGATCGTCTGAAGTCAACATTTTTGCAAGTCCGAAGTCACCTGTTTGATAAATTCAAACAGTTATTGACTTCGTAAATGGTTTAATGAACCATATGATAGAAAGTAAACGATAAATTACCGAGGCGAATGTCATGGTCTTTCGTTAAAAATATGTTTGAACACTGAATGAACAGAAAACATTACATCAGAAAGCTTCTTTTAGGAGCTTTTTTGAAATAATTAAGGAAAAAATGGAAAGAATGTTCCTCTAACCTTGACATCGCGATGAAGAACATGATTCTTGTGTAAGTAATCAAGTGCCATGAGAAGTTGAACAAGCCACTTGCAGAGCTTCTGCAGATAAAAAAGGAGAGTAAAATGATCAATCCGGTTTCAGATTATTACGCAAAACTAATGAATGGAGCATAATGTCAGATTTTCAAAAGAGGAATATTATGATTTTGCAGTCCTTTAGAACAAAGTTTAGTTTGTTTTAACACAAAGATGTCTTTATAAATCCAAACATTTCAGGAACTGCACGTTTCCTGCCGAAAAGGGGCAGCAACATATGTTTGACTTTCATGTTTTTTTGTTGTAAAATTACGTATCCTCCACTTATTAACATCTTCATTCCTCGATAAACATTTGCTCTTATCGAAAACATAATAAACATGAAGAAATCAGGTGAAAAGGATGTGTAATGGAAGCTTGAGAAACGCGAATTTCGAATCCCGAACCTCTTCGGCAAAAAGAACACCATTGGCCCTCTTGATTGTGTCTGCCCTGTAACTCATGATGCCAAGGATTAAGCAGAAAACAATTTAAAAAACGTGAAATAAGCTAGAAATCCGAGAAAGAAAGAGTTCTTACATGTCTCCCCCCTCGCAATAGCCTATAATTATGCAAACATAGCAACCCTGCAAAAATTTACATTCATACATAAATATGTTAAGAAATAGTTTACAACAATAAATCTAGTTCGAGCGCCTTTCTTACCTTCTCTACCCAAGAATCTTTGTACTCCACAACAAAGGGATTTCTTAGTTTAGAGATTAGCTCCATCTGCAAAAATCAATGGATTCCTTGTCTTAATTTTCTCAAAAAAATGTGTTTTAGTAGCAAAGAATCAAACTAAGAATAAAAATGGGAATTGAATTTGACGTTACTATCTAGTAGGCAAATGTGAGATCAAGAACAACAACCTCCTGATGAGCTGATCTGCGAGACCTATCAGTTTGACGGGCAAGGCGAATTTTTTTCAACACATACCTAATCAAAAAGAAAACGAACAAACTCGATATCTATCTAAAAAGATCACATTTTAGTAATGAAAAATCAAAGGAAAGGTGTGGACTTAAAACTACTTCATCCTCACTTCTTCTTTTCGTGTCTATGTCTCACGAGAAGTGCGGACCCAAACGAGCCCTTCCCAACTTGCTCGAGTATTTCGTATTGCTCCATTTGCATTTCAGTTATCTGCGGACCAAGCAACCGAGTTTAATTTTAGTTAAAATTTTACACTCAATATGGTTCACAACATAGATTATTTTCAGAGTACCTGGGAAAAGAGCCATAGCTTTTGTGGCTAAAGCTTGCTTTAACAGCAACTGTTAGGTACGAGGTTTCAAAACAACTAATGATAATTCATAGTTTGAGGGCAGGAAACTGATGAGATTCATTAAAGTTGAAAAATTCTTAAATCAGAGCAAGAGTGGATGATCTCATGTCAGTTTCAAAACCCAAATGGTAGGAAAATAAAAGCTTTTGTTTTGGTTTCTAGTAACGTTTCTTAGTTACCAAACAGAGTAGTATAGAGAAAAGAGTAAAAAGGAAACCAGAGAGAGAAGACAGAAATATCAAATGACAGAGAGAGAGAGAGAGAGAGAGGAAGAAAGAGAGAGAGAGACAGAGAGAGAACTGAAAAGACTCAAAATGAATAAAAACACCTAATGAATCTCGTGAAGAAACTTGCAGAGCAAAACAGTAAATGAAGATAAATCACCAAACTAAAAAAAAAGCACTCTGGAAATCAAGAAAAAACAAAAACAAGAATTAGCATTATGAGCAGAGCTGGAATCAATGAGAAGACATACCCTATGAAGAAATTTGCAAATGGTTCAAAAAGTCTCACAGATTCAGCGCAGTTTGAAGACGACCCTGTTGCAGAAGAAGAAGGCGAAGAAAGAGGAGACGAGCCAACAATAGAAGAGTAGGGTTTTTATCCATTCAAGCTCAGACTCACTCACAATGTGGCCAATTTTAAGCGGAAACATACTGACAGAAAGAGAAAGGGGAGAAGATAATGAAGAACTTTAACATTCTCTTTCCATCAGACAAATATCCAGAAACCATGTGTCAACCTTGGAGTTAGTTAAGGCTCAAAAACTGAGCTGTGAAATGTCCTAAAACAAAGATCTAGGCGATACCCAGAAAACCAAATGCAACCTAGAGAGAGAAACAGGCTGAGTTCTAAAGAAAGGCAGAGAGATAACAGTCGGGGAGAGAGACAGAAAAAGTTTTTTTTAGAGAGAGAAACCCGGGTCAAACATAATATCATTAAATGCAGGGGAGGAGTGATGGGTGAGTTTACTTTTCCGGAATTATGCTGAAAAGAAGAGAAAACTGGGAAGTTAGGAGACAAATTCAACAGGTGAAATAAAGAATTGCAAAGCTTGCAAGCCTGCATTTACACCTTGTTCATCAAATTTTTCAGCTTTGTCTTGCTGTCATTACTAAATATTTATTTCAATAATGCATTTTTTAGTAATTGTTTTTGCAATTTCTTCAATTTTTTAATGAAGGAGAAGGCTAGATATGCTCAATTTTACGCCCAATTTGGGAATTAAAGTCTTGTCTTTTGGGTAATTTATTTTTTAATTTAGGGTTTATCTTGTGAAAATAATAATAAAAAAAGGCATATAAATACAAGCCTTAAAAAGCTAAAAGTGATAAATAAATGTCAACGTCTCCATGTGATGGTCTAGCTTTTCATTTATCCTTTTTAATTATATTTTATTGAGAAATTAACAAAACAACCATAAACTATGGGATCAATGACAAGTTAACCACTTAACAATTGTTGCTAACAAATAAAATACTCAACTACGAAAAATAAAATATGCAATCATCGTTGTTAACAACAAATTTACTTTGAAAATAAAAGAGTACGAAGATTTCTCTCGAAATGTCCTCTAACTCGTCGCTTACTACATGAATTTATTTTATTGTTGCAAAATTAATCACATCGTTATTTTCATCTAAATTCAGGTTTCTGCCTAGTAGGTTTGATGAATTTTTTTATTAACACATCTTTCACTATCAATATAAGAGTTTATGCTTGTTTACAGGCTTCTTTCAGTGCAGACATAGTTATTCTAAAGTCATTGGAGCTTGAATAATGTCATCAAATTACTTAGAAAAATTCACAGTTTGATTGGAATGACGTCGTCTTTCCTCTTAAGAAAATAATATTTCATAAATTTTATTTCAATGATTTACTTTCTGCAATGGAAAAATAACGTTTTGCAGCGAAAATACAATATTTTTTAACAGAAAACATAACTGCGATATTTGCTCTGTTTTTTTTTTATATAATTGAGCGTTTTATTTGTTACCAAAATTTGTTTAGTGGTTAACTTGTCGTTAATCTCATAATTTAATTGTTGTTTTGTTAATTTTCCTATTTGAAATTAATTTGTATGACTATTTTTCAAAAAACTATAATATTGGTATTTTCTACGTAAAACTGATATTTATCAGGATTATTTATCTTCTAAAATTCAATAAAATGTGGGTATTGGGATTTTCGTAAATGTTGCATGAAAATTGTTAACCCAAATTTACAAATAGTATGGAATAATTGTTGAATGTTCAAACTGAAAAAACATTTTAGTAATTATTTATAAATATATTTTTTCCACAATGAATAGGTCATTTACCTTCATCTATATGAAATAATTGTAATTAAATATTTACTTTCTGTAGCAAAAGACAAGTATCAATTGTGAAAATGATATTTTTTTGTAGGAAAAGGGGTAATTTTCACAATAAATATTGTCTTCTGCTGCTAAATCTTAGTTTCTTCAACAGAAACACGTCTTTTACTGAGAAAAGTACGTATGACGATTGAACTTTCTTAACCTTAATATATAACTTTACATTTTGTCCGAGATAGAAAACATCAGTCAAAGCGATTGTCGACCCTGAAACATTACTTTTCATCCAACTTGCATGAATTCCAAACCCTTATTGTCTCCTCCAAATAAATTTTATTAGACCTATAAAATTGACTCACCAGCAGTCTACCCCAAAGGATTCATATGATGAGAAGTTAGTTTCTACCACAATCAGTGGATATAATAAATATTAGGATTTACTTGAACCCGTCGAACTAAAGATAAGGAGACACGTGGACGCCACTAACAGGATCTGCAACTATCCCAATCACGAGGAGTAAATAACCATAGTACCCCGCTTATTTCTCGAATTACATAAAGCCCAGAGCTTGGAATATTGATGGCAGTTTATTTTGGACGTGCCACGTTAATTGCGATGAGGTGGGTCCCAGCGTTGAAAAAGTATGTTTGGTAATCGAGTTATGGTGCACCGATCCTGCGTTGGCCAACCAAGAATAGGTTATTATATTATTAGCTTGGACACCATCAAATGTGGATTAAAAATATATTTAGCGATAATTAGCCATTCCGGCATTTTAATATTATTTTCAATGTATTTTAATTAAGATAATTAACCAAAAAAAACTCTGAATTATGGTATCACTGACAAATCAAAGCTTAAATAATTTCACTAACAAGTAAAATTTTAAACTATAAAAAATGAACAAAGCATACTTCACAGTTACGTTTTTCGTTAAAAAAAAATGTCTCTCAGATGTCCTTCAGCATTGGAAGATATCCAAGAATCAGTCTTGGACGTGAACGACTCTGCGGCTGACATGATCTTGCAGCCATGGAGATTTCTTTATTTTTTGATTGTCAAGAGATGGGTCTATGGATAATTAGTGAGGAAGCGGATATCTGTGAATAGTGAAACAAATATCCGCAGCAGAAAGGAACACCCGTGCATGTGAGCTGAAATATGCAAAATGCAGTATGTGGCGGATTGTAATTGGCAGAAAATGTAAGTAGATATTCACAGTGGACATGAACAAGTTTGCAAATATGAGGAATCATGTGCATGGTCACACGATTTAATGAAAAAACATAAATGAATGGAGATAGAACGTTCGCATAGAAAATAACGGATACATGGGCAGCTTACGTTAATTAAGGAAGAAAAGGATATATGTGAACAATGAAGCGGTTATCCACAGTGGAAAGGAACGCAGGAGAATGTGAGGTGGAATTCATGAAATGAAATACGTGATAGATTGTGGTTAGTGGACAATGTAAGCGGATATCTATAGTGGAAAGGAAAGTGTTCGTGGATACGAGGAATCACGTGCACGACCTATGCATTTAATGAGGAAACATAAACGAATGGAGAAGGGGGCGTCCGCGAAAAGAATGATGGACATGTGAGTTATTCATGTTAAATATAGAGGGAGTGGATATTCATAGCGAAAAGGAACACGTTAGCGGATAGGAAGAATTAAGTGCACAACACAAACGATTTAATGAGAAAGCATAAAAAAATGGACAAAGGCACATTCATGAAGAGAATGATGGATAGGTTGATGTCTCACGTTAATTAGGGATGATGAGGATATTCTTGAACAGTGAAACAGATATGTGCAGCAGAAAAAAAATGTCCGCGAATGTGAGGTGATATTCGCGAAATAAGGTACGTGGTGACTTGTGTTTGATATACAATGTAAGCAGATATTCGCAAGGGACAGGAACGCGTCCATAAATAGAAAGAATCACGTGCACAACATACGCGATGTAATGATGAAACAAAAACGAATGGAGAATATCTTTTTTATAAATATATAGAATTTTATATAAATATCTGTGATATAAATATCTTTTTTATATCATTATTATTAATTAATTAAGAGAATAATTATCATTTGTTATTGGAAAACAAACAATCCTCAAATCTAACCCTAAATATTAGTTTCCGAGTAAATTATTACTTTATTTATACTCTAATTTTACATTTGTGACAAAATATGTGTCTAAGTGAATTATCATTTCCTTTTTTTTCAATTGGCCATTATTAATATTTAAAACAATTGAAGCATTAATATTTTATTGGGCCTTCAATTCTCCGGCCCAAGCCCATTCTTGGCCCAAATTAATTGGATTATTTTTCTACATTTGATTTTTTTTAATCTAAAAATACATTTTCAAAAGAATTAGGCACGTAAAACAAATTATTAATTTTAATTAATTATATTACTGCTATTATACACTTTACTAATTAAGAAATTTATAATTAATTTCTGAAAATTTTAATTTATTTCTTTTACATGTGAAAATATCAATTCTTAACATTCAATTTTTTTTTATTTTTTTTCCCAAAATGATGTAAATTTTAATTATAATTTTTTAAAATATGGAAAACAAATTTAAGGCCCATTGTACTTACACTCTAAACTTAGACTTATGAAGCTATTGAATTTATCACATTGATTATCGCTTACCATACTCAAATTAAGAATTTAACTTAGACGCCTCGATAACTAATGTTCTAAAATTTCTCTATCAAGTGAATTTTGGAACTTCATCTTAAGAGATAAAAATCATCGCGTTAAAAAAGTTATTACCGTGATCATATTAATGGTTGTCACGTGCTAAGAATAGAATTTAGGAGTCTAAATATCTAAATTTATTTGACCTAATAAACCTTAAATTTCATCTTATTAATTAATTAACTTAGACATTAAAAAAACTATTAAATCCTTCGTGTTGATGGTTCGTTAGACCTGATAGCAAACTCAGTAAAAAGCTGCTAAATTTATCATGTCGGTGAATTTTCCCGTGCTACCTCATATATAGAATTTAGCTGAGGTAAACTCTGAGTTTGGACTGACGAGTGAAGCAGACGATAAAATGAAAGAAAATAATTAGAGAATTTAACGTATTTCTTGAGGGCGGAGTTTATTTTTATAAACATATCAAACTTTAATGTTTGTTAACATAAAAAATTAGGGTATGAATTGTCCTAATCTCTTAATTTTCAGGGTTTTAAATACATTTTGTGCAAAAAATTTAAAATATTCAATTGAAAAAACAAATAATAGTGGAGAATGATAAAGAGAAAGATCAGCTGTTTGGGCTCGTGATCAAATTGAGTGAGTGAGAACCGTAGGATCAAAAGGAATGAGATGCACGTGCGCCTACAGCTTTATAACTGAAAATGGACTTATTTAAGTAGCATCAATGTACAGACGGTGCAGACCATCACATGTGACCTTCGATGCGTTGCAGTGGATCACGCTTTTTCAATGTCCCCACCCAAAGTGGGCCCCACTTAACGCCAGAATATTTATTTAAACGTACTAAAGTTTTCTGGATTTCTCATGTAGTGGGACCCATTCTAAGACTATTAATTTAAACTCTTTATTTATTTTTTAAATAAAATCAATTTCGGATTTTAAGATCCATTTAATTTAAATATTAATTTTTTTTCAATAAAATCAACCTCAAATGGGTAGACCATACCGAACTAATGATTTGATCCCGATTCGATTTCAATTTTTGAAAAACGGATTTGAACCAAATTAAGTAAAACCAAAGTTCTTTGCTTTATTCTCGGTTCCTTGTGTTTTAGAAGTAGGTTGGAAACAAACCAAATCGGTATTATTTATTTATTCATTCTTTAAATTTAATTTTAGAAATTACAAAAATCCCACTAAATTTGGCATAAACTGAGCCTAAACTGATTCAAATCGAGTTCAAACTGACTCAAACCGAGTGCAAACGAAAAAGAAACTAAAACCAAAACAAAACTAAATTGAGCAAAGTTGAAAAAAAAAAATAGATTTTAAAGTTCATTTTGTTAAAAATAAATAAAAAATTTGAGTTTGAGTTGAAGGAATCTCAAAATTTGAGATTCATTTAGTTCAATTTTTTTTTTTATGGGTCTAAGTTTAAAGGAATCTCAAAATTCAGGATTTAGTTTATAGTTAACTCCTTATAAAATACATTAAAACTTTGGGAAAAAAAAATTATATTTTAGATATTTTCAATATTTAAAAATAAGTTATTATAATATTGGAGTGTCAAGGAATGTTCTCTCCTCTAATTACTTAGAAATTGACCTTTCTAACCAATCAAACAGTGATTTTAATCTAAAAAATATAACATTCCCAAATATAAGATAAAAGCTTGATAATGATAGTATTAGGTTGAGTGAGTTTTGTCCAGGTGGATCGATTGTGATGCACTGTTTGAGTTAATCGCCCATAAGTGTGGAGTCTCCAGTCTTTCAAGTACAATATTATCAACTTTGAGCCGAATCCCTCACAGTTATGTTATTAGGGTAAGCCAAATACGTATTATACTAGGTAAGGAGAAAAATTCTATTTATAAACCATTTATTTTTTACTCTCTCAAGCGATGTGAGATTGTGCATCCTCATAATTAACAGAATCTTAGATCGTCATTGCCTTCACTAGGTAGGCTGCCACAATAATCAACCTAAGTTTAGCTGTCCGAGAATTATTTATTTATATATTTTTTAAAATTGTCACTCACATATAAGATAATTCCCTTTTTTTATTATAATATATATATTTTCTTAAATGTGATTAAATTTTTTTATTATAATATGTACATTTTCTTAAATGTGATTAATTTTTTTATTATATTTGAATGCTTTGACTATGATATCTTATTAATAATTTCAAAAATTAAAATTTGAGAGCTGGTTTGGGATTGTGATCACTAACCGAGGATGATAAAAAATGGGACTGACAAAAAATGGTCTTGCATTTATTGTATATATATATATAATAGACCCAACCTTCTTATCTCTTCCCATACGAACCTCTTGGCACTGAAAACAATTACAGTTCTTCACACTTCCCAAAAAGTTTATCTATTTTTACTCTAAGATCGTCGGTAACCAACAAAATTACAAAGATTATATAATAATACATTTAGAAAAATCAGAAACGACGAACGTGGAAGTGTTTACTGTGAGTGTGATGAGCTAATTCTATCTGCTGATACAGCAATGTTTTCTAATTTAAAGAAAAAGTTAGAGAGAGATTAACCAAAGCAGGAAATTTTATTGGAAATTATCAAAGAAAATGCACGACAAAAGTTAGAATTCAAAATAACAATCTGGAACAGAAGCTATATTTTTCTCACCTTCATCATCAACATGCATGGAAGAAGCAGCGGAGAGAGAAAGAGAAGAAACCGCAGGATTTTCTGATGAACTGGAGATATTTTCGGGTCGAGCTGCAAGTGATCTGCCATGGCAGCTGTACAAACTGTTCAACTGATGAAAGTATGGGCAAGTTCTTGAATCAAGAGACCTCTTTTTATTACTATCTCTGGTTTTTCTGAAATATTTGTTTATATTTTCCCATTTTTCTTTGCATCTTCTTGAACTTCTTTTGTACCCCATTTGGGTCATTCCTTGAGAAATTCTCTCCCATAATGGAGCTTTCTCTGCTTCCTTTTCATCGCCATTGTTGTACAGACTGCACCTCAGGTTTATCAGAGCTAAAACTTCGTCTTTTGGCCATCTGTTTCCAAGGTCTAGTTCTTTTTTGTTAGAATTAGGGTTTTTGGGAGAAGCTTTTTGGGCAGTGATCGAATTGTCTGGGTTTTTGTGATTTGGGGAAGTGGGTAGTTTGGAAAAGTCTGTGGATTGTGACGAACTATGGTTTTGGGCAAGTGGGTCAATTTTAGAGGGAGAATCTTTCTGGTCATTTTTAGGGTTTTGAGGTTGAACCACAGAAGAAGAAGCAGTTTTCTGTTTTTCTAAATTTTCCTCGTTTAAACACTGATTTTCCATTGGATTTTCTGTAAATTGCTTCAGAAAACGAATTATCATAGCTTGTCTATGACCTTCAAGTGCTTGTTCGTGAGCCATGATTTCAAGCTCTTTATTCATCTTCTCCATTTCCTCTCTCTTCCAAGCTTCTTCCTTTGCAATTTTCTCTTCATCTCTCTTCACCATATCTTTTAAAAGATTATTATGCATTTCCTCTTGCTGTACCATCATTTTCTTCACAATATCCTCACAACAAACCTTAAAAACTTCAAATTTATTCTCCTTCTTTCTCTTCTTATTCTTTAAAAACTCCTCCATTTTCACCCTTTTTTCTTCTACTTTTCTTGCAGAGTTTTCTTCCAGAATCTGCCCTGTTTTAAGAATCTCTTCTTCTTGATCACTTGTTTTTGTTGGTTTTTCTGGTTTTTTCTTCTTTTCATCAATCTGAAGATTAGTTTCAGGCTGGCAGAGCTCTTCTTCTAGCTCACTGAGAAATCTGTAGTTTTTGCAGAAATTAACGTCGTTCAAATATCTGGTCTCTTCTTCGAATTTCTCTTTACATTTCTCTGCACTCCTTTTGAAACCCATCTCTGCAAGCTTCCTGCACCCCCCATAAAATATAAATTTATAAAGCCAAGATACCAAGTATGTGTATGTGTGTGTATGTATATATATATATATATTGCAGCATTTGTATATAAATCCCCTCTGTTTAATAACACAGAAGAATAAAATACAAAATCTCTTTACTGTACAAAATCTCTACGTCTCTCTCTCTATATATCTCTCCGTCTGTATCTCTCTGTATCTCTCTCTCTCTCTCGGTCCAAGATGAAAGTACACCAATAATATAATCAAATAAAAAAGGGTGAATGTTTTTTTTTAAAATCTGTCTCAAATTAGACGATGGATTGGAGGCAGTACATAATATATCATCACATTCAAAACCCACTTTTAATTTGATGAAAAGATGAGAACAAAAAATCTCCCTCTGATGAACAAACTAAAAACGAAATTACAGCAATCCATCATCAAATTTTAAAACCCATTTTGCAATTTAAGAAAAAAAAAAAAAACCATGTTTTGGGGATACCTTGAAACATGCTCCCAAGTGAACTCAGGAAACCAGTTCTCCATATTAGATCTGATTCTCAAAAGAGAAACAACTTCATCACTAGACCAAGAAGCATCACTATCATCAGCCGATCTCTGCCCCTGATCCACCAACTTCAGAGGAACTAGCAGCTCTTCTTCTTTTCCGCCATTTTTGCTCAAGTTAGAAACTTGAAAAATGGAGGATTGTAGCTGAGGAAGATGATGAGAAGAGTTACTGTAAGAGTCAAAGGGAGAAAAAGTGGTGCTAGGAGAGAAAGAAAGTGGAAGAGATAGAGAAACTCTAGAGGAAATGAAATGGTGTAATTGATCTGAGACTGATCCTTCAAACATTTCTTTAAGTTTTTGTGTTCTTCTTTTCTCTCTCTAATCTTTTTGGGTTACTGTAGTGTAAAATGGGGGAAAATGGTGGCAAGGAACACTAGGGAACACAAAAACCTTTACAGCTCTAGCTTCTCTCTCTAGTCTGTATGAAGGTTTTTTGTCTTCTCTATTAAGGATTTTGTCTTGTCATGTGGAGTGCCAGCACAGATATCCCACAACATCTTTTAGGAAGAGATTGAAACTCGCTCACTCCTTCCCACGATAAATTATTAATACTAGAATAATATAATATTTAATCTGTATATTCATTCATTTATTAATAAAATTATTATGATATAATATAAATATATAAAATAATAAATTAGATAAATGAATGAATAACAAGTCATCACCAAATAAATAAAAAGATTCAAATATAAAATTAAAAAAAAACATAGTATTACTCTAAATATTATTTATTCAGAAATTTAATCTTAATTATATAAATAAGACTTTGTTTAGATGATTAAACCTAGCCTTATTTCCATTAATAAATGATGTACTATTGCTTGAGCTTTCTTAGGTTTTAGAACCATAATAATGACCATAAATTTAGGAATTGAACCATAAAATATGAATTTGTAAAATTAAAATTAAAATTAATTTGATTAAAATATATGAATTTAGGATTAAATTTGAAAAAGTATTGTCGAGTTTAATCGTGTTTTAACTGGGTTGCAACCAAATTTTATCATCCACGATCCAGTTATAAGTGTTGTTTTTTTGTATTCATAACTCTGAACCTAATCGTGAGATACAATTTTTCTATATTAACAACGAATCATTGTGCGGATAATAGTAAAAACCAAACCTTAGGATAAAATCCACAGTTTCGATTCCAACGGTACTTAAAAGTCCAATTCTACCTACCTATACTAGTCTTAATCAACTCCCGCAGACCACTTAAAGTTTGATACAGATCACTTCAATAATAATAATGTTATTGACTTATACACTGATGAATTATTAACACAAATGATATATCTTCGTATAAAATTAGAGTACGAGATCTAATTTATTTATTTGTTTATTTTTATAACAGGTACTTGCAATTTCAATTTATTTATAGTCGTGTTGATGAAAGATTGATCATTCTCAAGAATTGTATCTTAAGAATATCAAAATTATGTTTTAAAGATCATTAATACATTAATTAGTTCTTATTTGTTCATTATTTATTAAATAAAGGGAAAATGACAAATCAACCATAGTGGTTTGCGATCAATGACAAGTCAACCACTATGGTATATTTTCTAACAAGTTAACCACTGACGTATGGAAAAATGACAAATCTAACATCAAAGTCACGTTCGCCGTTAAAAATGAGATAGGACGCCGCGTCGGCGTTCTAGAAAACCGCTGCGGCGTCCCGGGACATCGCGACGGTTTGACCTGTTAAAAATATTTGATCGCAAATTTGATGGCTTAAACGATTGATTTTGAGGCCGAGAAAAAGGGATGGAGAGGTTTATCCACGACATGTTGTAGATCTCTGAGAGAGCTTCAGTTTGATACCTTTTTCAGCCAATTCCGACACCTGTAGCCAAAGTTATGGTCATTTGAAGTTGAAAAGGTCAAAAATCTTTAAAAAAAACATTGAATTCGAAAAACATATACATAAGAACTTTGAAGTAGCCATGAAACACTAAAAATCAAGAACTACTGCGGATTTTGGAGTAAGCATGCATGAAAAACATATCATTTTTCATAGCCGTCAAAGTAGCAATCGCAGACTTGGGACGCCGCCACGGTGTCCCGGAATGCCGTTGCGGTTTCCCAGGACACTGCGGCGGCCTCCTGAGACACCGGCGTGACGTCCCGTCTCATGTTTAATGGCGAACGTGACAGCAATGTTGTATTTATTATTTTTCTATACGTCAGTGATTAACTTGTTAGAAACTATACTATAATGATTGATTTGTCATTGACTACAATGACGAAGGTTGATTTGTCATTTTCTCTTGCATAAAATAATAAACTTAAAAAGCGTGAAAACACGCGAGTAGAAGGGGCGGTGGGGGCCGCGTAGAATCCTATGTTAGTAGCTGAAGGCGATTACAGTGTCATAAAAAAGGGTACCAGAATGGCAGGGCACGTGAATAAATTCAGACTCTGGGACCAATTATTTAAGGGAGGGCCTATCTTTCCGTGCTTCCAAGACTACCCTACTTACCCTACATCCTCGCTCGTATTCCTTTGATTAAGAGCACGTGTTGTCCCCATCCTGTAGCTGTAGCGAACGACCACATTAAATGCACGTGGGCAATTATTTTATTTTTTTATTCTTTGTTATTTATTACAATAATATAACAAAAATAGCAATAATGCAATATATATATATATCCCCTAACTTTACAATCTCAAGTGTATTCATTCACCAAACACTATACATCATTACCACTTGAAATGATACAATTGCATTAAGTACACCTCATTAAATTAACCTTAATTTAATACTTTAATTATTGAGATTGTTAGTAATTTACCAAAAGATGAGAGTAAACTTATAATAAGTTAAGTATTTTTAGATAACATCAGCTGACATAGACTAACTTCAAGGTGTTACATGTGTAACGTTACAAATTTTCAAAATCTTAATTTTTTTATTCAAATTGATTGAAAATTTATGTTAAATTAATTTATTGAAAACCTTAAAAAATAAAATTTATAAATTCTTGAAAATATCAAAATCTTTAATTAAGCGAAAGAAAATTTATCATTTATTAGGGAGTATTTATTTAATTTATCTTTACTCAAACATTATATAACTTTATTTAAAATATCTCCATTGAAATACAAAAAATAGAGTTGAAAATTATTCCAGTACAATATTAAATACAAAATATGCTTCAACACTTTTATAAAAAAAATATTAAATCGAATTAAATAAAAATTTAAAATACATAATATCCTTCAACTGAATAAAATTTTCAACAAAATTTATTTATTAAAAATGATATTTAAATGAATTAAATCATTCTTCTGACCCAACAACATTTTTGTCTATATGCTTGTCGACATTTGGAATATTATTGATCAGCCCCAATTATCCCTCAATTAAAAATTCACTTATATCACAAAATTAAGGGTGAGAGAACTCATAAAATAAAAAGATGTATATATGTGAATTAATTACATGTATTACCTAATTTCCAGACTTAAATTTACATACTCGTTGCAACTCATTTTTCAATCTTACTATGCGTTCAGACTTTCATTAGTCATTTCAAAATTTTCATGCATTCAGGTTTTCATTACCCATATCATTATGTTTTCCGTTAATTCTATTAGATTCATGAATTTATACTTGTATACAAGACGACCTACTAATTTTATCTTTCTTTAATACTAAGTCAATGACTAATCATGCATGTGCGATTAAAATATCAATATTTAAATAATATAATAAAGTTTCATAAAATAAATTAAATAATAATACACTTTGTGATGTAGGGTCGATGACCAAAACGTTGAAAAATGAAAACTGATGTTTTTACTTACTTGGATTCCTAGAAAATAGAGTTTTAGAGGTTTCCCGAGCTTTCAAATAATCTACCATACCTAAAGAATTATTCGTGGTTAAATTATTATTTTTTTTTAAAAATATCTCTTTAAATAAATTGGGCAGAAATTCCTTACTGATAAATTCTTAGATTGACTAGAGTCGAGTTTGGATCGATTCTAGCGATCTGAGAGAAATTCGGTTTAACAAGGTTGGGTCTGGTTTGCTGGGTCTAGTTTGATTGGTCCAGTCTGGTTCAATAGATTCAGTTCGGTCCAACTCCAACGATAAAATTTCTTCTTCTTCTTCCTCAGTTCACCGTCTTCTTTGTGTGAAACAGACAAAGAACCTTCTCTATGCTTCATGATGAGAAGACTCCTTCCTCTCGTTGTTCGTCATTGGTCGTTGCTGGTGGAAAATGTTGACTTAAGAGTCTAAGTATGTTTATTTTGATGATAAATGTAATTAATTAATTATAATATTATAAGTTATTATATTGAAAATATCATTGAAAATAAATATTTAATTGTACTAACATGTTTATTGAGTCTATGCAGTAAAATATAAAACTATAGGACTCAAAGCTAAGAATGATCAATTTGAGAAGTGGGAAAATGATAAGGTGCATACGTCCAGATTCAAAAGGAGGATGCCCATTGCCCAGACACTCAGTTGCGGTCGTCCAGACCAAAGTTGAGTTTTCACATGCAAACGCCTAAACAATATATTTAGAAGGAAAAATGCACACGAACAGTTGTCCAGTCCAAATGGATGTTTTAACATGTGGACGTCCAACCATTGAAAACAAATGAATTTAAACTAATGCAGTTGACCACACACAGAAGACGGACAACCACTACGGCAACCCACAACTTAACTGCGGACGTCCACTTCTTGTTTTTGTTGTGTCTAACTGGTCTCCAACGGATATATTGCGGATGCCAGGAACCTGCCCGTGACTCTGGAGTTAAAGAAAACTATAAATAGAGGAACTTTCGAATTTGAAAGATAAGAAGAGAGAAAATATACCAAAGTGCTACCAACTTTATTTTCAACATTTCTCTTTAATTTATCAGTGCTTAACTTATCTCTCTCATTCTTCAATTTGAGATCATATCTTTGTGAGAGTTTAGGTTCTTACACTTGTACTTCATTGTTTAAAAACCTCTACATATTTTACTTGTGAGACATTTGAAGAGTTTTTTATTTGCATTTTCTGTCTTAGTTTTGTTTCAGACATCACTGATTAAGTTCCATCCCAAATTAAGTATAAATTGGATATATTTGATTTCTATTTGGAGGAGCCAAAACCTAACTCAGTTAGGGCCGCGATCAAATCAAAACTAGCCTTAATTTTCTTGTTCAATTTTGGGTCGGTTTTGACTATTTGGCCATTTTTAATGGTTTTTGTTGACTTAGATTCACATTTCCTTAAATAATTTCTTAATTTGTTCAATTCGGTTCTGACCAAATTTGCTTACTTGGAAGCTAGAACCTTCAGTTTTATTTGGTTTAATTTTCAATTTGTGTTTTCTATGGTGGAAACCAATTTGGACCAAACTGTCGGTCTAATCGAACCGGTCACCCTCGTTATCCCTAAAAAAAATGTCATTTTTGTTGTTATTTTGTTGTTCGTTGTGGCTGGAGAATATTCGCTTTAATATTGGGAGTGTTTGCACTCAAGTGCAGTATTGGTAGGACGGTAATAACAGTTTGCATCTCGCTAGAACGTTGTCTTTGCGCTACAGGAGATCAACTCCGGGGAGACAAAAAAATTTCACCTTTAGCGTAGAGGGGGAGAGCAGGATTGAACTACGATCCGGGTCTGTCTGTGAATTGACGAAGATGGTGAGCAAAGCAGAGGAGACCAAGTTGAACAGTCTCGAAAACCAGGTCGATAATGGAGGAGGAGGGGATTGGGAGTACCTTTGTCTAGTTAGGAAGCTCAAGGTTCGACGTCCCGACAGGGTTTTGAAATACGGTTTGTTAATCTTGAATGATCCCAAAAAGCGATCAACTTTGGGTTACGATGGTGAGTTTTCAATTCCCCTTTTTTCGTAATTCGTCAAGTGATTCAGCGATTCAAGCGATTTTTTTTTAAATTTTGAATTCTGTGAATGGATGTCTTCAAGTACGTTTCGACTCAATTGGGTCGACTATTGATGTTTGAACTGCTTTAATGGGAAAGTTTGATTTGCGAAATTGATTCACAAGTACATACGTTGGTAATTATGGTTCCAAGTTTTGGACTTTGATTAAATGGTGGAGCTTTATGTACCACTGATTCATCGGTAAAACTTGATTGGGTTGTAAAATAACACTTGAGCTGTGAGATTGATCTGCAGGGGGGAATAGAAACGGTGTATGAGAAAAAAAACTAAGTTGTCTTTAGCTGAGAGAAAACCTATCTTAAGTTTCCATAGGACGTAAGCCTTGATGGGATTGGACGAGATGCCCAAAAACTAGCCGAGACACTCACACTCGTAAAA
>CM039477.1:4391989-4427978 GCA_022433065.1 Begonia loranthoides | reverse complement strand
GGATGACTTATACTATTTGTATATTCCTTAGACAAAAGTTCAAAGATTAATGTATTTTTTCAGCCCTGATCATGGTGTCATTAAATTTATTAGTGGCTTCAGCATATGCTTGATTTGAGGACTCTCAATGTGGCTGCCATGTTCATGCTGTTGTGGTGCATGCTTTTTCTGCCTCATTCATTTCATAATTTTTTATTTGATGGCAGGTTTTCGGATGGAAGACTTTGGGTTTTGTTTTCCAAGGGAATATAGAAGTGTTCTGTGGAAAGGGAAACAGTTGGAGCAAGCAATATGCAAAAAAAATGGAATATATTGGTAATTAATTTGTTTAGATTACTTTTTTTGAAATTTGTTAAACAAACTAATATATGCCTCCCCACCCATGAAGGTTGGGAAGCTTTTGCACGTGACTTCTTCGCAATGAATCTCTTTTCACGTCCATTATCGAGATTAACGATCAAGATTGAATCTGCCATTTGCAAAGGTAATGACGGATAATAATTCATGACCGTTGGACCGTGGGAGGGACATCCCTTATTGGGATTAACAGCTAAGATGGGAATGACGGATGACAATCCATGACCATTGGATCGAGGGAGTAAGTTTCACTATAGGGATTGAAGGTTAGAATTAAAGCGGCTATTTGCAAAGGCAATAGCAGATGACAATCTATTGTCATTGGACCGTGGAAGGAACGTCCCTTATTAGGATTAACAGTTAGTATTGAATCGGTCATTTGCAAAGGCAATGGCGGATGACAGATTCAATCTTGGCCGTCAATCTCGATAAGAGACACGTCCCTCCCACGATCCAATAGCTATGAATTGCCATCCGCTATTCCTTTTGCAAATGACATTCAATTCTAGCCTTTAATCTTTAGAAGGGACGTCCTTCTCTCAATGTAACGACTATGGACGATTGTTCGCCGTCACCCCCAACCCAAAACTATGTCGGTTTGCCAATGACAAACATCTCTAGTCTCAAGACGTCATCGTTTAATTTTACTCGAACATACGCATTGGTCTAGGGAAGTCCATTATGGTGATGATTGTTTTGTTAACAATGGTAAAAACTTATGGTTGTTTTGTCAATTTTTTCTTAAAAAAATAATAATTTATTGTAATCTCTTATAATAATTGCAGTTTTTCTACCGTCAAGTCACCATGCACAGAAGTTCCGCAGTGGCTCCGTAAACTGTACAGTCAGAATGTCCTCTCTAATAGTAGCTTTCACTAATTCGTGTTAATTACCAACTGCGTAATTAGTCGAAATAAATTTTTGATAATGATATCCTACTTTTCCATTTGCCTTTTGGCGCAATTTATAAATACGGGTATTGGCCAGTGAAAGATTTGATTGGGTACCAGCCTTGGAAGTTAGAACAAAGCAGCCGAGTTCTAGTATTCAAATAATCTTTGATTTTCTTGTTCGTTTTCTGTATTTTCTTTCATGGGTTTTGTGATTATGGCTAGTTGAACGGATCACTAGTCCTGTTAGTAGCTTGATTATTTTGGTCTGTTTGTTTCTTGGGAAAACTTGAGTTTAAAAACAAAGACACAGATTTTGTAATGGAATAATCTTTCATTCTTTTCCTTTTTCTGTATTTTTTTTCCTGGGTTTTCTGATTAATGCCAGTTGAACTGATCATTAGCGCTGTTAGTAGCTTGATTGTTTGTTTCTCTGGAAAACTGAGGGGAAGACGAAGAGACCTATTTACCTTTTTCTATGGTTTTCTACATTTTCTTTCGTAGGTCATTTCATTTGTGCTGGTTGAGTTAATTAATAGTGTTATCAGTAGTGTTGCTGAATGATCTGTTTGGTCTTCTTTGCTAGTTGAATTGATCCTTAGTCCTGTTTGCGCTCAATGGTTTGATTATTTCATGAGAAAGTGCAGAGAAAAATAAAAAAACTATCTTTTGTGTTGTACCATATCGATTATTAAGACACAAAATCCAGATTTACTTCCTTGTTTACTTCACATTTTAATGTTCTTGCAAATTCATTGAGATGAAACTGAAAATAGAATTTTTGTTTTTATAATTTTTTTCTTGTGCAACAATTAGTAACTTGAACTCGATTGAAATATGAAAAGATAGGAATAGGATGATGTTCTTTGTATTTACATTTGAAGTTTTGATTGGTTGTTGAATTGTCATTTTTTTTTATCCTTTTTCAGGGTAGTTTCTTGTTTGATCTCGCATCAAGATATGGCTTATATCCCTCCATTTAAGCGGTCTTCGAAAGATAATGATAGGCCATCCCCAAAACCAGAATCCCTTCACCTTGAATTAAACGAGAAGATGAAGATAAGGTCAGCTATGAATAGCAGTAAGAAAATTGTCAATGCCCAGGAATATACATGGTTCCCTATTGGTTTAACCGGCTACAATCAGTTTCCATCTTATGTCAAACTTGAGCCGTCCAACACGCAATATACTGAAGATAACTGGCTTGTTCTTACAAACAACGGGCGAACTAAAAGTAATCTTCTAAATGTCTTGAACCAACATTTTGTGATATCTTTTTGACTGATGCTAGTTTGATTGAATTGTACATAGGGAATACTGAAAAGGATTTACCAGAAAGGTCTTGGAATTTGATTGTAAAAATCGTGCTTCTTGCTTTTCAAAAAGCGAAGAGATTGATTCAGAGTGATGATCTTCTAAATGTCTTGAACCAACTTCATTTTGTGATATCTTTTTGACTGATGCTAGTTTGATTGAATTGTATGTAGGAAACACCAAAAAGGATTTACCAGAGAGGCCTTGGGATTTGATTGCAGAAAAAGTACTTCCTTATTTTCAAGACGCGAAGAAATCGATTCAGAGTGATGATCTTGTCAAAATAAAGCTCGTTGCAAGGCTTGGGAAAGTTCATTTTCGTGGGCAAGTTGACATTCACTCGTTTTTGTTTTGTTTAACTAACAGAAATTCTTTGCCTCAAGTTCGTTAAAATTTGTATAAATTATTGAAATGTAGGAACTCTATGGTTGGCCATGATATTGCCATCAACTCTCCAATCGATGAATCCGAATTAAAAAAACTGAGGAGAAATTTTTGAGGTATAGTTTATCGTTCGTATAACGATAACATCGCACGAAAATTTGCATCCAAGAGAGAATATGTTTCACGGGAGAAGAATTCATATTTAGTAAAGGTATTTGTTTGGTTCACCTTGCTTGTTTTTCTCCCATCTTTTGAATTTCTTCTCTCATCTTCTTCAATGTTATTGCCATTTTTTTTCATCTTTCAGCTGTCGGATGCCAAAAATCCAAACAACACTATATCTTGTAAATGTCGGAAAGTAGCAGGATCTAGAAGCCTCCAACTTTACAAGGCAAGTTAAAAAAACGAAAATTTGCTTTACTTTGCAGGTGACTAGATGAATTCTTACTCCATTTTAAGCAATTTTTTGTTAAGAATTTTGGATAAGGTAGAAAGGAAGCTGTTTGATTAAATGATATGAAAAATATGACTGGTTTGTATAAGGTCGTTTTATCTTTCAAAGTCATAATTTGAGTTCAGATTTGATCACAAGCTTCAGTTCTTTGCGTTGGTTTTCATTTGAGATTCATTTTGTTGATATGGTATTTCATGAGTATTAACTATATATTGAGTAATGGATCTATCTTTTTAATCTGCAGATCTATTTAAATGATGTTCGACATGTGGTTGTCGATATTTCGTGCCTGAACAAGATGCAGGAAAGCAGCAGGAGGAGGTTAACCAACCTTACTGTAAGTACATTTTGTAACTCTGTGGCTGTAAATAGGTATATTATTCTAAGCTTAGCGTTATCGATGAAATCAATCCAATCCAAACCGACTGGAATCTCTAAACTCCTTGGCTTTTGTTTGTGTTTGTGAAGGATGCGGAGGAAGAAGGGATTAGAGGAATTATCAGCTCTGCAGTGATTGATTCAGATGTAAAGGGTGGACTGAGATGGCCAATTGGGAAGGCTTCGTTTCGTAATCGTTTCCAGGTTTATTCCGTTTGGAACGTGTCTGCCAAAACTTACAAAAGTTCGTCTTTTCGAATGATACTCAGAAGTGTTGAGCGATTTCATTTCACTACTTCGGGCGGGGAGTCAGCGGAGGAGGTTTCCGTGAGAATGACAGGCCTTGTTTCTGAAGTACTGGTAAGTGCAGTTTCGCTGAAAAATTATAAATATCTGTTGTAGATTGTTACTCAGTCTCTGATTGGATTGAATTTCTATGATTCAGAATTCAGAAAGTGATGAGATTTTGAAGAGTCTTACAACAGACCTCAAGTTCATATGGGAAAACTTCTTCTGCCCTGAATTGTTTTGATTCTGATCATGTACAGACTCTCTCTCTTAGACAAAAAGATATAGTGATTTGAAGACCCACATCATGATTCCACAATTAGTACTCTTAAAGTCATGCTTGTTTTCAATCCATCTTTACTTCAGAAAGCATGTTCATCAAGATTTTGCTCATTCACTCAATTTATAATCGTATAATAATTCACTACGATGAACAAATTGGCATACTTCAATCTTCTTCTTTTGTTGTCATTGATCGAGAATTTTCTTCTTGCCATTCTACCATGAAAATCCTCTGGTCCTGCTCCATTTATCTCTTCAACTTCCTTCTTGCGTTCACTTCCTATTCTTCTCCTGGTGTCACGATAATAATGTTAATTAGGGATAAATGATTCTTGCGCTCCAAGGCTGCATTAGATAAAGTTGTCCCTAGAGCTGTGTGAACCTGTCTCTTCTTGTTATGTATGTTGTTATATTTCTTTATTTTATTTTTGTGGTGAAAACGTAGTCGCATGGATCTTCTTTACTTACGTGGAAAGTGTGTTCAGTCATGCAAGGTTACGTGGAAGTTATTTGCAACTTCTCGATCAATGACAACAAAAGAAGAAAATTAAAGTATGCCAATTTGTTCATCGTAATGAATTAATTATACGATTATAAATTGAGAGGAAATGAGCCAAATCTTGATGAACATGCTTTCTGAAATAAAGATGGATTGAAAACAAGCATGAATTTAAGAGTACTAATTGTGGAATCATGATGTGAGTCTTCAAATCACTAAATCTTGTTGTCTAAGAGAGAGTTCATACATTATTAGAATCAAAACAATTCAGGGCAGAAGAAGTTTTTCCCGATGAACTTGAGGTCTGCTTTAAGACTCTTTAAGATCTCATCCGTTTCTGAATTCTGAATCATAGAAAATTCAATCCAATCAGAGACTGAGTAACAATCTACTCTACAACAGATATTTATAATTTTCCAACAAAACTGCACTTAACCAATAATTCAGAAACAAGGCTTGTCATTCTCCCGGAAACCTCCTCCGCTGACTCCCTGACCGCAGTAGTAAAATGAAATCGCTCAACACTTCTGAATATCACTCGAAAAGACGAACTTTTGTAAGTTTTGGCAGACGCATTCCAAACGGAATAAACCTGGAAATGATTTCGAAACAAAGACTTCCCAATTGGCCATCTCAGTCCACCCTTTACATCTGAATCAATCACTGCAAAGCTGATAAATCCTCTAATCCCTTCTTCCTCCGCATCCTTCACAAACACAAACAAAAGCCAAGGAGTTTAGAGATTCCAGTTGGTTTGGATTGGATCGATTTCATCGATCACGCTAAGCTTAGAATAATCTACCTATTTACAGCCACAGAGTTACAACATGTACTTACAGTAAGATTGGTTAACCTCCTCCTGCTGCTTAATAGCAGCCTCAAGTCCTGCATCTTGTTCAGGCACGAAATATCGACAACCACACGTCGAACATCATTTAAATAGATTTGCAGATTAAAAAGATAGATCATTACTCAATATATAGTTAATACTCATGAAATACCATATCAACAAAATTATAAAATGAATCTCAAATGAAAACCAACGCAAAGAATTGAAGCTTGTGATTAAATCTGAACTCAAATTATGACTTATGAAAAATAAAACGACCTTATACAAACCAGTCATATTTTTCATATATCCAAAATTCTTAACAAAAAATTGCTTAAAATGGAGTAAGAATTCATCTAGTCACCTGCAAAGTAAAGCAAATTTTCATTTTTTTTAAACTTGCCTTGTAAAGTTGGAGGCTTCTAGATCCTGCTACTTCGAGACATTTACAAGATATAGTGTTGTTTGGATTTTTGGCATCAGACAGTTGAAAGATAAAAAAAAGGGTCAATAACATTGAAGTCGATGATAGAAGTAATTCAAAAGCCGGGAGAAAAACAAGGTGATCCAAACAAATACCTGTACTAAATACAAATTCTTCTCCCGTGAAACATATTCTCTCGTGGATGCAAATTTTGGTGCGATGTTATCGATATACGAATGAGAAACTATACCTTGAAAATTTCTCCTCAATTTTCTAAATTCAGATTCATCGATTAGAGAGTTGATGGCAATATCATGGTCAACCATAGAGTTCCTACATTTAAATAATTTATACAAATTTTAACGAACTCAAGTCATAAGATTTCTGTTAATTAAACAAACAAAAAATAGCGAAAGTCACTCACCCACGAAAATGAACTTTCCCGCAACTTGCAACGAGCTTTATTTTGACAAGATCATCACTCTCTATCAATGTCTTCTCATTTTGAAAAGCAGGAAGTATGTTTTTTGCAATCAAGTCCCAAGGCCTCTCTGGTAAATCATTTTTGGTATTCTCTACGTACAATTCAATCAAATAGCATCAGTAAAAAAGATATCAAAAAATGAAGTTGGTTCAAGAAATTTAGAAGATTACCTTCAGTTTGCCTATTGTTGGTAAGAACAAGCAAGTTATCTTTAGTATTTTGCGTGTTAGACGGCTCAAGCTTGACGTAAGATGGAAATTGATTGTTGCCAGTTAAACCAATAGGGAACCATGTAGACATAGATCCATGGGCATAGACAATTTTCATACTTCTATTCACAGCTGACCTTATCTTCATCTTCTCGTTTAATTCAAGGTGAAGGCCTATCATTATCTTTCGAAGACCGCTTAAATCGAGGGATATAAGCCATTGCTCAATGCAAGATCAAACAAGAAACAACCCTGAAAAAGGATAAAAGAACGGCGATTCAACAACTAATCAAAACTTCAAATGAAAATACAAAAAACATCATCCTATCTCTATACATATTCCTATCTTTTCACATTTGGATGGAGTTCAAGTGACTGATTGTTGCACAAGAAAAAAAAATTAGAAAAACAAACACAACAATTCTATTTTCAGTTTTCATCTCATTGAATTTGCAAGAACAATAAAATATGAAGTAAACCTGGATTTTGCGTCTTAATAATGGATATGGTAAGACACAAAAGATAGTTTTTCCATTTTTCACTGCACTTTCTGGAGAAACAATCAAGCCAATGAACACCAACAGGACTAATGATCAATTCAACTAGCAATGAAAGATCAAACAGATCATTCTGCAAAACTACTTATAACACTATTAATCAACTCAACCAGCACATATGAAACGACCTACCAAAGAAAATGTAGAAAAATTTAGAAAAAGGTAAATAGATATGTTCGTCTTCCCCTCCAGTTTTCCCAAGAAACAAACAAGACCAAACTATCAGCTAGCAATAATCAGAAAACCCAGGAAAAAAATACAGAAAAGGGAAAAGAACGAAAGATTATTCCATTCCTAAATCTGTCTCTTCGTTTTCAAACTCAAGTTTTCCCAAGAAACAAACCGACAAAACAATCAAGCTATTAACAGGACTAATGATCAGTTCAACTAGCAATAATCCCGAAACCAATGAAAGAAAATACAGAAAAGGAACCAAAAATTTGAAACATTACTTGATTGCAAAAATAAAAAATGTCTCTTCGTCTTCCCCTCCAGATTTCTCGAGAATCAAACAAACCAAACAATCAAGCAAGTAACAGCACTACTAATCATTTCATCTAGCAATAATCACAAAACCCATGAAAGAAAATACAGAAAAAGAACAAGAAAATCAAAGATTATTTGATTACTAGAACTCGGCTGCTTTGTTCTAACTTCTAAGGCTGTACCCAATCAAATCTTTCACCGGCCAATACCCGTATTTATAGATTGCGCCAAAAGGCAAATGGAAAAGTAGGATCTTCATTATCACAAATTTATTTCTATTAATTACGCAGTTGGTAATTAATACAAATTAGTGAAAGCTCTGTTAGAGAGGAAATTCTGACTTTACAGTTTGCGGAGCCACTGCCGACCTTCCGTGCATGGTGACTTGACGGGACGCTGCCTCGGTAACACCAAACGATGGACAATACTAAAAGATGTTCGTAATTGGCAAAATAACGTAGCATGGGAATGAGAGATGATAGTCAATGACCATTGGATCAAGAAAATGACTTCTGTTTTTTAAAACTGATGATTAAGATTGAATTTGTCATTTGCAAAGCAATGACAGATGAAAATATATGGCCATTAGATCGTGGATGTCCTTTGTTAAGATTGACGGTAAAGATTAAACCTGTCAACCATCGTTATCTTTGCAAATGACAGATCAATCATGACTATTAATTCCAATAAAGGACATCCCTCCCACGATTCAACACCCATGAATGGTCATTCGCCATCGCCTTTGCAAATGACATATTCAATCATGTCCTTCAATCCCTAAAAGAGACGTCCTTGCATTGATTCAAAGATCATATATTGTCATCCGTCATTCCCTTTGGAAATAACAAATTCAATTCTGATCGTTAATCCTGATAAGAGTCATCCCTTCCACGATCTAATGGCCATAAATTGTCATATGCCATTACCTTTGCAAATGGAGGTTCAATCCTAATCGTTAATCTCAATAAGGGATGTCCCTCTCATGATCTAACGGTCATGGATTGTCATTCACCATTGTCTTTGCAAATGGCAAATTCAATCTTAGCCATTAATCCTAGTAAGGGACGTCCCTCCCACGATCCAATGGTCATAGATTGTCATCCGCCATTGCCTTTGCAAATGAAAGATTCAATCATGGATGTTAATCTCAATAAGGGACGTCCCTCCCACGATCCAACGGTCATAGATTATCATTTGCCATTACTTTTGCAAATGGTAGATTCAATCATGACCTTTAATCCCTAAAAAGGACGTCCCTCCCTCAATCCAATGGACATAGATGATAGTCCATCATTGCCTTTGCAAATGGCTTGACGACGAACCATAGCGGCGCCAAGAAATTACTTTAATGTACGTCTCGTCTCTAGTCATGGGTTCTATATATGCATACAAAATATTAAGAAAATAGCAAAAAAGACTTCAAATTTAGGAAATCCCAATAACCAAAACTTTATAATTTATTTTTTGGCCCAGCCCATCAAACTTCATAGTTACGCATTTCGGTAATGGATACCATCTCCATTCAATACCATTAAGTCGAGCAAGTTGTGAGGAGGAGAGAGCTCTAATCTCTAGGAAATGAAAGATGTATGGCGGCCAAACTCCCTGTGCTGCGTTTTTCTCTTCTTTGTATCCGTCATCAAGGGCCTAGATTGCAGCACAGGGCGTTTGGTCATCATTGGTCTTTCATTTTCTTGATATTTGTTGTTTTCATGGCATTTTAAGTTGGGGGCATGGCTTTCGTCCAGTCCAACGCTGTTATCATCCTACCTTGCTTTATATGTATAATTTTGATTATCATCAACGGTTTTTGAGAGTGATACGCGGTGATGATTGAAGATTAGCGCACGACCAAATTAACGGCTTTTGTGATGGCGTGAGTTGTTGTGCTAACAATCTAAAGTACAGTACAGTGGCGCGAGATTGCTTGAAAAAGTAGTTGACCTATCCATACTCCTTAAGTACAAGGATTATATTGCACTTTATTATTAATTATAAATATGCAATGTTCAATATCAAACCACATACAACATGAATCCCATGCTTTATCCAACATTTTACAGTTATCAAACCAAAGAGACAGCTCAACAACGAACAGCAAACAAACATACAAACCCACGATGTAAGGCTTCTCATGGCCAACAACAATATTTTAATTCTTACCTTAACAAAATGTTACTCCTCCACAGTACCTGTCCCTCACAGCCATGGCAATTCCCCGACATAGCAATGCACAGAGCAGCAACACCCAAGAGATCTCCAACTAGAAGTTCTCCTCTTTTTCCCCTCAGCTCACATATAGCAACACCCAAGTGAAGAGATCTCCAACTAGAAGTTCTCCTCTTTTTCCCCTCAGCTCACATATACTTTAGTCACAGCTTGCAGAATAGGAAAAATCTAGATGTAGCCCCACACCCATATCTTATAGGCAAGGGAGAGAGAACATGGGATAAGCTTCTGCCGAAGGAAGTGACGCTCACCCAACCCAATGGAAGGAGATCCATTGCGAGGAAGGCACGTGAAAAAGCTTCCCAATCTTCGCGGGCAGGGAGGCGTGATATAATTTGTTTAATGAATTTCAAAAAAAGTAATCAATGTTATTAAACAAACTAATTACCAATATATTCCATATTTTGCATATTGCCTGCTCCAACAGTTTCTCTTTCTACATATCACTTCTGTCTTCTATATTCCCTTGGAAAACAAAAACCAAAGTCTTCCATCAGAAAACCTGCCCTCAAATAAAGAATTATGAAATGAATGAGGCAGAAAAAGCATGCACCACCACAGCATGAACATGGCAGCCACATTGAGAGTCCTCAAATCAAGCATATGCTGAAGCCACTAATAAATTTAATGACATCATGATCAGGGCTAAAAAACATACATTAATCTTTCAACTTTTGTCTCAGGAATATACAAATAATATAAGGTCAATGTTATCTTTAGACAAAAAGATTAAGGCATTCAAGAATGACCAATGCCAACTCATTTCAGTACCGAGTAAAATACAGTTTGATAATTCAACACAAGATAAATAATTAAAGAGAGAAATAACTCCAACATGCAGCTCAAATAAGAATAATATTGATGATTTTCGCATCACAAGCTCAAACAAATTGACCGAGACACAGTAGTTTTTTTTTTTTTACAATACCAATAATATTTTTAGATATATATAATGATTACCATTTGCATCTTATTACTTCTAATTCTAGATTTCTCTATGCCAAATCCAAGAATAATATAAATCAGTACACAGACTCACAAGTCTCATCTAATAGATGTGTGTTGTGAAGCTAAAAATCTTTCATTTTTTTGGCAATGTGCTCATCAAACTATGTGCAAGCCATTTGATTGTACGAACCAACGATCCGTCAGAAAATCAACATAATTCAACATCAGGAGTTGATAGAATGATTTTCCTAAGAAAGAGTAACATCACCAGAAAAAGCAAGATATTAAGTTTGTGATTTTATTGTATACTTATTTTGAGAAAGGGAGGAGAAGTTTCTTCCTAAAAGATATGGGAAGCTGAGAAAAAGTATACAAAAGTGTTTAAATGTAAATACAAACAACCAATCTGCTACCTTCAAAGATTTGATGGGTTGTCTACTTGGCTTCAAAATCTGATTCCTCACCACCCTTCCAAGTTCATCGAAAGAAAATCTTTTTTTCATCCAAGTGTCATGTTTCGGGTACATAATCATGTTGGCCGATCCCAGTATTAAATATCAACATATCCTTCTAATACTACACTCTCGCCTGAAGATATGGGACGCAAATTTTTAATTTTCAATCTTTCCCCAAGACTATTGAAGTTGTCGCTTTCAACACTCCATTGTGGCAAAACTTCCACCACAATTTTCTGCAATAGTTTCTGGTCAATACCTTCTTGAAGAAGCTCTTCAAGATTGCCAAAATCCCCCCTCAAATCTAGCAAAACATTGCAAAAACCTTGTTGCTTACAGTAATCCAGAATTTTTTCCAGACTCACTCGATCACAGACCACCGTTTCAAGTCCTTTTTGAGACGTTTCTTGTTCTTGTATCGTCTCTTCATCTGTGAAAATTATCACTTTGGAACTCTCATCACTGCTAATATTATCAAATTTGAATGGAGTATGAGCTCTTGATATAATAATTTGAAAAGGTTGGTTATTTCCAGTTTTTTTGGGAGAAAGAACTGACAAATTCTGGCTGGATGAGGCAGGAGAAAATACCACTGCATCATTTTCCCGTAATAACTCAAGGTAATATCCACCAGATGCCATAGCTCCATCACCAAGCTGATCTAAAAAATGCCCATTCATAGAGAGGGAGTACCTAAGATATCAAAGAGCAGACCAGACGGTTAAATGTACTTTGCTTGGAATTTTTATGTGAAATTCAGACAAAAGACTGTTGAGTTCATTACTATATTAAACACCTAAAAGCAAAGCAACATGAAAATTCTTAATAGAAAATGTAAAAGAAGATTATTTACTTACATTATAAACACAATTAATGTAGGATTGATTATGTTCCTAAATACTAGCTAATATATTTTGGATCTTCCATTGTTATTTTTTTTTTAATCTAGGTAATTTATTTCCTTACATTATATTTTTTTCAACTATTAATTTGTGCTTTGATTATTGAATTATATGTATTGAATTGTTTCCCCTCGTGTATTTAATACATGAATATATTTTGTTTATCGAAAAAAAAGTTAGCTATTTCTCTCCTCTACGCTAAAAATTGCATTCTGGCCTGAATAAATTCCTTGAATAAAACATTAAGAATAAAATGAAATTCAATAAGTCATGACTAAATATCAACCATGATTATATCTCTGATATCAAGTACTTCACCTTAGAGTAACAAAGGGCTTTCCAGTTAGCATTTGATGAATGTATGCTTCATTAAGCTTCTTACATAATTCTTCTTCAATGCCAACGTAAACATCAATTCCTGCATCTCTCAATCGATCCACCCCCTTCGAAGCCACAATTGGGTTCGGATCCACCATCCCAACGACCACTTTTTTCACTTTAGCTTTGATCAACGCCTCTGTACAAGGAGGTGTTTTCCCATAATGGTTACATGGTTCTAAAGTGACATATGCAGTAGCATTTTCAGCTAAATCCCCTGCATCTCTTAGAGCAAACACCTGTTCATAGCAAACTATTATCCTAGATGTGAAGATAAAATGCACATCAATAAAATACTCACAACTATTAGAATATATTTAAAACCTACCCCACTTTCGAAGACATCATGAATTTCAAATTAAATGAGGCCATGGTTTAATATCGATAAGGTTATTTATCTGCAAATTTGAAACGAAATTTAGTCTCGTCTCGTGAACATTTGCTTCAATTACTAATGACCTACAGCGTGTTAAGAAGAGATTATTTCAAACTAAGAATTAACTTTTGACTACTTCATTGAATTTTCATATATCACATCAACAAATCGAACAAAAGAAAAACAACAGGTGCAATGTCTGGTTCAGAAAAGCTATGAAAGATATTATGCAAAGAGATTTTTCATTACCTCTGCATGAGGTTGACCAGCTTTGGGGTGAAAGCCTTCACCAACAACTTTCCCATCTTTAACAATTACACAACCGACCATTGGATTAGGACTTGTACACCCAGTAGCCTTTCTAGCAAGCTCTACACCCCTCCTCATATAAAATCTATCATCAATCTCGTGCTCACCTTTTTCCATTCCACCAACACAATTAACCCCAGCAAAGCGATCGCGATTATTCAATGGACATGGTGTCTCGAAGACCATTCGAAGCGAATCGCGAAATTCAGTTTTTGAACCAGCATTTGACCGAAACCCATATTTCTTATGGAGGCAAGTAATTGATGAACGATGAGTGACAATCGGAGTCGAAGGCAGAGCGAGCATGTTATTTGGTGATGAGAGCTTCAAGTCGCAGCCGACGAACATTTTGCTTCACTTTCTGCTCGAACAAACCGCACCAAAAGGAGAAGAGAAACAGAGGAAGAAGACGAAACTGTGGGAGGAGAAGAACAACCAACCAAATTCGGAGGTCGGCGGAAAAATGTGTTTTCTTTTCTTCAATCTGTCCAGCAAAAACCAATCGAAGGAACAAATTAACCGTGTCTAAACCATCACACAACAGTTCGCACGTCCACCAATACAGTAATCTAATCAGAGAATAAACCCAATGAACCGATTACAATCCTCATCAATATCCACTAAGCAGTAGTGAAACAGATAACCAAAAACCCATTCAATAAAGTACTAGACCTTAGGTATGATTACCCGTAACAAAATCACAATGCACAAGTCCTCAGGTGCATATGTAATCAAATAAAACAAAATATAGAATGAGTATTTCCTACTTCCTCAAGACTATAATTCAACCTTTTCCAATTTTGTCCACCCAACACGACTATAATCACAATCACAATAATTTTGATCACAATCACATGCTCCAGCGAGGATCACAAGCAGAACTCTGGAGCCTACTTTCTGATCAATTACAACAATTACAAAAACAAAAGCACAGGAGCTAATCACAGTTCATTGTCACATAAAACAAGCGAAGAAAAATCGAGCAGAGAGAAGACTACCTTCTGAATTTTTACCGAGGAAAATTGAGCAGAACAAAAATAATGCAGTGCCAATACAAGAATCTGGAGATGTAGACTCTGGAGATCGGACACTCTGGAGCCTGGCGGGACACGGAACTGGAAGTCTGGACCGGAAGACTCTGGAGACGAAGACTGGAAGACTCTGGAAACGGGACGCCGAGACAAAGAATGGAAGACTCTGGAGACGAAGACTCTGGAGATCGAACACTGGTGGGACACGAAGCTGGAAGTCTCGCCTCTGGACTATGGAGACTGGAAGAAGACAGGCGGAACACGGGACGCCGGGACGAAGACTAGAAGACTCTGGCGACGAAGAATCTGGAGACCGACGAAGAATCTGGAGAGAGGCGACGGAGACTCGAAGACGAAGCAGGCTGCGATTTGCGAACGCGAAGAAGAAGAATTATCAAACAACCCCAGTATACGTTTCTCCGGTTTTGAGAAACCAAAACCGAACCAAAATAACTTGGTTCTTACAAAAATAAACCGCATTTCGATTTTTAAAAGTACAAACCCAACCAAAATCGATCCGAATCAACTGATTCTAGTTCGATTCTTCAATTTTGGTTCGGTTTAGTCCAAAACATAAAACAAGTACAACATCACTTCACAAATCCACCCTCTAAAAATAGAAGTCCAAAACCGAACCAACTTCTCGATTTCATTGCATCAAACAATATTTTAATCCAAATAAATATCATACTGTAAAACAGTAGCAAAACAAATGACCAAATTATAAATCCCAAAACTCAAGTAACAAAGCATAACATAAACAAGCAAATATTAGAGGCTAGTTATCGGCATTTCCTCATCAAACAATAAACCGAACATAGCCAAACACATCAACCAAAACGAAACCCATTATCAGAGACAGTAAACGTAACCGAAAACAAACCCAGCTCTCGGCATTTCATCAAAACAGCAACAAAACCAGTGTGGCCGAGAGATTCTCACCTTAACCGGAGAAATGGAGGAATGAGCTTCTCGGTTCGGCCCTTCCGAGATGTTTCCAGTTGAGGTTTCACCGTTGCCCGCGATCGACAACTCCGATCGCTCGTCCTCTGTCAACCCTCATGAAATGCTCCAAGTCGGAAGTTATTACCGCTGCTCGAAATGCCTCAGACGGAGTCGCCCCCTCTCGCGAAAGCTCTCCCTTTCTCTCTAAGGGAAGAGTTCTCGGCTGCTGAAAAGGGATTAAACAATATATATATATATATCTCGAAGATAATATAAACGAACTTAAAAAAACAGTAATCAATGTTACTAAACAAATTAATTATCAATATATTCCATTTTTGGCACATTGCCTGCTCCAACAGTTTCTCTTTCTACGTATCACTTTCACTTCTATATTCCCTTGGAAAACAAAAACCAAAGTCTTCCATCAGAAAACCTGCCATCAAATAAAGAATTATGACATGAATGAGGCAGAAAAAGCATGCACCACAACAGCATGAACATGGCCGCCACATTGAGAGTCCTCAAATCAAGCATATGCTGAAGCCATTATTAAATTTAATGACAACATGATCAGGGCTGAAAAAATACATTAATCTTTGAACTTTTGTCTAAGGAATATACAGATAATATAAGGTCAATCTTATCTTTAGACGCGTTTTTTTCCATCTATAAGTGAATATTTGTTAATGCATTCACCTATATGTATCAAGAATGACCCATGCAAACTCATTTCAGTGCAGAGTAAAATGCAGTTTGATAATTCAACACAAAATAAATACTTAAAGAGAGAAATAACTCCAACAGGCAGCTCAAATAAAAATAATATTGATGATTTTCGCATCACAAGCTCAAACAAATTGACCGAGACACAATAGTTTTTTTTTGACAATACCAATAATATTTTTAGATATATATAATGATTACCATTTGCATCATATTACTTCTAATTCTAGATTTCTCTATGTCAAATCCAAGAATAATATAAATCAGTACACAGATTCACAGGTCTCATCTAATAGATGTGTGTTGTGAAGCTAAAAATCTTTCATTTTTTTGGATGCTCATCAAACTATGTGCAAGCCATTTGATTGTACAAACAAATGATCCGTAAGAAAATCAACATAATTCAACATCAGGAGTGTTAGTATTTTTGTTAGACTAAGTTTTATTTTGATGATAACTAAAATATTGATTAATTTAATAAATCAATAAATTGTATTTTGTGTTATATTTGAAATTTTTTGGATATTATTCTTATCGTTTTATCATAATGTTAATATCCGTGTTTATTGGAAATACCCTCAAAATAGATATTATTAATGTGCTAACATGTTTACTTGAGTTCATGTAGCATAGCATATCTTTTAACGACTTAGTATAGTTCAGGGTTTAAAATAGAATGAAGCTTGGACGTTGGGCGGACAAGTGCTATAAAGCAGTGGATGTCGCTCAAGTGCAGAAATTGAAGTCGCGAACGTCACTCAAGAAGGGAAGGACGTCCAGGTCAAACCGTGGCGAAGAGTCAATGTGGGCTAAGGAAGGAATGACATCGTGTTGAAGTAAATCTGGAGAAGCAGACGTCCGCCAAGGGAGGAACGGACGTTGGATAAAGTCCGCCAAGAAGGAATGACGTCATATTGCCTAGAGAAGCAATGTTGCGCTTGCAAAGGATTTGAGGAATGGACGTCCCACATGATGTAACGGACGCCCAATGCATGAAGCAGAAATTACAGATTGCTTCTTTTATTTGTGGACGAAAAGCGGACTCATGCGGATGATTGCGGACGTTACTGTTTTGAATTTGTAATATTTGGGCAACTTTTCTAATGACTAGCGGACGAAGGCACGGACGAGGATTGGCGTTTGCCGTTTGGGGAGTGTTCGTGTTCGGGATCGGGACTCGGGAGGGGGATCTCGTTCGCCGTTCTCCGTTTGGGGAGCGTTTGTGATCGGGACTCAGGACTCAGTTTGCAAAGTGAGAGTGCGGAACGAAGAAGCCGAAAGCCCTAACTAATGAATCTCTCGGTTCGGTATCGGTTCTTCGGTTATGAGGAGCAGGAACCGAAAACTGGATCGAAAAAATTTGGTTCTGCATAAACAAGACCAAAAAAATTTGGTTATGTATAAATAGAACTGAAAACCGGTTCTTCAGTTCTGAGGAGCAGGAACTGAAAACAGGACAGAAAAATTTGGTTATGCATAAACAGAACTGAAAACTAGACCGAGTATGGGCAAAACTGAACCGAACTGTCCTGAAATTGTTGGTTCCGGTTTGATTCTTCGGTTCCAGTTCTGGTTCGGTTTGCACACCCCTAGTAGGGAGGCCATGGATGCCTGATTCAACAAAGTCATTTAAAACAAAATCCCTTCCAAGGGTGGTCACCCTATCGTTACCATAATTGAATTTATGTGAGTAATTTGTATGGGCAAGAAAATATAAAAAAATGAGATATATGCTTAATTTAATTAGCATCAGAATTCGTCCTTGAAACACAAGAAGAGCTTGGATTAAAGCCTCCACCGCGTCCAAATCCTACATTTTCATCAATCACAGGTAATGCAAAGAAGATGGGACAAGTAAGGCGTTATAGAAGAGATAGCAATCAGGGAAGCATGATTTTTCTCTTTTTTTCAAGCATATACTATAAATAATTATATAAATACATGATTATGATATTCAGACGCTATGAGCTACTTATTTTTCGATCAAGTATAAACACAGCTAAGCAACTCAAATTGCGTTAATAGTTTTCTTAACAACCAAGGAAAAGAGATTTAAAGATAACAATATATATAATGTTAGATTTTGGTGTGACTTAAATTTTATTGGGTCGGGCCAATGGTCTGCATTGTAAATCTCATTTAGAGTTTTGTTTTCTCTATAAATTAATGTAAGCTAGAGTTGCAAAACTCGCGGTTGTATTTTGATATTCATGGTAGATTATTCCTCTGCCCGTATTTTTTTCCTGTAAGGGTTTTTCCACGTAAATTTGGTGTTCCATATCGTATTTTCTTTTTGCGGTTATCGTTCGATCTCTAACAAATGGTATCAGAGATTTGGTTTCAGGAGTTCGTGTTTCCAAGTACGGTGAAACAAATTCACTCTGGTCATTCTGCATCGAACAAGGTTTGTGTAATTTTTGGGAAGATTACAATTTTTAGGAAAATTACAATTTTTGGGAAAAAGAAAAGAAAAAAAAAGGAACGGGAAAATTGTTTCCCTTGCCATTCGTCTTGCTCATGAGATTTGTTCTCTCTATCGTCTAGCCGCCGTAAAAAACAATTGCCTTGTTTTTCATCTCTGTTTGGAGTCCTCCAGAGAAGTTGTGTCTTTGAACAACATGTTTGTCTTTGGAGGGTTTTTTATTTATCGTTGGTTGCCATAAATCATCTACATTGGTGTTCTCCATTCTTGTTGTTAAGCCATTTCGATTGGGGTTGCCGAAAGAGTGTTCTTTGCAAAATTGGATTGTTGCCAAAGATAAAATTTTTTCAAAATCATTAGGATTTTCGGAAGATTTTTGGGAGATTAAATTTGATGGATTTATGACAGATTTATAATCGCGGGAATATCTCAATCATGGAGATTGTTTTCAGTTGAAATTCAAATAAAGTTTGAATTTTGTAATATTTGCGATTATTCTGACGATTATATTTGATTTGATTTTAGAGATGATTTGTTATGGTAAAATATCTAAATTTTGAGGATATATTTTGGAATCTTGTTATATCCATGGTTTTCTGCTTCAATATTTTAGGGTGAATATTTTATTGAAGTCAATGATCTTTTGGGTCAAATATTTTGTTAAAGATTATGTTTCTGGGGCAATGAAATCTATGAAGTAGATCTTCCACTTTTAAATTGAGATTATAGTGAAATTTTAAAGAATTTTGAAAGACGATTTTGATATGGCAGGCCAAGAGGCGAGATATGCTCGCATAAATTTGGCTGACTCTTTGTGGGATTTAAAGATGTCACCATTGTGGTTTAAATGTTTTTAAATTAAGTCAGCATCAGTTGCTGAATTTACCTTTGAAGACTTTTATATTGGTGATCTGTATATTTCTTGAGACGGGCTTGTGGACCCTCGTTGTAGATCTTCTTTAAGGGTGTGGAAGAGGAAGATTTGAAGATTTAAAAATTGGTTACTTGCATCATAATTCATTTCGAGAATGAGATTGTCAGAATTCAGGGTTTGAAATTCGTTTTGTTGGGTCGGGCTGACGAACACGCGCTATGGATCTCTTTCATAGAATTCATGTCAAGGTGGAGATTATTAGATTTTGGTGTGACCCGAATTCTATTGGGTCGGGCCAGTGGGCCCCCATTGTAAATCTCATTTAGGGTTTTGTTTTCTCTATAATTAATGGAAGCTAGATTCGCAAAACTCGCGGTTATATTTTGATCTTCATAATAGATTATTCCTCTGCTTGTTATTTTTTCCCGTAAAAATTTTTCCACGTAAATCTGGTGTCCCACATCGTATTTTTTTTTCGATTATCGTTCAATCTCTGATATATAATCCTAAAATGCTAAAAAGGCACCCGTCCCCTTTTTTTTTTATATTAAAAGTCCAAGATAAAAATGGAGTTTAGTACGACTAAGTTCCTTCAATTTGTTTTTTCAATTTCTTAACCACTTTGGTAATGTAAAAAACTCATTTTATAAGTTGAAATATACTTTGATTCATTCTATCACTCATCTTGATTTGGTTCATTATTGCAAATGTATTTAATTAATTTTTTTTTATAGATTCAGTAAAAACTTCTTCATTAAACTGGGGATATCAATCATTCTAAGAAAGATTTTTGATATATTCTTATTATTCAAAAACTTAAAAACCATGCTATTACAAATCACAAACAATAAACCCAATGGTTCTCACTATTTCAATTGATATATGACAGTTCTCTTCAATTTGAGAAGTATTACCCAAAGATAATCATCTAATTAAATATACACCCTTGGACGATTGAAGACAAACATGGATGATGGAAGGAAGAAGTTTGTCTCTTCTTACAAATTTGAAATTCCATATGCAGTGAGGTAATTAGTCAAATTAATCATTGTGAATTTGTTGAAGAATTGATAAAATATTTTTTTTTTGTATTATGGAAAAGGATATATTTTTTGAATTTATGATGTGTAAAAATTTTTATCAAGCGGAGAAACAAAATAAATCTCGTACAACTTATTTTATGAATTTCAAGAGAAATTATGAAGAACTCAACACTTCATTACCCTTTACTTCTAGTGTGAAGATTCAAAAGACTTAACGAGTAGAGATGACTATTATGAGTTTCTTAGCTACTCTTCCTTGTGTCTTTGATACCACTAAATCACAAATACTTGCTAGCTCCAAGATATCTTCCTTACAAGAAGTATTCTCTAGGGTACTTCAACCTGAAAGTACTTTATCATCTTATTACTCACAATAGTGATGGACGCGTGCCATCCAAGAATGGTAATAAAGGAGGGGATCTACCTCTGACATTTAAGGTATTAGCAACATTATATGTTATTATCATCATGAACTAAGGACATACAAAACACATTTGTAAAAAATTGCTCATATTGCAGAAAATTAAGGACAGAAAAATCAATTTGTTCATATTGCTACTTTGAATACTACATTTGAGCCATATATTCTCTTTTTTGCTAATGAATTTGTCAAGTTTTCACAATACCATGAGTATTTAGTCTTCATCGTTTTCAATTATAGTCGTTGCGGAGTCAGGTAATTCAAATACATGTCTTTTTACCTCATTCTCAAAATAAGTAATTGATTAGGGTGCCACAAATCATATGATAAATAACTATAATCTCTTTTTTACTTGTCAATCATAAATGCTCTATTCTAAAGTAACTTTAGCCAATGACTCAACTTTTTGTATTCTTGGATTGGTACAATTAAACCTACTTCATTGATTTCTTTTGTATTGAATCTGTTGCAGTTCTCTTTTAATTTAATTTTTGTAAGTAAATTTACTCATGTCCTTAATTGTTGTTTTTTTCTAAAATTGTCTCTTCCAAAATCTTATGACAAAGAAAATTATTGGTAAAAGATGTGAATATGGAAGTCTCTACATCCTAGACACGCAGATGCCGCGACCTGTGGCATGTACTGGAATATTAACTCCTTTCGAACTATATTGTCAATTAGGATCAAATTACATTGTCGATTAAGACATCCCTCTCTCCCTGTGTTTTAAAAATTATATTTTGAATTTTAGTTATTTTCCTTCCCTACATTATAAGCCATGTCAATTTATTAAACAACATCGTTTGAAATATTGTCATAGAATCAATAAACAAGATAGTTTTCTGTTTAAGTTAGTTCATTAAGATGTTTGGGGGTCTGTGTCTTGTTACGTCCCAATCTTATTTTAAATATTTTGTTTCTTTTGTTGATGACTATTCTCGTGTAACCCAACTCTATTTAATGAAATCTCGTTATAGATTATTTTTCATTTCGGTGCCTTTTGTGTTGATGTTAAAACTCAATTTAATGTTTTTTTTGCATACATTGCGAAGTGAAAATGCTTTTTAGTCATACACGAATCCAAATGGTATCCTTCATCTCATAATGGTATCCTGCATCAAACCATATGTGGTGACACGCTATCTCAAAATGGCGTGGCATAAAGGAAAAATGAACATCTCCTTGAAACAACAAAAACTCTTTATCTCATATGCATGTTCTAAAATAATTTTAGGCAAACGCAGTTTCCACAACTTGTTTCCTAATCAACCACATGTCTTCATTTGTTTTCAATGATGAGATTCCTTACCATGTACTTTTCCCACTAAATCTTTATTTCCTATCAAACCAAGAATATTTGGTAGCATATGTTTTGTTTGTGATGTTCGTCTTCAGATTACAAAATTATATAATAAATCACTAAAATATGTTTTTTTTTTTGTATTCTCATCTTCAAAAAGACTTGATGTTTTTGCCCTACTTTTAATCATAAATCACTAAAGTTACATCCTTAGAAAGTACTTCATTATTTCTTATATCATCTATTAATAGAAGTTAGAGGGAGAATATTGATAGGTTGGTCAACATTGTTGTTCTTACAACCACTCCTCCAATACCTACCCTTGCCCCACCTACACCAACTCAACCTCCACGCTTCAGGTCTATTCTCATCAACAACAACCTCATGATGCACGTCCTGCACCAATATTTTCATCATCGAATCCAATCTAGAATAATGATGATCTTCAAATTACTCTTTGCAAAGGTAAAAGACAATGCACTTAGCTTATTACTTCGTATGTATCTTATGATCATCTACCAACTTCATCTTTCTCTTTGTTTCATTGACTCTATCTCCACTTCCAAACTGTTAATAAAGTCTTATTTCATTCTAGTTAGCGAAATACTAAGATTGAAGAAATGTATGTTTTTTTTATGCAAATAGTGTTTGGGACTTGGTAAGCTAACTAGGAGGGAAGAAAGCTATTAAATTCAAATGGGTATTTGCAGTGTTAATCATGATGAGTCATTAAATAAGTTAAAAACTCGTCTTGTTGCTAAAAGACATTCTCTCATGTGGCTAAATTGACTTCAGAAAAGTTATTCATCTTCATGGCTGCTACTTATTGTAAGGTATCAAATCAAAATTTCAAATTTTAGCAAATTTTTTCAAAACAGATTCAATCCTAATAACTCTTTCCCTAAATCAATTCAATCAAACCTAAAATTAATTGGATTTTCCAAATCCTCTACGCGGGATTGATCCCTACCAAAAATCAATCTTCTTTCCTTTTCCGTCGTTGAATCTAGCCTCAATGGATGGGCAGATTCATGATGTTCCTTCAAAGAAAAGAATGACAAGACCTCTCCTATAAATTGAAGGTTTCATAGTGAAGAACACCCACACAAAAAACGTAGAGTTCTCTCGAACAAACCTCCTCCACGACAAAATTCCTCTTCTAGTGTGAACTCTTTCCTCAAGCAAACAACAAACCTTCCATTTGCTATAAGGTGAAATACTTATTATAAATATAATCATAGTTGATATCTGTATGGAACAAGCAAATTTACAGAGAAAAGAAAAGCGGATATCTGTATTCATTTCTCCAAAAATGCCGTAGAACATCTCAATCAATGAGTCCAAGACTGCAACTAAGAACAGAAATGGAATGTATCTTTGATTTACAGAGAGCGAGAGAGCGAGAGAGAGAGAGACAGAGAATTACCCTTTCCTCCGGAACTTCTAAGGCGTGGCCGAAGAACTAGGCCTCGACTCTAGAAAATATGCAGTCGCCAACTTAATCGTCTCCGAAGGTCCATTTCGCACGAGCTCCGACAGCGTACCGTACGTCTCCTCCTCCTCTTCGACACATTTCCATTGCGATCCTTCTTTCGAACAAATCGCAATGATAATCCCAATGCAATTCTCTTTTGCGGCAACACTCGAAGACGAGTCTCTGATCAAATCGAAAAACATAGGCACTGCCCCTTGCTTCGCCATTTCTTCGACAGCCTTCTGATTGTCAACGAATCGCGTCGCCAGCATCACAAGCAGCTCATCTGCGAGAACTCTGCACATTATCTTCTCCAAAACGACCCATATCAACCCTTCTTCCACCGCTTTCGCTCTGTTTTCGAGGTTCTCGCAAAGAATATATATGGCTAGGGAAACATCACTATGGGTTGATTCATCCCCTTCCTTGAACAGACTAATTAGGTTTTTCAGAGCTCCGGATTTTCCTATCAGAACCTTGTTCGAATCGAGTTCGGCCAGAAGCTCGAGAGCTGCAGCTGAATTGCTTTTGCCATCGACCGTCCCGCACAACAACGACGCAATCAGAATCGGAAGTACGGCTGGACACTCCCCGATCATTTTCTTGTTTTCCGAATGAAGTGAGATGTTGTAAATCGTCGAGACCAAATCCTCCCGAAGAACCGGATCGACATCAGCACTTCCAGATATCAGGGGATTAAGCATTCGAAAAATATCGTCGGAGAAGAAAAGTTCTCGAAAATCCGGAATGTCCGATGTTATTTCCCTAAGCTCTTTCGCAGCTTGTTTTTGAACTGAGAGAGACGATGATGACATATCCTCGAGCAATTCATCCAAACCAGTTCTATCAGCAGGTCGTACCATTTCTTCTTCGTTGTCCTGAATGTCCTGGTCGGGAACGGGAATGGGATCGGGATTCGGAAGCTCGATTCCGTTTTCACTGCACCATCGTTTGATAATTTTTTTGACCAGTCGATTAGGAGCGAGGTTCGTGTTATAGAGAAACTTCTTGGTTTTTGGGCATGTCCCACTCACTTCACGAAACCACTTCTGAATGAACTGTTCATCATAAGTCTGAAAGATCCAAAACATTATTCCAGACAAAATTACAGTGGGAACTACTTCGATTTTACAGTTTAATCTAGAGGGAACAAGAACGGAAAGAAAAAGAACAATTCCGACTGCAAAAGGATGATCGGCTGACGATGTCAGATCTCTAACTCGAAACCAGGAGGCAAGGATTCACGAAGATTCAAGAGAACAATCAGAATTCTGAAAATGCATTGTTTCTTGATAACAACGGAGGAAAAAAGGAGCTCGAACATAAATCCAGACGCAAAAGGATGAGTGAAAAAGATCATAAATTGAAGGGTGAACATTTGAAATTCGGAAAAACAGAAGTAAAGCAAATCTGAGGAAAAAGAACGGAGAACTTTTCTGCAATTTGAAGAAAGAACAGTACGATTCAGGTTTGATTCTTAAAGAAATTCATCATATTATTCAAAACCCATTTCAGATTGAAGCCTGTATGAATCTCAATCGAGCCAAAGTTCATTTGATATAAAGACTGGACCCAAAAGAATGAGTTGAATTTCAGAAATTCTTGAACAATGTGACCGAAAAACCCAGAAAAAATCCACCAAAACCAATCGCGAGAATTTAAAGAAAGAGCAGCGATGAAATTCTAACCTCACCACTCGCCACTGCGAGAACAGGGTTTATCATGAGCTCTCCTGAAATAGGGCACAAAAATTCTTCAGGAACAGCCACGCTTTTTCCTTTTGAATAGAACGACGTTAGTTTTCTGAATTTCAACTCCTTCAAAGCAGAAAGAGTTTTAATGGCTTTCTCAGCTTCATCCGTTCCGTAATCGTCTTCCTCAACAATCACATCTACTAATTTCTGCAACTCCTTCTTCAACTTCATCCCCTCTTTCGCCATGGCGGATGGGTTCGTCTCCGAAGACTTTCGCTTCTTCATTTGGGTCCAAACCAGAAGGATCAAGCTCTAAAAAAGAATCATCAAAGACCTTAATTACAAACAGACGAAAATGGAGGGAAACCAGTAGAAATGCTCTCTCTCTCCTCCACTCTGCTTTTTTTTTTTATTTCTTTAATAGTAACTAATTACACTTAATTATCAGAAATTTTGACTAATTACTCTTAATTATCAAAAAAATTTCTACCGACACTAATGAAATACCCATGGCAAATTAAGCACTAAACTATAGATAAAGCAAGATAAATGTTGAGGAAATATGCAGTTATATTTTTCATTAAAAATTTTAATTTATATTTTAGTGAATGAATCAATAATTCATTTTTTGCAGTGAAAATATCATTTTTGCTGCCAAAAGAATTGTTTCCCCTTGCAAAAAGAATATTTTTCGCAGTGGAAATTAATGAAGTTTTATCCTAAAAACTCATTTTTTACAATAGAAAACTTATTTTCGGTACAGAAAGAATCGTTTTCTGTTGTGAAATAATCTTTTTCGCTGCAAAAACGAGTCTTTCCACTAAAGAAAATGTTTTTTTTTTTTTTTTTTTTTCAGTTTTCACTATAATTACTGAATTCTTTATCGTTCTTCAGTATAGCAGATAATGAATTTTTTGGCAAATTTCTTTAATAGATCGAAAACATGTTTATCTTGGAGCACATTGATTTTTGAACAAAAAGTTTAACCGAAAATCTTTCATTTTCATTGAGTGACCTATTGAACTATTTGAATTTATCGAGTAACAAAGTGTTTGAATTTATTCTATCATTACTGATGAATTGCCCAAATTTATCGATAATCAATAAAAAAATTGTTCTTCATCTAGTCATAATAATTTTACCAGTTTGATGCCAAAATTGATTTTAAAACTGTACAAACAAAAAATATTAAAATTAAAGTTCAACAAATTTGACAAAAAAATACCCAGAACTAGAGGTTTCTAACAATCAGACTGACTTACCAGCCTGCTCTCTCGACTTGTTACTGTAGTAGGTCTATCCGAACTTGACTCGCTACAGTAACCAAATGAACCAGGCTCAAGCCCAAAAACCAAATCGAACCAAGCCTAAATTTTTATGCTCGGGAGCCCGTTGGTTTCGAGAGCCGGCTAGTGAAAATGAACCTATAAGCTTATGATTGGATGGGTTAAATAAAAATATTAAATTATGAAGATGAGTACAAAGAAAAAAACATTGGATGCTATCATGGTACGATCAATTAATAAATTAGTTTCTTAAAAGCAAACAAAAAAAAAACAACTTATTACTATTCCAATAAATTGTTTTTTTAATAAATAGTTTAAATCAATTAATTAATTTTACAAAGTCATTTTATTGGGTATCTCATTTTATTTTTATTATTTTTATTATAATTATTTTTGAAGCCCAAAAAAAATAAATATAGTAATAATTAATTACTTTTAAATATATACATATATTAAAAATAATTTATAATATATTACTATAAAATAATATTATTTATATATATTTAACTCATTAGTATGATAATATCGAATCGTTAAGACTTACTCGACTCGTTAAGACTAGCTAAGCTCGTGATTTGCAAGTTAGCTCGGGTTAATTTTTTTTTTTTTTAAAAGTTCGTTAGACTCGATTCGTTAAGCTCGACAGACTCAATGAGCCAAATTTTTTCAGACTCAACTCCGCTCATTGCTCATGTCTACCCAAAACTAGTAAAATTGAAAAATCTTATTGTTTTTAATATTTATTTCAATAACTTAACAGAAATTTGAGCCTTTTATTTATTGTATTTTAATATTTTATTTTTAGTAAAAATTGTTTAGTGTTTTTGAAAAGATTGTTTTGTTAAGTTAGCAATACCAATCAAATTATTCAGAATCCCCTCAAAATTTGATCAATTGTTGAACTGGGATTGGTTCATTGCAGACATAGTCATAAAGATTCACTTAGAAAAATAAATAACTGTTCTTAATTTAGTGTCGGAAATTGAAAATTCAACCCTCCATTTTCATCGATCCTTCGTTAATTGAAATAAACTTTTTATTTACGATGATCTCACTTTCCCATTTGCTGTTTTTGGAGCAATATATAAACAGATATATTGATATGGGTATCTGCCATTCCAAGATTTGATCAAGTGGCAGACACAGAAACAGAGCAGACGGGGTCTGTAATCAAATCATCGTCCATTTTTTTGTCCTTTTCCCGTATTTTCTTTCCTGTCTTTTGTGATTATTGCTAGCTAAAATGATCATTACTGCTGTTAGTAGCTTTGATAATCTGAACTGTTTGTTTCTCGGGAAAACTGGAGGGGAAGGCAAAGAGACAGACTTATACAAATATTCATTTCCTGCATTTTCTTTCATGGGTCTTTTCGTTTGTGCTGGTTGAGTCAGATTAAGAGTGCCATTTGTAAGTTTTTTTGATTGTCCTGTGCTAGATGAAATGATCGTTAGTTCTGCTAGTAGGTTTTAGTTGCTTGGTCTGTTTGTTTCTCGGGAAAACTGGAGTGAAAACGACGATACTGGTTTTGTAATCTAATAGTCATTCATTTTTTCTTTATTTTCTCTGTATTTTCCTTCATAGTTCTCGTCGCTTGTTCTGGTTGAGTCGAGTGACAGAGTTATTTTTCTAATTTTTGTCGTTTGATCTTGTTTGGTTCACGAGAAAGTAAAAGAAAAGGACGAAAACATACATATTTTATGTCATTGTTTCCTCCATATTTTAATCTGCTTGAATGTTGATCGAAATGAGATCTGGAAATAGAATCTTTGTTGTGTTTTTCTTTTCCTGATTTTTATCCTGGTTTTTTTGAAGAACAATTAGTGATTTAAGCTCAATCGAAATATGAACAAATTGGATTATTCTAAGGAATAGGAGGATGCTCTTCCTATATACTATTGAAGTAACGATTAGTTGCTGAATTTTGGATTCCGTATAGTTGCTCTCTTGATCGATATTTGATTAATGGTTTATATACCTCCATTCCAATGATTGAACGGTACTTACTATTGAAGTTTCGAGTAGTTGCTTGTTTGATCGCTATTCAAGTAATGCTTTATACTCCTTCATTTTAACGAAGATATTCAATTGGAGTTTCAATTAGTTGCATGAAATCATCACTTTTTGGATGCATTTATCTTCGATTCAGGGCCTCGCTTGATTGCTCTTCGAGTAATTATCTTCGAAAGAAGCAGTAGTTGCACTTTTGATCAAGATTTGAAGTTTTGATTAGTTGCCCAAATATGAAATCAACACCTTTTTCTTTTCTGGTTTAATGGTAGTTGCTCCTTTGAGTGATTGCCTTCTAACAATACTTTTACGATTGAAGTCTTGATTAGTTGCTCAAATTTAGACAACCCTTTTTGAAATATTTTTTTGGTTTCAGGGTAGTTGCTCGTTTGATTGCTCTTCGAATAATGTCTTATATCCCTCCTTTTAAACGATCTTCGAGAGATAAGAATAGGCCACCGCCAAAACCAGAATCTCTTGACCTTGAATTAAAAGAGAAGATGTGGCCTGGTGTGTACAGGAGCAGTACAAGACTTCTCTATGCAAATCACTCTGTGTATAGATGGTTCCCTATCGGTTTAACCTGTGATGGTCAATTCCCATCTCATGTCAAGCTCGAGCCAAATATGCAAATTCCTTTGCAAAACTCATGTGCACTAGTGAATGATTGGCAAGCCGAAGGTAATCGATCGTCTAAACTCTGCGTATTATTTGGTAATCGATCTTTTTGGCTCTTGTTAGAAATTAATGCCCTGATTTTTATTGTGTCACGTCGAGCTCATATTCATTATTAGAGTTTTTTAGTTACTTTATTAATCCTTGATCTTTTGTTAGTAAATTTTGTATTTGGACATGGTTTTTTCTCGTAAAATTTTAGTGTCTAGTATTATTGTTCAATGTCAAAGGATTAAATTGATTGTTATGTAGGAATTACTGAAAAAGATTTATCAGAAGAGAGGCCTTGGGACTTGGTTGCAGAAAACATACTTCACGATCTACTTCCTGCTTTCGAAAATGTGAAGAATTCAATGGAGATCGACGATCTTGTAAAAATAAAGCCAAAATTTGTTGCGCGGCTAGGAAAAGTTCATTTTCGAGGGTGAGTTAACTTCTGCCATCCGTATGAATGATTTAAATGATTGTTGAATGTGTTTGAATCGAAATCGAATTCTCTTTTTTTTTTTGATTTTTAGAGCTGTTAATTTGTCCTTAGATGACAATAAGGATTGTTGTAATGTATAGGATTGGCCAAGATATTAGCGGGGAGGCTTCGATCGAAGAATCCGATATTAGAAAATTGAAGAGAATCTTCCACACAGATCTTTCTCGATCGTATAATGATAACATCACCAGAAAATTTTCATCCAAGAGTGGATTTGTTTCTCGGGATAAGAATTCGTTTTTAATACGAGTATTCTCTGCGTTGCCATGCTTGTCTTTTGCTAATCTTTTGAATATCTTTTTAACATCATAATTTTTGCTGTTTTTTAATTTGCAGTTGTCTGATGCTGAAAATCCAGACAATGCCATATCTTGTAAATGTCGGGAAATCGCAGGATCTGGAAGCCTTCAACTTGGCAAGGCAAGTCGATGAATTCTTAATCCCTTTTTTTGAGTAATAATTTTTGTTAACCATTTTGTTATATGACAGAGGCCGTTGTTTGATTAAACGATGAACAAAAATAAGAACGATTTGTATAAACTCTTATTATTCTTGTTCGTGTCGGGTGACTTGGATTTCATTTTGATTTAACCGAAAAGCTCGCAGTGCGACAAGGTTGTAGAAAAAAAATTATGAATATTTTTGCAGAAGTTTGTGGTGGTAACATAGGAATCAAATCGATGGGTCCTAACTTATAGTGAATTTCGTGTCCACCCGTAATTTTTTTCACCTCGGAGAGGTTGTTTCTTTCTTGTGGTTTTTGGTAAGTATAGTATTTAATTTCATAATACAATCGAATTGAACATGCAGATTTATTTAAATGACATACGACAATTGGTCGTAGATGTTTCGTGCCTGAATGAGAAGCTCGACTTGAGGCTGTTATTAAGCATGAGAAGGTTAACAAAGCTTACTGTAAGTACGATTGAAACTCCACAGCTCTAAGTTGATCGATTATTTGAAGCCTAGCATTATGGATGAAATCGATCCGGAATGACTGTAATGTCGAGACCTCATTGATTTTGTTTGTGTTTGTGAAGGAGGATGAGGTAGAAGGGATTAGAGGTATTATCAGCTCTGCAGTGATTGATTCGGAAGTGAAGGGTGGATTGAGATGGCCAATTGGGAAAGCTTCATTTCGAAATCGTTTCCGAGTTTATTGCGTTTGGAATGTGCATGCAAAATCCTATGAAAGTTTGTCTTTTCGACTGAAACTCAGGTGGGTTGAGCGTTTTCATTTCACGACGTCGGTCGGGGAGTCGACGGAGGAGATTTCGCTGTCGATGAAAGGCCTTGTTTCGGAACTACTGGTTAGTGCGGTTTTGCTTAGATTGTGAGACTCTCACTCTCTCTCTCTAATTTGATTGATGTTTTTTGTTTACAGGTTCAGACGGCAAAAGCTGATGAGATTTTGAAGAATCTCATTGCAAACCTGAAATTCATAAGGGAAAACTTCTTTTGCCCTGAATTGTTTTCAATCGAATCATGCATGCCCTCTCTCTCGCTCTCTTAGCGTCTCTCTCTCTCTGTCTCTCTTTCGCTCTCTCCCTCTCTCTCTCCCTCTCTCTCTTTCTCTCTCTTCTCGTAGTGTCTCTGTAAGAAAACAAGGTTTAGTGATTTGAAGACATGTTTGATCTTTTAATCATCGAGATTGGGTTGGTGTTCAGTGTTCTGCTTCCCTTTGACTGAGGGATAGTACAAGATCGGGATAGTACAAGATTGAAAGGAATGCGTTGGATGGATGCCCGGGCATTGAGAAGGAAGTACGCATTAAGAGGTGAAAGGCCATGGGGTGATACAATTTGTGACCCATGGATCTTTGATTGGGAAATTGCATCCAAACTTCGTGGCTAGTCAACCAGAAATTTTTTCTCTGATGGGTTGAATGTTTTGGTGGAAGAGATTTTTTCTTGGAACTTAGATTTATTACTTTTTGAAAGTAAGTACCTAACTCATCGAGAAATTTCCTTACCTGTCCAATTTCTAAAGATAACCAATTATTTTGGTATAAATAGTCATTATCTATTCTTCCACCCTGCGAGGTTGATTGAGATTGTTTGAGCAATTCACGTAATCGTTGACCTTTGGTGGTTTGTAGAATTTGGGATCTTATGATGTTCGGTTCATCACATGAGCGAGAGCAGACGATTCCCTCGTCTCTCAGTTTCGGAGAATGGTTGCAATCACAAGCAAGTGATTGAATGAGTGGGGGGGTAGAGATATTTAACGGGAGCTGAGCTTGGCTCGGTCCTAAGGGGCGGGCCGAATGGAGCTTGAAATTTGAGTTTGCGAGCCTGCCTGGGACACGACCAAGCAAGCAGGTTTGCCTGGCTTGCTTAGGCAGGGCTTGCTGAGCCCGCCATAGAAAGAAATATAAAATTGGTAGTTGGATGAGACAACAGACGAATTCATTATCAATTGATGGTCGTTGAATGGTGACAAGGTCGGACGTCCTTTATCACTGAAGGACGTCCATCTCCATCACCCAGCTTCGGATGTCCTTAAGTGATAAAGGATGTCTCTTCTTTTCATTCAACGATCATCAATTTGTCTATTTGTTGCTCTCTCATCCAACAACAATCCTTTCATCTGTCGATCGCCATGCGCTAGCGTCCTTTGGATAATGGATTCCTTTCCATTTCCATCACCCAGGTTTAGGTGTCCTTCAGTGATAAAAGACATCTGCTTTTGTCATCCAATGACCATCAATTCATTTGCTTGACGCTCTCTCATCCATCAACCATCTTTTCATCCACCAACATCCTTTGCATTCCTCATTCTCCCTCTTCTCATCACACTTGTGATCTGTCCACGATCGTTGGTCTCGATCCTTCACCCTATGTCGGACATCCTTCAGTGATGAAGGACATTCCATCCCATCATCCAACAACCTTACGACCATCAAATAATCCCAATGGTCATGTGACACAGTGACAATTGCCCAACCTGTCAAAGGTCATGTGATCGTTTTGGTGTTCTTCACTTCTAAGTTCTAGATTTCTAGTCTCCCAACAGGCAATGCAACAACCAACTCTTCTTCTGTTAATCTGTTCTTCACTTCTTCCCAGTTCCACTCTCTCTAACTCTATTATATAAATATCACAACTTCTTCATAATTATTTACCAAAAATTCCCACAATCTCTTAATCTCCAATTCTCATAGTTCTCAATTTATAGTACACTACTCTATCATTTTTTCAATCTTTCTCCATTTTGGAAAATTTTATACTCTTTCGATATTTCCTTTCATTCAATAAGGTATATTTTTAATTGATTTTTATATTTTATATTATTATTAATTTTATTTATAAGAGTTGATAATTTTTGTATTAATTTCTGCAGATTTCATATACGTGGAGGCGATCAAATTCTCACCACTTACAAACTATTGTTGGTTTTATGGTATCAATTTATTATTTAACATTTCTTTTAGATATTTAATTTTAATTATTATGGATTCATATAATTATAATGTTGAGAATATTGATTATGATGAAGTTGAAGAAATTAGAAAGTTAGATCCTACTTCTTCTACATTTTCAATTGGACCAATCATCTTCACAAGCATCGGTATCCATATTTTCACCTAGACAAAAAAAAAAAAAAGTTTCTGATGTATGAAATCATTTTTAGTTTAAAAAAATTAATATTGGTAGAAAAATAGAAATTAGAGCTCAATGTAAATATTGTATTATAAAATTATGCATATGTTTCTGCTAGTTCAACTAGCACACTTGCTAGACATTTTCAAAACTGTCACTTAAATTAGCAAATTAGAGATCCTAAACAAACATAGTTGATTGCTAGTGGTAGTGACACTTTTATGTATTCATAAAATAGAATGAGAGAAGGTATAACAAAATTTACAGCACAATCCTAGTTATCTTTATCATTCACCAATAGTGAAGTGTTTAAAAAATTTATGAAAGAATATGCTACTTCTAATTTTAAATGCGTACCTAGAAGTACAACGAGAAACAACATTATTAAAATGTTTAATGATATAAAAAATGAATTAATTACATTTTTTTTGCAAATGTTCCTTCAATATCTATTTGTATTACGTCTGATTTATGGAGTGCATGTAATACTATAGGTTATATAGTTGCAACTTCTCATTTTATTGATGAATTTTGACAATTAAATAAAATTTTTTTAGGATTTCTTAAATATGAATATCCTCACACTAGTATCTCTATTTATAGATATAATGTAGTAATATTGCAAGAATATTGTATTAGAGATAAAATTTTTAGTATAACTCTTGATAATGTTAGTGCTAACAATAATGGTATTTTCCATTTTAAAAATTAGTTTCAATTAGATGTTAGTCATGATTTTCTTTTTCATATGAGATGTGTGTATCATATTTTGAATTTGGTTGTTAAAGATGGTATGACATATATTTGACCTCATATTAAATTAATTAGATCCGCAATTTCTTATACTATAAGAATTTTGTAAAGCTTCCCAACTTAGACTGAAAAAATTAAAAACCGACGTAGATAATAGGTGAAATTCAACTTAGTTGATATTGCAAAATGTTAGGCCATATTAGCAAGTTATTTGTGCTTTTATTAATTAAAAGACACAAAATATTAATGTTGATAAATCTAGTTATGATATTGCTAATATATTTGTTGATTTTCTAAAATCTTTTTATGATGCTACAAATGAATGTTCAGGAGTTTATTATCACATTTTTCATCTTGTTCTTCCAATTTTTGTACTATATTTTTGCAAAATATCAATAAATAGATCAATTTAGTAATATTCTTAATAAAATTCAAAAAATATTGGCATGACATTCCTCTTGTTTTTTGTTATGCATGCATGATGGATCGTAGATATAAATTAAAAGGAGTGTGTCTTTTGTTTAATAGGTTATCTACTAATTTATGTACTACTTCTTTAGTTATTAGTGATTAAATAACAAATGAAATTACTAGTTTATATTCTTATTATAAAATAAAATATTCTAATGTTAGTCGTTCAACTTCACGTCCTCCTCACACGAAGAATTTTTCTAGTGATAGTAGGGGTAGTGGTATTGGTATTCCACAATTTAATATTTATGATATATGAAGTGAATTAGATAGTGAAAATTATTCTACTACTTTGAATAATGAACTTGATATTTATTTTGATACTCGTTATCAATTTTATCGCGAAGAGAATTTTGATGTTTCCTATTCTTTTTATAATGACACTTGATCTATTAATGTCTTCGTTCTCTATAGTAACATCGAGTTTGCTTTTAGGGCAGATGGACGTATGTGTGAAAACAGAAGATGACGACTTGCACCTGATCTCGTGGAAGCACTCATGTGCATAAAAGATTAGAATAAGGCCAAGATGAAAGATCAACAATAGGAGGATGAGATGCTTGAAGACTTCAAAAATTTAGATGTTGAAGATTATATTTGGTTTTTTTTTTTACTTTTTATTGTAATTTGAAGTAATTTTTTTAACATGTTGCAAAGGATTGAAAATTAGATGGGTGCCAACCTAGTTGAGATATATCTAATTTGTAATGATGCAACTCTTAAATATTTGTAATGATATTCATCCTTGGATTGTAGCCAACGATCAGATTGACAAGAGAAAATAAAAAGAAAAAGAACGCTGATTAAAAATGAAAACTCATGTTTTTATATCATGTTTTTATTTCTCATTACTTATTGTGCTATAGACTTATAAATGAATCTTGTGATGTAGGTAAAATGTAATACCCTAAATTTTTATTTCAGAATTTAATAAGGATAATTTAAAAGTGAGTTGAAGATTTTTAGATCGGGGTATTACTATAATCGTAATCGTCAATTATCATAAAGTGATAATTGAGCTAAATCAAATATTTAATATAAATTGAATCAATTTAGTCTAACTAATTGGTTTGATTATAAAATAAAATGAGACTTATTTGATTAAGGGGAATTAAAATATTAGAAAAGAGTTTATTATAATTGAGAAGTAGTAAAATAGATAAGGATTAAGATGAAAATAAAAAAAAAAAAAAAAGAAATAGAAATTAGAAAGGGGAAAGGGTTGCTGGAGAAAAACAATGAGAGAGAAATGAGAGGGAGAGTGAGAGACAGACATAGAGAGGGAGAGAGCCGAAGAGGGAGAAGCGATGTGGGAGAGAGACCAAGCGCCGGAGAACGAGCGACG
>CM039477.1:4359541-4391539 GCA_022433065.1 Begonia loranthoides | reverse complement strand
ATTGCCTTCGCCGGGCTCAGTAGCCAAAATCCAGGAGTCATTACCATAGCTAATGCAGTGTTTGGATCCAATCCTTCCATTTCTCCAGATGTTCTCACAGGCGCATTCCAAGTCGATAAGAACACTATAGCTTACCTTCAAAAGCAGTTCTGGTACAATAATAATTAGAGTTTCATTATATTGTGCTTTAACACTTGATTATTGATAAGTTCTAATCCATATTATGTGATTTTGGTGTTGTATTTTATATTTTTATTATATTAAATAAATGAATCATTATGTTTCATAAATGCAATAAAATGATGTTTATATGGTCCTATTTGATCTCTCTCTCTCTCTCTCTCTATATATATATATATATATAAGATTTTGAAGTAAATGGTTTCCTAATTTCAAAACCAAAATTGTAATATCAATCTCCTCTAAATAGTAAATTTTTATCCACTTTGAGCAATAACCTATACGGTTTTGATTTTAACTTTTATGTAGAAAGTTCTTGTATTAGTTAGAGATTAAATATTATTTATATAGCGCAATCTAAGATCACATTAATCATCATAAGATTGTGATCTCGTCACTGGATTTTTTGTCAGAATGTGTCATTACGATTTACGATTCCCCCTCCCTCATGAGGCTCGACGTCCTCGTTGATTACCTTTTTGTTGGGCTCAAATTACTATTGCCGCAGTCACCTTTTGAGCCGTGAAAATTTTGGCTTTTTTTTTAAACAAACATGCCTTTTTGATTTAGAAATAATCTATGATTTGTGAATAAAATTTTGAACTATATTTTCAACGTATAAATATTCCTTGTATGAATAAAAATAGTAATAATAATATAAATTTAGAATCCTTTATAGATAATAGAATTATCAAACATGATTACAAAAAGAAATAAATGAAGAAAAAAACAGAGATTTAAGCAAAAAAATGAACAAGTAAAAAATTACGGCTTAAGAGAAAAATTTTGAAAATAGAAATTAAATTACAAAATGGAATTTAATTACAAAAAAAAAATTTATGTGCGGCAAATAAAACAAGAGAACACATATGTCACGCCCCGAAGGGTTAAAATTTTTTCTTGCCATATTTTTTAAAAATATATCACATATAAAAATCGTGACTTTAAAACCATACACCAGTATCTGCTTCAATTCCTTTCTTAATGGAAACGAATTATTTCCCTCCCCAATTATGAGAAACGACCAATTTCCATTAGGGAAAATTTTCCCCATTAAATAGGGGTTTTCACCCTCATTTTCCTCACACCCGTACCTCCCTCTCTGCCTTTGCCAATTTTGGAATTTATTGGTTGAAGGTTTGGGGAACCATTTTCGTTGGGAGAGTGTCAAATTTTGCTTTGTTGATCAAGGTTTCCAATGGTCAAAAATCCATGTAATCGGAGATTGCTAAGTATAAAAACTTGATTTTTATCTTAAGTGATTCTCTTTTTTTTTTTCCCTGACACTTTAGTGTAGATATTGGATTATTGAATTTTTTTTATAAATTGGAATACTCTGTGCGAAGGGAAAATTGACAGTTCGTGTGAATGTTGGACAAATTGGCGAGCATTGGTGAATGTTGTTGGGGATGCTGTTGCCAAATTGCAACTATGAAATTGTGAGTCATGCCGTATATTGCGTCAGTCTTAGTTGAATGGGTAACAACAAAATCACTCATGTTAAGGCAAACTTTGCCAAACTGGATTGCGGTTTAAGCTTTCTTAGAGTGCGCTTCAGTCTTTGTTTCAGAAGCTTTGGCCCAACTGGTTGGATTGTGGTCCAAACCATTTTGGGCCACGGTCCAAGGGCTATTTTGTGCAACATTTTGGGTATTTTCTACCTAATTTATTTTGAATTATTTTTAAGTGAAAATTGTGGATTTTAATGTATAAAAATTTAACCCAAAAATTTGACGACTTTATTTTTAGATAGCTAACCAAAATTTTATTTAAAAATTGTGGACTAAAAAATTGGTCTTTTTGGATAATTGGACTTGGGCTGGTGAAAACCTGTGTTGAAGTAGATATTTAATTTTATGTTAAAAATTTTTAAAAATAATATTTTGAGACGTGTCTCATATAAAATAACGTGTCTATTTTATGGCTTATCGGATTTTTATATTATATGTAATTTTTTAATATACACGTTTTATTAAAGCATACATATAAAAATTATTGGATCAACTTAGTCTAGTGAATCGAGTTCTATCGACCTGATTTGTGGTTTGTTTTACTTTACTCACATTCGACTGTGGGAGGATGTGTTTGTTGTCGTTAACTAGAGTAATGATACAACTGTATGTGTTGTGTCTTGTTGCGCAAAACCCTAAATCTGATCAGGGTCTTTATGTGACTTTCGTGATCGCCGAATATTGCTTTTATTTTGTGATATACCTATGACATGGTGTTCTCGGAGTCCATGATTGGCTCTATATTCACTGAGATTTTATATAGTATAGCAAGAGTCTATTATAATTACGTACCACATTATAGTTAGTTGAACATGTGCAAATTTCTAAAAATAAATTGAAACATAAATTTTTGATCATGCATGCTTAATCATTATTCTAAATTATTTTATGAATATAAACTTTGATCCCTATTTAGTTTAATCAACTCACCTCAATGATACCACTTTCAAGACTTTATCAACAAAATTTCTAGTTGCCGAATCAAGAGAAGAAATTCAGCAAAATTTATATAATTGGGCTTGGGCTAGTGATAAGTCCACTTCAAGGTAGAGATTTAATTTTTTGCACATGATTGCATAAAAAGTTTTACAAATAATATTTTGATACGTTCTCATATAAAATGATGTGCCCATTTTATGGCTCATCGGATTTTTATATTATATGTAGTTTTTCAATGTACATGATTTATTAAAGCGTGCATTCAAAAATTATTGGATCAACTAAGTCGTATGAACCGAGTTTGATCAACCCGATTTGGGGTTTGTTTTACTTTACACACATTCGACCGTGGGAGGATGTGTTTGTTGTCGTTAACTAGAGTAATGAAACAACTGTATGTGTTGTGTCCTGCTACGCAAAACCCTAAATCTGATCAGGGTCTTTATGTGACTTTCTCGATTGCCGAATATCACTTTTATTTTTGTGATATGCCTATGACATGGTGTCCTTAGAGTCCGTGAGTGACTCCATATTCACTATAATTTTATATAGTACAACAAGAGTCTATTATATTATGTACCACATTATAGTAAGTTATTTTTTTTAAACGTGTGCATTTCTGTATAGTTTTCTAAAAATGAATTTAAACATAAATTTTTTATCATGCATGCTTAATCATTATTCTAAATGAATTGTTGAATATAAACTTTTGATCCCTATTGAGTTTAATCAACTCATATCAATGACACTCCTTTTAGAATTTTATCAACAAAATTTTCAGTTGTCGAATCAAAAGTAGAAATTCCACGAAATTTCTTTATTTATTTCAGCATTTTAATAAATTTTCTTAGAGAAACATTTTGTGAGGTAAACTTTATTATGGATAATTATAATTTTTATTTTTCATTTTCCGCACAATTATTTTTGGAATATATTGTTACTCTATCTCGATATCACTTATTAGACTTGTTTAGCCCATGTTTTGCCGAGGCCTGAAATATTATTAATGTTTTAAGACTTCTGCTACTAATTATTAAAATTAAAGTAATATAGGTCAGGCAATTTAATTCTTTCGGGTCGAGTCGTTCCACATTTTGTCTCAATTCCATTACAAGTCATTCTCCCATTCTCTCTCAATTCCATTGCAAGTCGTCACATACATAGCAGAAGTCTTTAAAATAAATCTATTTTAAATCCAACGTAGCAAAACCCATCGTAAAATAAGCCTAACTAATAATAAAGTATTTCAAACTAAAATCCAACTGATTAAAAACATAATTAAAATATAAAGTCTTTTTTTTTTCTTCTATTTTCTTCAAATCCTCACCACGGCTTAACTTCGTTTCGATAAAGATTTGACTTCGTCTATGAGAATTCCTCTTCAACTGCACTATGATTTAATCTAATCATCATGTTTTTATCATTACCTACATCACAAAGTTTGAAATATGATTTTAACGCTCACTACGAGATGCACAATATAATATGAGTATTCAATACACTTTCGTAAAAACATGTATTTTTGTTCTTTTTTCTTTCTTTTATTTCTTTTAACAACCTTGTAACCTTTGTCGAGATTCTTACGAGAAGAGTGAGCACGACTATGAGAAACACACCACTGAGTCTCGTGAATTTGTGCAAAACAGTCCCACTTACCGGGACCCCCGTTTGTGTTGTGCACTCAATGCACAACCACTTGGTGAGTTTCAGTCAAGCCCCAGCATAACCGAGCCAACGGGCTTATCCTCCATGAGACTAACCTTTGGGACAAACTTTTCTCAACCCTTCGTATTCTTTCTTACATATATTAAATTATGTTTCTATCTTTCTTATGTGAAAATATATGCATGAAAATTGTTTTAATTCTTTTCCTAAAAAACATGATACATGGAACATACATGACACATGATAATAGTCGAACGTGCATGAACTTAACAATAAACATATATTCAATTAATGGTCTCAATATGAACAGTAATCAAGCAATAATCATATCCTCGATCAATAGCCTGTAGGCAACACATCATAACATCTTCAAATCATATCCTAAATCATATCCTAAAATAATATCACAACATAAACAGTTAATAGTAAACAATCGACAAACATCATAACCTTGAATAACAGTCCTAGGCATCACAAAATAACATAATAAATTCTACCATATCCTAGCACTTTGTGATGTGGACAAAGGTCAAACAAAACTTCACTTACATAATTTATAAACATGAAACAAACATCACATTACATATCATCGATCAACATACTGTGGCCATCATAGACAGAATAGTCATCAAAGCATAAAATACACTGGCATTTTTGTGATGCAGACCAAAAGCCAAACTCATATAACATCACTTAACTGGAGTCTTAAAGGGAAGTCTGACTGTCCTAATCTATCCCATACGATTAAATAAACAAAGAATTTGTTAATTAAGAAAAACCCAAACATTGCACACGATAAAAGACTACTTCAGAAACTAAACAGTGGAACCTACATTAAGAAACCTAAAGGAAAGCTTTACTCGAGAGCTTGAGAGAATGACTCTCTCATCCATGGGGTTCTCGAGTGATTAGAGTTTAAACCTAAACCCTAGTACTTAAAGACCGTAAACCAAAGAACTTCACAGGATAAAATCTCATGAAATTGTATCTAAATCCTATCATTTCCCAAATAGTCTAAGGATCGAAACGTAGTTCACAAGATTTTGGAAAACTACCTCATCTAAACATGCCTGAGATACATCGAACGTGTGAACAGCCGCAATGGATATCTGCAACAACTAGCTTGATCAATGGCCAACAACCTCGTTAGCCCTAAAACTTATATTTGCAGTTGTCAAAGCAACCGTGGACACAAACACTTCAGCAAAGGCCAATGCTCCCATGTAAACTCTAATCTAAAATGATCATCGACTGCCACATGTACTAATCTATTGCTAAAATCCCATCGAGGGATGCTAACACTCTTGTAGACCACGAGTTCATTAAACCCAACGACAACGTTTAACATCGTCTAAAACCTGCTGTGGATACAAACCCATCCGCGGAAGCAAACACATGCTCTCTGACATTAATAACCGAGACTTACTAATCCAAACGATATGGTTCTTATCATTAAGACACTGTCGCAAACAAAAATGCATCCATGGAAACATGCTAAAACATAAAATGATTAGGTTTCTAATTTACTTAACGCTCTCAAACGACATCAAATGCTCCATCGGAATCTTTAATAATTCTAATATACTCGGCTTTTCTAATTCTTCAATAATTCCTATTTTATTTTATTATCCTATTTTATTTTATTATCTATAAAATAAAATTTTTTATTTTAACTTTCCTAATTCCAATAATTTTACTATTTTAATTTCTTCATTAAAATTCATAATTCGCGACAATATATAATTTATTAATTTCTAAATTGTCGTATTTATATAATTAAAGTTATTCATGAAAAATTTTGGTATTACACATATGTTAAAAAGTTAAAATAAATATAGCTCGTTAGCACCACAAACACCTCATTAAAATTCGTAATTTTGTTATATTATTTTTGTCATCCTGCAAACTTGTTGGCTCAATTGGAAAAGAATTTTGGTCATTAAACTCTAACACAAACATTTTTTCAATATTTAAATTTCTAGTACAACTTTATTGTCCGCTATTTCACTTTCATAAAATCATTGACTATCTTTATTTTGTGTTAGTTTTGTCGTATTAAATTTTTATTCTTCACAATCATTAGCTTTTAATTGAATAATTAATTCATAATATCTTTGAATTTGAGGTTAATCTATCAATTCCTAAAATAACAAATAATGTACTCTTAAAAATAAACTTTATTATATCAAAATTAACATTAGGTACTCAATTGATTTATCTTCAATATAGGAGACATATGTAGTGTAATTCTTATAAAACCTTTCCAAATAATTCAAATAATAAATTAAAGTGATACAAATGATTTAAGATTATACATACATGACTATCATTATGAATAAAATAAATAATTTTTTTATTTCATCTGGTTCGGTCTTATCTCGATTGAATTGTTTATTTTCAACGAAATGAACTGTATTTATGACTATACATTATTTGAAGATTTCATTATTTAAATATAATCAACTTATTTTGATTATTTCTCTTCAAATATTATCTCTACAAATATACACACACACATGTAAATATAAAGTTGTATAAATAATCATAAAATTTTGATGAATTTTGTAAAACAAATCAAATGATGGAAATTAAATTAATAAATGTATTTATTTATTAAAAAGTATTGTTTATATACATTTGATCATTGAAGATAAAAATCTCAACCGTTATTAAACTTTGTTAAATAGATGGCTAGAGTTTATGAATCTTTTCTTGGTAAAGTTTCAATTTTGATCATGGCCAATGAAACATCCACGTAAGAAGCTTGGAACCGTGGAGAATCTCTACACGTAGCTACAATATGGAGAGGAAAAAGGACGCCAAAGCCAAATTGTTGAACAATTATGGCGTCGTATGTTGACTTTATCAAACTCATTCACAATTACTGAAAGAAGAATTTACTCAATGTAGCAACGAAAAGACATAAAGATCAACGGATGAAATAGAAAGATTGTCAACAATAAACGCAAGATAATCCAATCGCAAGTTGTTGAACATACACTCTTAACCAAAGCTTAGTGAAAAACACTAAAGAATCAGAGTACAAGTGGAAGTTATGGATGAATCTGAGGCCAATGTATGCTGGCCGAAGAATGACGATGCTATCAATCACCGTTCTATTATTTATTCCTTCAACAATTTCTTTTCAGGCAATCGTCGCATTACCATGTCACCTATCGTTTTCCACAAAGTTTGAATGCTGCCTACCTCATCTCCATGCAATGTTACCCATGCTTTAATCATCTAATGCAACTACAATTTGCCCATGAACAACGATAAATATCAATATTTATCTAAGAATGCTAATTTCTCTCATTCAATTCACTTAATTATGAATTCTTTGTATTGAATCTTTAACCAGCAAAGCATATCAATTCCATTCTTATATTCAACCACTATTATTAAATTTCATCCCACAACAAATTAATATCAATAATTTTAAATCCAATTTATCTAATATCATCAAGGATTATCCAAATACAATTCCATGAATTTTTCATATAATCCCAAAATACAACTTTCTTCATCTATTTCATGCAATAATCAATATGCAACCATATATTACACTTTCCTTCACCCAAACCATTCAACAAAGGCACATTTTAAAGTAATCACTGAGATTAGAATTTTTACCTCTTTAATCTTTTGTGGCTCACTTCACCCATTGATTCTTAGCTCAAAAGAATTCCCTTGAAGAGAGAAACAACTTTACTTGAGGGTTTAGAGTTCAATGTCTACACCTTTTCATTCAGTTTTCCACTTCTCTCTATTTTTTTTTCTTTCTCTTTCTCTTCTCTGTTTTTCTCTCTCCCTCTCTGTTTCTTCTCTCTGGATCAACACAATAATGGTTGATACTAAGCTATTTCTACACATTCATAGAGATCTCCATGGTAAAATTACCTTTTTGCCCATTGTCTTTTAAAATTTACCATTTTAACCTCAAATTCATGAATATTCTAAAAAATACCATGAGCTATTATCTCTTAATCTCACTTAACTTAAACTAATTAATATGTATTAATCTTAAGCTAATCTTCTATATTAACATAATTAATTAACCTTAATAACTTTCTAATTACACCTTATCACATAATTAGTTACTAATCTCAAAGTGATATGGGGCCTTACCTTATAGGTGATCCTATATTACTACATAACATCATAAGTATATGTTTTTGAAAATTTTTATCTGATCATCCTTAAATTCTTACTCGATTTGCCTTAATCGAGTATTTATCGAAAATTGAACATAAGTGCTACATACATTTAGTTTAACTTCTAAACTACAAAACTTTACCTACAAAACTTCAAAATTTCCAATTTACGTGTCATTCTATTCCCTAAGATGTATTTTTTATCATGATAAATTTTCATAAAATTCCATTCACGTTTACTTATGTAACGACATCAAAATATCTAAACTGTTCATAATAAATAGTTTATATTTTAATCCATCGTTCTATCGTCTCAGTCGACCACATATTCTCCCTCAGTCGATCGCTTTACATGATTTAGAAATTTGATGCTCTTAGGAGGTTTTTCGGATGATCTCTATTTTGACTAATCTACTGCATTGGTCAACCTATTCTAAACTAGTAGACTGCTTCTGCAATTTTTTGAAATTTCATTGCTTTGGGGTATGCTTCCAGACAATCCCTTATGTAGCCTCCAGTCAACCACTTTACGTCTTTGAAATCTTGATGCTCTCAAGTATGGTTTTGGACGACCACTAAACAAGGGTTGGTCAACCGCTCTGTCACATTCTATCTTTATCTAATTTCAAACTTGCATAAATTTTGCTGCAGATATTCAAATCCTTCAATCCAAAACCGTTATCTTCATCTGTGTGTTTACTTTAATACAATAAAATTTTAGAGTGATCTAATCATGTTTTATCATTCTAAATTTTATTATTATAGTTATTTTAATTTATATTTTAATCTTTATATGTGGCTTTTGATACATGATTTTTATGATACATGCACCCCAACATTTTATAAAATACTATATTGGATATAACACTTAGAATCCCTGCTAAATGTATGGATGTAGCATTTAAAATCTTTACTGCATTAAGTCAACTCACCCCAACTAATTCCCCATTTTAGTTCATAATCATGAAGAGTTGGAGCAGTCGATGCAAGACTGATTCTACTTATTTAGTTTTATCTATTTATTTTCGAGAGACATTATCCTTTTAGTGAGACTCTTTCTATTTTATTACCCCATTTTACTTCAATTGGTACTATTTCCATTTCACAGTGTTATTTTATTACACAATTATTATATTAGACATATATTATTATGCTTTCTGTGATGTTGTTGTTGGACCTAGTTGTTAGCCAACATGTTTCGGGTATGACAATTAATTATTGTTTTAAGTCTTTCATTGTGAACTTTAATATTTTGTACCAAGGGTCAGAAGATTCGATGCTTTTTCAAGTCGGATCGGTTTTCGTTTATGTCACGAGCCCCTTTTGGGTCGTGATTGTAATATTGCGAGTATTCTGGGATTCTTTCCCCCGAATCGTTCTTTTCGCATCCATCCTTAAAATGACAGTTTCTCTTTGCCTCATTGTCATTTCTCTTCGCCTCATTGTCATCATTCTCTTGACAAACCAGGGTAAGTCAATTTTCTTCTCCTTGGAATTCCCATTTTTCCTTGAACAAAAACATTCTAATGTCGTGGAAAATGCCTTCTCAGTGTTGAAGAAAATAGAGTCTATTCTAATCAAACTTTGCTTGAAAGAATTGGGTTTTGGTTTTTTGCAATTTTGAAGGAAGAATCGGTGTTGGTTGGGAATTTCATAAATCAAAAAATCTGTAGAACAAAGTTAATCAAAAATTGAATTTTTATTTTACTTGTTGATTTTTTTTCTGAGTTGGATTATGCAATTGTTGGAATTCCTTGCGTTGTTGATGCATCTGTTTAGATGAATGTCGGCATTGGAATGCCAAACCATAGAGCCGCAACGTTAAGCTCCTAGGGCTCGACCATTGGGGCGACTAGTCGAGACTAATGGTCTTGGCCAGAAACAATATTGCTCGAGTCGGTGATGGAGTTGACGAGGTGTTACAACTCACTTGTACAAAGGCAAGTCGCCTTCTACACGACTCTGTCAATCACATAAGTCACAATTTCGGAACCAGAATGGACTATGAGCTAAAGGAAGTCTTGGGCTCGGTCTGGGCTAACTAGACTAGTGGGCTTGGGTTTGTTTCAATTATTGGGTCTTGGTCTTGGTTTGCAAACCGCAGACTAGACTAGTGGGTTGCAGACCAGCCTAACGTTTGGGCCTGTTTGGACCTTTTTTGATGATCCAATTCAAGGAATTTGACCCGATTTAGGGTCTATTTTATTTTAACACATTCGACTGTGTAGAATGTGTTTGTTAGTTGTTAACTAGAGTAATAAGGCAGCTAAATGTGTCGTGTCACTTGACGCAAAACCCTAAACTTGATCAGGGTATTTTATGTGGTATTCACGATCGCCGAATATCACTTTTATTCTGTTATATGCCTATGACATGATGTGCTCAGAGTCCATGAGTGGCTCCATTTTTACTGTGATTTTAATTAGTACAACAAATACTTATTTTAATTACATACCACACATTAGTGAGTGGTTATAACCATGTGCCTTTTGTACACATTTTTCTAAAATGAATTTATAAAATATGATTTTAAATTCAGCATACTTAAACATTTCTTTTTAATTAAAATTATTAAATCTCTATTAAATTTCGTCAACTCACACCAATGACAACTTTTAAGATTCTATCAGTCAGGGTTCCAACTGCCGAGTGAGAATTGTTAGCCTAAGTATTGTTAGGCTTATTTATTTTGATGATGATTATGTTGATGAAATTTATAAGTTGTTTATTGGATAAAGTTATTAATTGCACAAACATTACATTAATATTGATATTAAATTGGACATACGTTTAATTAGGGTATTAATGTTATCTAACAAATTTATCTAAGTCCTTGTAGTCTAAGGTACAAATATTGGGACTTAGACAATTCAAGAAGTGCAAAATGAAGGCGTGAGGGGCGAGCAAACTTGAGATTTTGGCCGACCAAATTCAATCTGTAAAGGAATCGGCTGATGACGCTGTTGACAAAGATGACCGAAAAGTAATATAGATTGCTCGCAGATTTTCGGACGAGTATGCAATCGAGGTTGAGGTCGACGAGACCAACAAAAATTTTATACAGACTACCCCAAGGTTTTATGGTCGAAGAAGCTGTTGAGTATCAGGTCGGCGGGATATAACGAAATTCAATACAGAGTGCTTGAAGATTTTCGGACGAGCATACGGTCGAGTATGCGGTCTACGGGATTGACCAAAATTCAATGCAGTATACTCCCTGGATCTTTTTGATCGACAAAGCGGTTGAGCAAGACGAAAGTGGTCGACCTGAAAAGTGCAAAGCAACGCAACAACTAGTTTCCAACGATCGGATGTGGTTGACCAAAAACGAAGTGGTCGACTGATTTTAGTCGAAACTATAAATAGAAGGCCCTCCAAGCCTGAAATGAACACGTGAGAATCCTATCAAAACACTGCCGAATTTTCTACTCGAGTTCTCACTTATTAAAAGAGTGCAAAGGCCTAACTCTCTCAATCCATAACTTGAGATTTTACCCTTTGAGAGTTAGGTTCTAAATTGTAATTTCAATTTCCTTACATTTGTATCCAAACTGCTACATCTAGGGTGATGCCCTGCAACAGTCATTGTAAAGGCTAGATTGACGCCCTGAGAATAGTTAGTGAAAGTTTGGTTGGTATCCGTAAAGCCAATCGATACTAACTGGGGAGGTTAGTGAGTAAAGGATCTCCAAGTTAGAAACTTGGAGCGTGAACATAGACAGGATTTGTGGAACCGCATGAACAAACTTGTTTGCACTTTCTATCCCTTACTCTTTTTACATTTACTATCATTTGCATATATTTGTGATTATTTATTTATATATATGTGCATTAAATCACTTAAGGTTTAGAAAATCGAATATCGCACGAAAAAGATTTGGAAACCTAATTCACCCCTCTCTTAGGTTATTTCGATCATTCAATTGATATCAGAGCAGGTTAATAAAACTTGTGTGAATTGTGCATATTGCTATAAATTGTTAAATTTGCATTTATTTGAATATATTCGATTAAATTTCTTGTTGAAAATTATTTGAATAATTTTGATTGAATATTTTGATTTTATAATTTATTATGAATTTCAATATTCGTGTAGAAGGACAATCTGTGCATATACCTCCTTATTTTGATGGCAATGATTATACATATTGGAAATCTAGGATGAAAATTTATATGCAATCTATAGATTATGAAATTTGGAACATTGTTAAAAATGGGTCTTTCATTCTGCTTAACTCGAAAAATGGTATAAGTGTTCCAAAATTATATGAAGAATATAATGATAATGATATGCAAAAAATTGAGCTTTAATGCCATAGCTATAAATATGTTATATTGTGCTCTAAACTGTGATGAATTTAATAGAGTACAAGGTTGTGATAGTGCCTCTGATATTTGAAAATCACTTGAGATTATGCATGAAGGCACTAACCAAATAAAAAGAATATAAATTGACCATGTTTATACGTGAATATAAATTATTTTGCATGAATAAAGAAGAATCCATTAGCAGTATGTTTACATGCTTTACTAACATTACTAATGGTTTAAAAGTGCTTGGTAGAATGTATCCCAACGAAGAGTTGGTAAGAAAAATACTTAGGTGTCTACCGCGAGCAGGGCAGCCAAAGGTAACCACCATTCAAGAAGCACAAAACTTAAAAGTCATGAAAATGGAGGAGCTCATCTGATCATTAATGACTAACGAGATTATGATGATGAGCAAAGAGGACGAGGAGGAGCTAAAAGATAAGGGAGTTTTCAAACCAAAGGAACATAGCTTTCAAAGCCTCCTCAAGCACTTGAGATGAATCCGAGGAAGAAGATGAAGATGACGAAGATATTAAATTCATGACTTGGGAGTTCAACGAGTATCTCCAACGAAAAAAAAGAAAATGGGAGAAGAGTATCGTTTGCTTTAGTGTGGACAACCCAAACATACCTCAACTGAGTGTCCCAAGGCAAAGAAGAAGTCTAAAGCCTCAAAGAAGAATGCATTTAAGGCCATGTGGGATGATAGTGATGAATGTTCTTCTTTCAAGATTAAAGAGGTATCCCACATTTGCTTCATGGCCAAGGAGGATAAGGTGCACAATTCTTCTAGTGTTTTGGATAATTGTGTGATGATAATAAATTGTTAGATACTTTCAATGAGTTATTTGATAATTTTAACATTCTTAAATGTAAATATAACTTGTTGAAAAAGGAGAAAAACAATTTGGTTGAGAAGCATGTTGATCTGGTAAAATCTCTTGAGAATCAAATTATTGATTTAAAAGGCATGAATGAGAATATGCTTGCCACTAACAAATCATTAGAGGATAATATTTGTAAATTGAATGCTAAAAATAGTGTTTTGAAATTTACAAACAGTAGCAAAAATTTTAATATGCTCTTAGGAAGGCAAATGGTCACTTTTGATAAAACTGGTATTGACTATAAACCCTTTGCAAATAAGAAAAACTATAAAAAGTTCTTTGTCAGTCCTACTATTTGTAATAATTGTAATTGTATAAGATATAAATCATTTTGTCCATTGAAATCAAATGGAAAAATGATTGGTTCTAATTTTTTTGGGTTGCTAAAAGAAACAAGCTTAAAACTCTAGAACCTTAAAAGATTTGGATTTCAAAGAAAAGCAATTGAGCCTTATTTTAGGTTGGAAGCTCTCCTAAATTGATTGAGTGGTGTAATTTTGAATAATGGGAGACTTCCTTGTCTATGTGTATATAGGATAAAATCTTATACTAAATTTCTTGATTTGATTTTTCTTATTTGTGTTCTCTTTTAGTATCATTGGTTAAAAAATTTTTTAATTCTTCATTTGATATTTTTGAACATAAAGTGTGTTAACCCCCATTGATTGATTTTGGCTTTTGAAAAAGGGTGAGAAAACACCTTGAATAATTCATCAAGTTTAATTGGTTTTGATATGACAATTGGTAGAATTTGAATTTTTGAAGTATAAGCATTCGATGAGAATTAAGTATATCGATTCCAATTAGGGAGATTTTATGTACAAAACTCATTGTGTATGGTGTACACAATTTTGGTTGACCATTTCTTTTAAAACTGCTCACGGACTGTAGTTTTCAGTCGACCATTTACGATTTGGTCGACCAAAAAATAGGATAGTTTAATTCCTATTTTTCCCTCGAAGTTTTTGGTAGACCACCTAATTTTTGGTCGACCGATTCGCCACTTTTAAACAGTTTTTAGACGACCAAACCCTAGACCGTGCGAACATTACACTCTTCTTCTGGCAATTTCAACAACCCATCAAACATTCCTCTGCGGTTTTTCTGAAAATCTCGACCCTCTCTGCCACTCCTTCCCTCCATTCCAAGTTGTCTCCGTCTCCAGCTTCAATTTCGGCATCCACCTTCTTAATGGCATCACTTGCAACATGCAAACAAAAATCTCCGTTAAACAAAGGTAGCTACTCTGCATCGGTTGATTATAGGTCTAAATTATATGTTAATGATGCATACAAAGCGAGATATGAGGAAGAATTTAATGATAGGTCCTTAATTTTTTTGAGGAAAATTTTGTTTTTGGGATTATCAAGTTTGAATATTGAAGAATTGTACACTCTGATGAGATTATTTAAATTGTTTAGTCTGGATAGACCTTATGTAGAAAAAGCTATCTGGCTATTTTACGCGAATGCGTCATACTCTACAAATCCTAAGAAATTGAAGAGTTTTGTGTATGGAAAAGAGATTAAACTGACCCGTCAATTGAGCAATACTTTTTTTTTTTTGATTTTGAAGAGGGTAACCAATGTGAGAAGCACTACAATGGTAATCGAGAACCTGAGTTTTTCCAAACTCTTGCCGGAGACCGACTACTTTAGCAAATCCTGAAGAATCCTGATGAGAATTTCATTACGATACCAAAATCCAAGGATCTAAATATTCAAGCACATGTGATTCATCACACGTTGACATATAATGTGCTGCCGAGAGATTGTCATCAGGACCACGTGATTCATGTGGACTTGTAAGTCTTGGAGCATCTATATAGTTAAACACCATTCAATGTGGGCTACTTGATTCTTCATCAAATAATTGAGGTTGCAGACAGTGGATCAAAATCACTACCGTTCCATATTCTGCTCACAAATCTCTTTCGGTCAATGGACATACTAATCCCTCACATCGAGCCTTCTCTGTCACTAAGGAGTCTGGATATATACTTGGTTCATTCTTTTGGGAGAATGGGTTTTGTGTTGGGTGATGATGGAGAATGGATTCCAAAATCATCATGAGTTGCTTCATCTTCCTCCGCTCAAGATGATGCTCCTTAAGGGGATGTCGATATTACCTTGCCCCCACTACCCTCTGCATCGCTGCCTGGACCCTCCTCTCATCCTTCTCCTTCTCGTCACGGTTCCTCATTCACTACCTCTAAGCTAGCCAGACTAGAAGAGAAAATCAACTTGCAAACAACCTACCTAGGACAAATTTTTTGCCAAGCTTAAGACAATGGATAAACGCATTGAGGACATATCTCAAGCTGTATGGAGCCATATATTTTGAGGGTTTGATCCATCATCTTTTGCACCTTTCAATGTCTCGTTATCATCAACCCCTCCTCCTCCTTCAGCTAATGATGTTGATCTACCTGATGCTTGGATTATAATTTTTCTTGTATCATGTGTTGTATTTGACTCTTAAAACTCTGAAAATGTAATTGATTTACATATATTTCTCATTGGATTGTTTTACTCATGCTTTTACTTTATTTTGATGAATGTATGCATCTATATCTTAACTATAGTCCTACGTTGTGACTGTCTGATGGATGCTTGGATTCTATTGCTTATTTGTTGTTTGATAGCATTTATCAATTGTAGCAAAAATAATAAAATCATTTTCTGAAAACGCAGCGGAATTAAAACAAAACATTAAAAAATATTAATTAATTTACAAAATCTTTGCAATCATTTCCATTTACTTCTTCTACAAACCATCTTTCTTTAAATCTCTTTAGCCTAACCAGCCATAAGATCCACCCGTGCAAATCCTTCATCGACTACCTCGAGTTGTCCGCATTGTCTGCACCTTCCATAGCCAACGTCCCCCACTTCTCAAACAGCAAGTTTAGGACGTAGATTGGCATCCCGAGGCTTCCTCAAGTCTTATTTTCTTCACTTTTCACTATCTTTTTGCACTCAACGTGATCCCCACGACGTTTCCTTCATAGAAACACGTAACAAATGGCACGTGTAAACACGAATGAAATATCCTCGTAATCCCAACACTTCGATTTCATCACGTATACGGGGAAAAACATTACTAAAATGTTTATTGATTTAGTGCTCCGAACTTCCTTGGTAATATCCCGATAATTATCTATCTTAAAAATGTCGGGATGTTACACTATCAATAACACCAAATTAGAACGTACTCTCCAAAATTCATGTAAAAATTCCAAAAGAAGACAAATATATGCGTTTGTAAAATGTACTCCCCGAAAAGGTGCCAACAAGACATTGTGTAGACCGAAAAGGAAAGAATCACAACTGACGCGTTTCTAAACCAAATGGCATGAAATTCTAACCACACTTCCTTAACCTTGTATAAAGAGAGCCCTCCAAAAATCAGGGCCCAATTCGTTCGAAAAAAGAAATAACAAATAGACACTTACAAGCTAGTCCAAAAGATGTTATGTCGACAACCTTTGACTTCAATGGATTACTTCAAGAAACCTCTCCAACTTGTTTCACAACATGTCTTCTAATCTTCCACTATGGATGTTCACCTCTAAAAGGAGATGAAGGGAAGACCATTATAAGAAACCCACCCTAAGACAAGCCAAAAACTTAGTGGATTAATGGAGGCTCACTCTCTTGCGATAACCCTTGCAGATGGAGGCGGAATGCAATGGAGATAACTCCAACACACAAAGGTTTAGTTTAGCTGAAAATTCTTAATTGAAAATCAGAAAACCCTTAATGAGGGTATAATACCCCCAAGATTTGCTCTAATGTAAAAGTTACAAAAATAACCTCAAAAGAAAACAAACATAATATAATGTTCTCGTCTAACACACATAGCCGAGAACACCCAACAAGTCATTATCCAATTTTCCAACAAACATTCCAAAAAGATAACACATGCATTCATACCATCCACCAAGGAATTAGAATTCCTTGAAACACGTTAACTTGCCACATCTTCAGTTGTCCTCACAAGTAGCCACAATTTTATGAATGCATGCTTTGCCTTTAACCGTGTGTGTTGCATGGACGTTCCAAGTGATCAAGTTCCTTGGCCTTTCCTTGTCTTCAAGATTTAGATCATCTTCAAGGCCATCTAATGTAATTCCTCCTGCAAAATAAGAATTAGTGAAGAGATTAATAAGCTTCTTGGCCTGAGCATTAGTGATCGGGCCTTGTGGTGCATCACTTACGATGGCCCCAAGGCTGATCGGCAGATGCCCCTCCTCGTGGATCAACTATTAAATGTCCCTCGTATTTTAAGGATGCCCCTAGGCGTTGAGGGAGTTATGTGGTTGATCATTGGACATCCGTTGGATGTTTTCAAGCAGAAAATATGATAGTAATGTTTGTCTTGACGATTTTGGACGAAAAACGTGTATGTGAGGTTGACTGTCTTTATTTTCCATAATTCAAGGTTTAGGTGTTTGCAAAATTTCTTTACCTTGTCGATAATCTTATGGTTTATTTTGTTAATTTCTCAAATTTTTAACATGGACCCTGCATGATTCATATCAGCCTCATCACTAGAGTGCCGACCCAATTTTTCGTAACCTTTTAAAAATGCTTGAAATTTAAAACTTTTATAAGGCAATTAAAATCCTTCGTAATCAGAGTGCTAAAACCGAACCGTCAAAATCCATTCATTACATTTGTTAAAAGCAAAATAATTTATTTAAAATATAGCGGAAGCCTAACTAACTTATTTAAAACATGGTGGAAGCGAAAACATTCTTATTAAAACATGTTAAGTAAATTGTTACTTTTACAAACACTTTACTCGTCTTTAGCTTAAACAGCCACAAGTTTTGCCCGTGTAAATCCTTCACCAAATGTTTCTGTATTGTTCATCATTTTTCTCGTGCATATACATGTACCTACACCACAGGTAAAGTGTAAGCCCAAAGGCTTAATAAGGAATGAGATTATGCAATATGATCATGTCTCTCTTTAGTTTACTTGAAATGGGTCCGCCTCAAACCAATCTTTTCATTACGTTTCATTCATTCGTTCATTACTCGTACATCGAGCTGGAAGTTGGAGGAACCCATGTGTGATGGTATAGTTTGATCGGCTTCTAGCCTCCTGTGTGTAAACTAGTCCCTTTCCCGACAAGGTAGAGATGTAACCTAGCTGCCAGACTAGATCTGAACTACCCATCCACTCCCCCCCCCCCCCCCCAAACTTTCCATCATTCATTCGTTCGTTCGTTCATTCGTTCATTTTATTCGTTCGTTTTCCTCACATCATGCATGTGAGTACCACCCCAAAGTTGCATTCCCTATTTGTTTCTATTACCATGATGCATGTTGACACAATATAAAGATAATAATAATTAAACAACGAATATCAAGAATAACACTAATTGAAAGCCAATATAGAAACGAATTGAAATCAACATATGACATACTTGATTCTACCGAATATGACAATAAAGATATGGCAAGGTGAATAATAAACATGCTCAACAAACATGCTCATAATTTATCTACAGAAATATGCTTAATAAACACTTAATGGAAACATACGTAATGTATAATCACAAGATAATACACTAAGCTAATTATGTATGTTTATCTAAACTAACAATTATATGGGAATATGCTCAAACAATAGAAAAACAGTGACATGCTTAATATTCGAATACCATTAAAACGTTCTAATAAATTGAAACGAACTAATAACGGAAACATGCTCGATTTCTATAAACTAAACTACATATGCATGCTCATCTACGTTAACCGAACCTAAACACGCTTGATAATTAACTAACAATCAACCAATAAATCATGCTCAATAATAGATTAACTAATAAATCATGCTCAATAGTCAACTAATAGGAACATGCTTGATTTATCACTACAAAGTACTCGACTAAGGCTAACTATGCATACTAATCTAAACACAACAAAACTTAAACATAATTAGCAAACAATTGTTAGAAACGTGCTTGATAACTAACTAATTATGCATGCTGGTCTAATTAATCTTGAATGTAAACATGCTTAATAAATCATATACGAAAATCTACTTAACGAATTAAAATTAGAAACATGCTTAACAATTTGATATAACAAGAAAAGTGCTAAACGAATTGATGCCAACTCAAATCAGAAGATTTCTAGTTCCTAACTAGAACCAAGGAATTAAATGATACGAGAAACATTATTCAAAGTAAGTATTTCAAAACAAAACGTACATAACAGAATCATCGTGAATCACATTCATCACTCATTCATGCTTATCATGTCATCCTATGACCTTACATTCAACATTCATCTTCTTTCTTAATTATTTCATTTCAACATGTACAGTAAGGTAATTTACAGGAAATAAACCACATAACAGGAATTTATCACTCAAAGGAAATTCATCGAAATCCAACAACAAAGAATTCAACAATCAATAAAGGAAATATTGCAGTAATCTAACAACAAACAATTTATCACACTCACACACTACTTGTGGGTAGGGCATCCACTGGCCAAGACTTTGCCCAATCCTTACCTCTAAAGAAGAAATTATCTCACGGACAGCAATGATGGAAATTGACAACTCCTTCACCTACAGGAAGTACACGATCACTCCACCTCTAAAATCCTCCTAGGACGAATTTACCACTCTGAAATCTCATAACCCTTAAGAAAGTCTCTCACTCCACCTCCGAAATCTTCTTAGGACAAATTTACCACTCTGCCATTCCGAGTTTTAATCCCCAAATTTTGTTATTTTAAATATATTCTTCGCAAAATTGGGGACTTTCGAATGAGACCTTGCTTCCGCACCCCCTTCGCACTACGTCCGAAACAGTACTGTGCAGATAGAATTTAGAGGTGAGGATGAGAAGTTGTGTCTTGACTCGATAGAATTTCCGTCCGTAGGCGATATTCGGACGCAGAATGGCGTCCGCACGTGGCGTCTGCACTCGTCCAAAAGTGCCCAAAATTGGTACATATTCAATTCGGACGCCTCTTCATCTTGTCCGCAAAGAGACAGCACTAAACTCCTGCGGACACCATTATTCATCCTCATAGCGTCTGCATGCGTCCTGAACAGTCTAGAACAACATTTTCTTAAGTTTTTTCCTTACGTAAATTTTGTCCCGTAATATTTTTTCGCTTCCAATTAAATCTTAATTATGCCCTAATAAATTTTTTAAGCTATAGTCTACGATTAAGTCCTTGATAACACTCCAACAATTATCTAATATTGCTAATTACCCTTCAATTTTTCTTATTAATTTTTGACATATAAAATATCAGGGTGTTACAACCAGCTTGCTGAATCAAGGTCTAGGTTGGCCCCACTAGACTAAGATTGAACCAAGTTGTGGGCTCACCCAAGTCCACCCTAAATAGGTTTTTCAAGTTGAAATGAATGACTCTCTCTCTCTCTCTCTCTCATCAACAAGATTAGACAGGTTGACTCTCGACATTGCTCGACTTGTTTAATTTGTGGTTCATGAGTTGATTCAGGTTGAAATATTTTTAGGTGGGCTTGTTAGATTCGGCACGTTGCGCTGGCTAAACTCGTTAGACTTAGCACATTTAGCTTGCTAGGTTCGGTGAACCGAACTTTTTTAAGCTCAACTCAACCGGCTCATTTATCACCTCTACCTTCAAATCCACTCCACCTATTTGTATAAATGTCGGATTGAAAGTTTCATCGATGAAAGTAAGTTACTCAACTAATACCCATGATTTCAAGGGAGCTTTTTTATTCTCTACTTATTTATTTAAGATAAATCTCATTGTGAACTAGACTAATTAACTCGAAATTAGTCATTGAATTATAAAATTTAGCAAAATATTATATTTGCATATTTTTTTAGTCAGTAGGTTTTACTTATATTGTTTATGAACATTGCAGGAAATAATAATTTTAATTACGTCATGTATATATATTGGACATGCTGTTTTTGATGAAAAATAAATAAATGTTACAAGATTCATCCTATGCCACCTATTTCTTTCCACCCTCTCTTTTCTCTCTCATTTTTTCTTTCATTCTCTTTCTTTCTTCTATAAATATTACATTTCTTCTTCTTTTTCACCCAATTTTTTTTAATATTTTAATATATTACTTCTCAATTCATAGTACTCCATTAACAATACGTAACATTAAATATTCATAATGATATTTGTATAATATATTTTTTTATTAGATCATTTCAAATATATTTTTTCCTCAATACATGTGACATTAAAAAAATAATTTTATTAATTAAATAATTAATTATTATATTTGAGAGAGAGAGAGAGAATAGAAAAACCCACAAAAAGGAAAGCTCAAAACTTAGGATATCTGTATTCATTTCTCCAAAAATGCTGTAGAACGTCTCAATCAATGAGTCAAAGACTACAACTAAGAACAGGAATTAAATGTATTTTTTATTTACAGAGAGAGAGAGAGAGAGAGAGAGAGAGAGAGAGAAGAGAATTACCCTTTCCACAGGAACTTCTGAGGCATGGCCGAAGAACCAGGCTTCGATTCAAGAAAATATGCAGTCGCCTCCTTCATCGTCTCCGAAGGTCCATTCCGCACGAACTCCGAGAGCGTACCGTACGTCTCCTCCTCCTCCTCGACACATTTCCATTGCGATCCTTCTTTCGAACAAATCGCAATTATAATCCCAAGGCAATTCTCTTTTGCGCCAACACTCGAAGACGAGTCTCTGATCAAATCAAAAAACATAGGCACTGCACCTAGCTTCGCCATTTCTTCGACAGCCTTCTGATTGTCAATGAATTGCGTCGCCAGCATCACAAGCAGTTCATCTGTGAGAACTCTGCTCATTATCTTCTCCAAAACGACCCAAATCAACCCTTCTTCCACCGCTTTCGCTCTGTTTTCGAGGTTCTCGCAGAGAATATATATGGCTTCGGAAACATCACTGAAGACTGATTCATCCCCTTCCTTGAAAAGACTAATTAGGTTTTTCAGAGCTCCAGATTTTCCGATCAGAACCTTGTTCGAATCGAGTTCGGCCAGAAGCCCGAGAGCTGCAGCTGAATTGCTTTTCCCATCGACCGTCCCGCACAACAACGACGCAATCAGAATCGGAAGTACGGCTGGACATTCCCCGATCATTTTCATGTTTTCCGAATGAAATGAGATGTTGTAAATCGTCGAGACCAAATCCTCCCGAAGAACCGGATCGACATCAGCACTTCCGGATATCAGTGGATTAAGCATTCGAAAAATATCGTCGGAGAAGAAAAGTTCTCGAAAATCCGGAATGTCCGATGTTATTTCCCTAAGCTCTTTCGCGGCTTGTTTTTGAACTGAGAGAGACGATGATGACATATCCCCGAGCAATTCATCCAGACCAGTTCTATCAGCAGGTCGTACCATTTCTTCTTCGTTGTCCTGGATGTCCTGGTCGGGAACGGGAATGGGATCAGGAACGGGATCGGGATTCGGAAGCTCGATTTCGTTTCACTGCACCATCGTTCGATAATTTTTTTGACCAGTCGGTTAGGAGCGAGGTTCGTGTTATAAAGAAACTTCTTGGTTTTTGGGCATGTCCCGCTCACTTCACGAAACCACTTCTGAATGTACTGTTCATCACAAGTCTGAAAGATCAAATACATTATTCCAGACAAAATTACGGTGGGAACTACTTCGATTTTACAGTTTACAGAGGGAACAAGAACAGAAAGAAAAAGAACAATTCCGACTGCAAAAGGACGATCGGCTGAAGATATCACGAAGATTTAAGAGAACAATCAGAATTCTGAAAATGCACTGTTTCTTGATAACAACGGAGGAAAAGGAGCTAGAAACATAATTCCAGACGCAGAAGGATGAATGAAAAAGATCATAAGTTGAAGGATGAACATTTGAAATTCGGAAAAACAGAAGTAAAGCAAATCTGAGGAAAAAGAACGGAGAACTTTTCTGCAATTTGAAGAAAGAACAGTATGATTCAGGTTTGATTCTTAAAGTAATTCATCATATTATTCAAAATCCATTTCAGATTGAAGCCTGTATGAATCTCAATCGAGCCAAAGTTCATTTGATATAAAGATTCGACCCAAAAGAATGAGTTGAATTTCAAAAATTCTTGAAAAATGTGATGAATTCCACCAAAACCAATCGCGAGAATTTAAAGAAAGAGCAGCGATGGAATTCTAACCTCACCACTCGCCACTGCGAGAACAGGGTTTATCATGAGCTCTCCTGAAATAGGGCACAAAAATTCTTCAGGAACAGCCACGCTTTTTCCTTTTGAATAGAACGACGTTAGTTTTCTGAATTTCAACTCCTTCAAAGCAGAAAGAGTTTTAATGGCTTTCTCAGCTTTATCCGTTCCGTAATCGTCTTCCTCAACAATCACATCTACTAATTTCTGCAACTCCTTTTTCAACTTCATCCCCTCTTTCGCCATGGCGGATGGGTTCGTCTCCGAAGACTTTCGCTTCTTCATTTGGGTCCAAACCAGAAGGATCAAGCTCTAAAAGAGGATCATCAAAGACCTTATTTACAAACAGACGAAAATGGAGGGAAACCAGTAGAAAGGCCCTCTCTCTTCTCCACTCTGCTTTTTTATTTATTTAATAGTAACTAATTAAACTTAATTATCAGAAAATTTGACTAATTACTCTTAATTATCAAAAAAATTTCTACCGACACTAATGAAATACCCATGGCAAATTAAGCACTAAACTATAAGTAAGACAAGATAAATATTGAGGAAATATGCTGTAATATTTTTCATTAAAAATTTTAATTTATATTTTAGCGGATACTCAATAATTAATTTTTTGCAGTGGAAATATCATTTCTGCTACAAAAAGAATTGTTTCCGCTTGCTGAAAGAATATTTTCCATAGTGGAAACTAGCTTTCTGCTGCAAAAATTAAATTTTATTCCAAAGACTCATTTTTCGCAATGGAAGGAAGACTTGTTTCTGCTACAGAAAGAATTATTTTCTGTTGCAGAAAAAATATTTTTTGTTGCGAAAACAATCTTTTCCACCAAAGAAAATATTATTTTCACTCGAATTGCTGAATTTTTTATCGTTCTTCAGTATAGCAAAAAATGAATTTTCCTGCGAGTTCCGTCAATAGATTGGAAACATGTTTAGCTTGGAGTACATTGATTTTTCAACAAAAAGTTTAACTAAAAATTTTTCATTTTCATTGGGTGACCTATTAAATTATTTGAATTTATCGAGTAACAAAGTGTTTGAACTTATTATGTCGTTACTGATAAATTGCCCAAATTTATCGATAATGGATTAAAAATTATTATTCTATGTAATCATAGTAATTTTACTGGTTTGATAACAAAATTGATTTTAAAGCTGTACAAATAGAAAATAATAAAATTAAAGTTTAGTAAATTCAGTAGAAAAATACCAAAAGAGTTAGTAAAATTAAAAAAATTTATTGTTTTTAATATTTCTTTGAATAACTTAACTGGAAATGATTATTTGAATTTTTTATTTATTATATTTTAATATTTTATATTTAGTGAAAAATGTTTAGTGTATTTTGAAAAGATTGTTTTGTTAAGTTAGCAATACCAATCAAATTATTCAGAATCCCCTCAAAATTTGATCAATTGTTGAACTGGGATTTGTTCATTGCAGACATAGTCATAAAGATTCACTTAGAAAAATAAATAACTGTTCTTAATTTAGTGTCGAAAATTGAAAATTCAACCCTATATTTTCATCAATCCTTCGATAATTGAAATGAACTTGTTATTTACGATGATCACACTTTCCCATTTGCTTTTTTGGAGGAATATATATACAGATATATTGATATGGGTTTCTGCCATTACAAGATTTGATCCAGTGGCAGACAGAGAAACAGAGCAGAGGGTCTGTAATCAAATCATCGTCCATTTTTTAGTCCTTTTCCCGTATTTTCTTTCTTGGCTTGTGTGATTATTGATAGCTAAAATGATCATTAGTGCTGCTAGTAGCTTTGATAATCTGAACTGTCTCTTTTTCGGGAAAACTGGAGGGGAAGGCGAAGAGACAGACTTACACAGATATTCATTTTTCTGCATTTTCTGTCATGGGTCTTTTCGTTTGTGCTGGTTGAGTCAGATTAACGTGCTATTTGTAAGCTTTTTTCATTCTTCTGTGCTAGTTGAAATGATCGTTAGTTCTGCCAGTAGGTTTTAGTTGCTTGGTCTGTGCAGGAAAACTGGAGGGAAAACGACGATACTGGTTTTGTAATCAAGTAGTCATTCATTTTTTCTTTATTTTCTCTGCATTTTCCTTTCATAGTTCTCGTAGCTTGTTCTGGTTGAGTCGAGTAAGAGTGTTATTTGTAATTTTTGTCGTTTGATCTTGTTTGGTTCTCGAAAAAGTGGAAGAAAAGGACGAAAACATGCATTTTGTGTCATTGTTTACTCCATATATTAATCTGCTTGAATGTTGATGGAAATGAGATCTGGAAATAGAATCTTTGTTGTGTTTTTCTGCTCCTGATTTTTGTCATGGATTTTTTTGAAGAACAATCAGTGATTTAAGTTCAATCGAAATATGAACAAATTGGATTATTTTTAGGAATAGAAGGATGTTCTTCCTATTAACTATTTAAGTAACGATTAGTTGCTGAAATCTGTGATCATCTCCTTTTGGATTCCGGGTAGTTGCTCTCTTGATCGATAATTGATTAATGGTTTATATTCCTCCATTCGAACTATTGAAGTTTCGGATAGTTGCTCCAATAGAATCAACTCTTCTTTGTTTGCGTTTTAGAGTAGTTGCTTGTTCGATCGCTATTCAAGCAATGCTTTATATTCCTTCATTTTAACGAAGATATTCAATTGAAGTTTCAATTAGTTGCATGAAATCTTCACTTTTTGGATGCATTTATCTTCGATTCAGGGCCGTTGCTCGTTTGATTGCTCTTCGAGTAATGATCTTCGAAAGATACAGTAGTTGCACGTTTGATCGACATCTGTAGTTTTCATTAGTTGCCCGGATATGAAATCAACACCTTTTTCTTTTCCAGTTTAATGGTAGTTGCTCCTTTGAGTGATTACCTTCTAACAATACTTTTACGATTAAAGTCTTGATTAGTTGCTCAAATTTAAACTCATCCCTTTTTGAATATTTTTTTTTTCGGTTTCAGGGTAGTTGCTCGTTTGATCGCTCTTCGAATAATGTCTTATATCCCTCCTTTTAAACGATCTTTGAGAGATAAGAATAGGCCACCGCCCAAACCGGAATCTCTTGACCTTGAATTAAAAGAGAAGATGTGGCCTGGTGTGTACAGGAGCAGTACAAGACTTCTCTATGCAGATCACTCTGTGTATAGATGGTTCCCTATCGGTTTAACCTGTGATGGTCAATTCCCGTCTCATGTCAAGCTCGAGCCAAATATGCAAATTCCTATAAAAAACTCACTTGCACTGGTGAATGATCGGCAAGCCAAAGGTAAATCGATCGTCTGAACGCATTTATTGTGTTCATATTCATTATTAGAGTTTTGTAGTTACTAAATCATTCCTTATCTTTTGTTAGTAAATTTTGTATCCGCACATGGTTTTTTCTCGTAAAATTTTAGTGTCTAGTATTATTGTTCAATGTCAACGGATCAAATTGATTGTTATGTAGGAATTACTGAAAAAGATTTATCAGAAGAGAGGCCTTGGGACTTGGTTGCAGAAAACATACTTCACGATCTACTTCCTGCTTTCGAAAACGTGAAGAATTCAATGGAGATCGATGATCTTGTAAAAATAAAGCCAAAATTTGTTGCGCGGCTGGGAAAAGTTCATTTTCGAGGGTGAGTTAACTTCTGCCATTCGAATGAATGATTTAAATGATTGTTGAATTTGTTTGAATTGAAATTGAATCCTCTTTTTATAGTTAGAGCTGTTAATCTGTCCTTCGATGATGATAGGGATTGTTGTAATGTATAGGATTGGCCAAGATCTTAGCGGGAAGGCTTCGATCGAAGAATCGGAGATGAGAAAATTGAAGAGAATCTTCCACACCGATCTTTCTCGTTCGTACAATGATAACATCACAAGAAAATTTTCATCCAATAGTGGATTTACTTCTGAGGATAAGAATTCGTTTTTAATACGAGTATTCTCTGCGTTACCATGCTCGTCTTTCTCTAATCTTTCTGAATTTTTTTTTAACATTATAATTTTTGCTATTTTTCAATTTGCAGTTGTCAGATGCTGAAAATCCAGACAATGCCATATCTTGTAAATGTCGGGAAATTGCAGGATCTGGAAGCCTTCAACTTGGCAAGGCAAGTCGATGAATTCTTAATCCCTTTTTTTTTTAGTAATTCTAGCAATTTTTGTTAACCATAATTTTTTATTCTTCTGGTTTTTGGTAAGTATAGTATTTAATTTTATATCAATCGAATTGAACTTGCAGATTTATTTAAACGACATACGACAATTGGTCGTTGATGTTTCGTGCCTGAACGAGAAGCTCGACTTGAGGCTGTTATTAAGCATGAGAAGGTTAACCAAGCTTACTGTAAGTACTGTTGAAACTCCACAGCTCTAAATTGATTGATTATTCGAAGCCTAGCATTATGGATGAACTCGATTTGACATGAATGTAACCTCGAGACCTCATCGATTTTGTTTGTGTTTGTGAAGGATGATGAGGTAGAAGGGATTCGAGGTATTATCAGCTCTGCAGTGATTGATTCGGATGTGAAGGGTGGATTGAGATGGCCAATCGGGAAAGCTGCATTTCGAAATCGTTTCCGGGTTTATTGCGTTTGGCACGTGCATGCAAAATCCTATGAAAGTTCGTCTTTTCGCCTGAAAGTCAGATGGGTTGAGCGTTTTCATTTCACGACTTCAGTCGGGGAGTCGACGGAGGAGATTTCGTTGTCGCTGAAAGCCCTGGTTTCCGAACTACTGGTCAGTGTGGTTTTGCTTAGATTGTGGGACTCTCTCTCTCTCTCTCTCTAATTTGATTGAATTCTATCGATGTTTGTGGTTCAGGTTCAGACTGCAGAAGCTGATGAGATGTTGAAGAATCTCATTGCAAACCTGAAATTCATAAGGGAAAACTTCTTTTGCCCTGAATTGTTTTCAATCGAATCATGCATGCCCTCTCTCTCGCTCTCATAGCGTCTCTCTCTCTCTCTCTCACTTTCGCACTCTCCCTCTCTCTGTCCCTCTCAGTCTCTCTCTGTCTCTCTCACTCCCTTGGTGTCTCTGTAAGAAAACAAGGTTTAGTGATTTGAAGACATGTTTTCTGAGTTTTAATGTTTTCTTAGTATTCGTCCAAGTTTGATCTTTCAATCATCGAGATTGGGTTGGTGTTCAGTGTATGCCTGCCCAACTCAAATAGAATGAACGAAGGAAGAAGACATTAGCATTAGAAAGACTACAAAGGCATTCCAGGCCGACCACAACACGAACTTTTATACCAAGTCATCTTGTTCTTCCATGCGAGGAGAGCTTTGCAGACGCTTGAGAAGGTGCAATTCGGAAGTGACAAGATCTGGTCTTCTTGTTTCCGTTCTTGGAGGAAAATTGCCCGATATCTATTCATGTTAATTCTACCTAAACGGATTGGGGGTGCCCTAGTTACTGCAGATTCTAAAGCCCTGCCATTATATTTAAGAAAAGAAAAGTGCCCTCACTAACAAATAGTGGATTGAAACCTATTCCTTAATGACGTCTTTCATAAGTGTGAGATTTGAGTGCATCCCAAATTTTAGTTATGCCGGCCCAGACGTATATCTAATATAAAAGTTATTTATTTTTTTATACATCGATATTTGAGTCATAAAATTAATTGTACCTTGATTTTTGAATAGTGAAGTTTTTCTCTGCCCATAGTTTTTTTCTATTAGAGTTTTTTATGTAAATCTTGGTGTCTCTGCTTTCACAGTTTTCTTTTTTCGTTTCGTGTTAGATTCTCAACAATTGGTATCAGAGCGAAGTTAAGAGTTACAATACTCGGATCGAACGAAATTTGAGTTTGCAATTTTTTGCGAAAAATTGCAATTTTGTGAAAAAGAAATTAAAAAAAAAAAGGAAAAATTTTTCCTTCTGTCTTCTCTTGTCCGCTGTGCTCCTTCATTGCTGCCGCATATTGAAGAACAGAGGAGTCTGTCTTCTCCAGCTGCTGCCTGTGTCGTCTTTCCTCAGCACAAGAAGAAGCTACCCGCGTCGTTGCCTCTGTCTTCTTCAACAGAGAAAGACTCTGCCGACGAACGACGAACGACGAAGCCGACACATCATAGGCGGTTGTTGATCGGCCATCAGACTCTCGCCAGCCGCCCCTCCGGACACAGCCGCACTGACTGGGACACAGTCCACTGTCCGAGAAAGAGCAATCCTCCTCTGTCACCTCGCTGCCGCCGTCACTGAAGAAGAACGCCCGCCACTGTCCGTGAAAGGAATCGCCCACGTCTTCAACGAAACCGTCCGAAGTAGAGAGTCCCAATTTTCTACTTTTGACGAACTGCTGAAGCAAAGCCCAGTCTGCTTGAGATTTTGTCCGTGCTCCATCACAACCGGTCGTCAAATTTGGTCTGTGATTTGTTTTTCTAAAGGAAATTCTTGTGCAGGAACATATAAAATTTTGGAAATTATTAAATTGTTGGGCATTCTGTTTATGAGATTATTGAAGTGTTTGATGTGATATCTTTGGTTGTGAAATTTTGGTTGGGAAATTGGAAATTTTGTCTGGATTATTTGAGAATCAAAGTTTTGGGGCGGATATTTTGGATTCAAATATTTTTTGAGAAATTTCTGAAATTTTTTGGGAGAGATGAGTTTGTTGAAATTTGATATTTCGTTGCTGAATCAGAATACTAGATTTCGGTTATGGCAGGTGAAGATGCAAGATATTTTTGCACAGATGGATTTAGACGACGCGTTATGGCTCGATAAAATGCCCACTGCTTGGAGTGAAGAGGAGAAACTTCGAAATGATCGAAAAGTCCTATCTTTGATACGTCTACATTTATCAAATCAGATTTTGCAGGATGTTTTGAACGAGAAATCTATCGCTGAGTTAAGGTTTAGATTAAAGCAGTTGTGTATGAAAAAAACCTTAACTAGCAAGTTGCATTTGAAACAAAGACTTTATTCTCATCAATTGATCGAAGGAAGTTCTGTTACAGAGCACTTGACTCAATTCAAGGAATTAGTTTCAGATTTGGAGACTATGGGATGCAAGTACAATGAGGAGGATTTAGAGTTAATTCTACTATGCTCGTTGTCTGCTTCATATGGTTCTTTCAAAGATACGATTTTGTACAGTAGAGAAAATTCTAACTTTGAAAAAGGTTTATAGTTCATTGTTATACCAGAATTCCCATCAATAAATCTTAATGGATAGGTGGAAGGGTGCTATTCCGGGACTAAGAACCCAACCGACATATAAACGATTAAGAAATGTGTGAATCTGCACTGTGTTGTCAAACAGGAACATGGTTCTAGTCCACCAGGGTCAAATTCGGGACAATCTGTCTATTTTTTTGTTGACCAATACTGTCACGATCATCCAGACAATGGCAGTTGACCGCACCCACAGTGATGGTCGAACGCCCTGGTTGACCAGAGCTTCTTCTAGTCAACTAGCAGGTGTGCCCTACACGAACTGGGTCCCTACTGGTCGATCAGTAATTACACAATAGTCGACCAGAATCAATTTTTGGCCAGATTTCCTAGCTGAAAACATGTCGTTTTCCACTGTTTTCGCCTCCAAACGACGAATACTTATACATAAACTCCAATACAACAAATATAATCTAGAAATGTCCATCGGATTCAAGTTTTTAAGCTTGAATATGAGGCCAATAAATTTTCTGAATTTGAAACTTAAAAATGAAGGGTTTGGACGGAGATACTCACCGACGGCCTTCACAAATGTTGATCACCTCGATGTTGCGAACCCTACTCCGTTGCTCATACGTCTTAACTTTCCAATTTGATTTCCTCTCCCTCTCTTGCGATTATTTCTCGGCCGCGGGAAGAAAATGAGAAACCCTCATTTCATTCATTCATCTTCTTTTCTTTATTTTATTATAATATAGTTTATTTAATATATAAATTTATATATTAAACATACATATAGTATATTAAATAACTAATTTCAAATTTAGACTTATTTCGAATATCACTCGATAACAATTTTTGGTCCAATTTCAATTACCAAATATATTTTTTCAATTTATTTACTGCTTGGTAATTCTCAATTTTATCAATTTTGATCATTTGATTAAAAATTTAATCGTTACGCAACAAATCGAGTCAATTTTAAAACACCATAACTATTATTACACGAAAAATTAACACATATAATTTATAATTAAAAATTTTACGAGTTTTATCGGTTCAATATTTAAAATGTTCAAAG
>CM039477.1:4325072-4359092 GCA_022433065.1 Begonia loranthoides | reverse complement strand
GTGAAGATTGAACGTACGTTATCAAGCAAAATCATCAGCTCAGTAACAAGCAAACACGGGCATAACACATCCTATATTTGTGGTGTAGATCTCCACTAGCCATGACACGCTATTATCACTTACCTCTCTCAACGACCGCGTCTTTTTCTTCACACCCGAAGCAACAGTTGCCAGACAACCCAAAGCAGCGACCTTTTCCTTTCCTCGCGTTCCCCATGCCCTCTCCCTCACTCGACCCTTTTTCTCTTTTCTCAACAGAGCTCAGATGTTTCCTCCATTGCCTCGACCTTAGGTTTTATAAGCGAAAACCTAAGACCAACTACATAGCTTAGTCAGGAACGGAGGAACGAAACTCCGATCATAGTTGTATTCTAGACTCACAGTGTACAACCAACATAAAAACTATCCAGAATAACATTTCAATTATAACCCAAGACCAACTAAAAACATCCAGGGCTTGCAGAATTTACAGAACAAAACCAAAAATTGAATCTTTCAGTAGTTACTCAGTGTCTATGCCTCGCCAGAATCTACCACTCAACACTGATGAACAAACTTTGACCCTTACAGAAAACAAAACCATCCATTAACGCAAATTCTCAAAGTATAGAAGAAGCTCAAACATATTGCGACATACCTTGGTCAAGAAACGAAACAAAAATCTGCCAAAGGACCAATCCTCTTCGGCGACGACTCACCGAAGACGAGAGAAATGGACATCAGGAAGATTTGGGAAGTTGGAGTGGGGGAGACCTTCCCCACACCATTTGAAATAGGGGGAGGTTTCCCCCTAGGGGTGAGCAAGAACCGTAAAGAACCGAGAACCGACCTGGAACCGAGTTTCGGTTCCGGTTCTTGGTTCCTAAATTTAAAACTGATCCGGTTCTAGTTTTGGTTCTGGTTCTGGATCCACATTTCGGTTCAGTTCTCAGTTCTTGGTTTATGGAACCGAGAACCGAGAACCATCTTGGTTCTTGTTTCCTTGCTGCTCTTCTCTTCTCAGAAGAGAAAAGACTTCTGTCTTCCTCAAGTCAAAGGTCTTCGCAGGCGACAGGAAGAGAAGGGCTTCGTGAGGAAAGGGATTCACGAAGACGGAGGTCGTTGATTCCTGTCGGAGGTGTCTACGGATTGTCAAGGGCTGTGAAACACGATGATTCCATTGTCTGTCCAAGAGGAAGAGAGAGCTCGGGGTAACCCGATTACAGGCGACGACAAAAGCGCGACGTACGATCTACGACCGCAAGCTTCCGGTGTTGGCAGGGCCGAAAGGGTTCCCAATTTCTTCGATTCGGTCAGTATTTTGAAACACCCGATTATGTTTTGTCCTCCGTGATAGGTTCTGCTTGATTTCTGCTAAGGCTTCAGCCAATTTGTTGTTCCTCATTTCTGTTCTGCTCGGTTTAGAACGATGATAGAATTGTTCTTGATTTTCTGCTCACTGGTTAGTGTTCTATTGAAAATGTTGCCCTGCTCTTGTTGCTGTTGTTTATTTTTTGTTGTTCCTCTTTCTTTTTGCTGTTGTTTTTCCTCTTCTTGCGGGACTCGCCGGACTTATTCTGCTCGCCGAGCAAATAAACCTGCATCAGAATTTGTCCCACCAATTTGGTGACGAAATCGACAAAGCCTTCGGTGGTGGCTCCAATTGTGTGGTACAGACAACAAAACGAAAATGGGCAACAGGTAGGAATAAGAGAAATGAGTTAGGAACCAGAACCGAACCGGAAGTTTTTTCTCTTTTATCTTGGGATATTTTTCCCTGAAGTTAGTAAGCTTTGTATTTTTTTTTTGTTTCTAGCTTTGTGCATAGAGATGAGAAGCCAGAAAACTTTTGGGTTGGTCTGCCTGGGACAGCGGATGAAAAGAAGCTATATCTTGTTGACCTTGGTTTAGGCATGTTAGCTCCAAGACTTTTCCTAATTCTGTGTATCCCCACCATTATTTCATATCGCAACAACATGTTGCATTAATAAAATAGCATGCATTTCTGTAGCTAAATAGAACGTTTTTGCTTATTGACAGCCATTAAGATGTATTGGTAAATATATTGACACACATCTTCATTGCAGCTTCTAGATGGAAAGATGCATCAACTGGCCAACATGTGAACTATGATTAGAGGCCTGAAATTTTTAGGTAAATTTTTGTCATGTTAGATTATTATATTACACTTTTAAACAGAATGGCATGAGGAGACTGGTTAGCCAGAGTAGGGGAGGGAAGAAAGTTTATATGAAGGGCAGCAGTGGAGAAAGCAATGGGTCAAAATTTAAGTAGAGTGTGGGAGTGAAATAGAAGGGATAAACCCATCTCAACGACATGTCGGTTTTTACGTTCAACACGTCCATTCTGAGCAGGCGTGTAAGGGCAGGAGACACGATGGACAATACCCTTGGAAAGGAGAAAGGATTTGAAAGCACAGAATTCACCACCCCCGTTAGTTTGAATGGATTTAATGGAGATGTTAAATTGGTTGAGAACCATAGTGTAAAATTGAATGAAAGTGGGAAGAGCTCAATCTTTTGTTTTTAGTGTAAACAGCGAGGTAAAACGACTAAAATCATTAATAAACAGAATGAAATACCGATCATCAGTGCAAGATGATTCTGGAGATGGCCCCTAAAGATCACTATGAATAAGTTGAAATGGAGAAGAAGCACGAGAAGTAGAATTGGAAAATGGAAGACTATGCGACTTACTCAAATTGCAAGCAGCACAAGAAAATCTAGAATTGGCTGAAAAAGAAACATTACAACTAGAAAGAACAAATTTAACTACGAATAAAGATGGATGAACCAGCCGAGAATGCCAAAGTTGTAATGGAGGAACAGACGAGGTGACATGTAGAGCTACAGGGGAAGACACAGACGAGGTGGAAGGTAGAGCAGCAGGAGAGGAATTCATCATGGGAGACAATGAGTAGAGGCCATTGTGAACACTACGATGAAGAATTTTCATCTAGGAAGGACGATCCTTGACAAGAAAGAAAGAAAGATGACATTCAGCAGACACATTATTATCACAGGAGAGTCTATGAATACTGATTAATTTCGTAGTTAAAGAGGGAGAATGCAAAACATGGCTAAGGAAAGAGATTTAATTGATGAAGAAATAGTCTCAGATCCAACATTGGAGATAGAGAAGGACGTACTATTTGTAGCAAGGGCATTATTCAGACCACTATAAGAAGCCATGGACTGAAGGTCACTCTGATGAGGTGTGAAGTGATGAGTGGCACCCGAATCCAACAGCCACGTGTTTGGGGAAGATGCAGGGTCGATAGTAGTATACATAAAGGGAGAAGAAGAACCATTTTGTGGAGGGATCGGCACAAGGAAGGAGCGAGGAGGAGGCTTGTACGTAGCATTCAGGCAATGATAGCAGACAACAGCAGTATGTCCAAATTTATGGAAAATCTGAAACTTCAATTTATTAGTTTTCCTAGGGTGCCCTTGTAGAGGAGGCGAAGCAGGCTTCTCGAGGATTCTAGGGTACGGAGGAGGCGAACCAGTCTGAGATCGCGCACGAGGAGGAGGAAAACTTTGCTTCAGAGAGTGGCCGAGAGTCAGGGAAGAGAAATTGGCTTGAAGGAAGTTCATAGGAAGAGACGCATTTTGCTTGTCGAGACGGAGATCATAGCTGAGGAGGAGGCTGTGAACTTCTTCAAGATTAGGAACATCCGACCGACTGGTGATGGAGGTGACAAAAGGATTATACTCACTGCCAAGTCTACCAAAGAGATAGATGAGCTGATCCTTCGGCAAAACTAGCTCACCAATTGCCGCCAAGGTATTGCAAGCAGAATTTAACTTTTGAATGTATTCGGAAGCTGATAACCCATCTTTGGAGAGATTGTGAAGCTAGCCATGAAGTTTAGAAATATGTTCTAGAGAAGTAAAAGAGTACACTCGGGCAAGGGCTTGCCAGATTTCGGAGGCCAAAGTGTAGCATACAAGCGGGGCAGAAGAGATTCATTAATAGAAGCGTACATCCAACTCATGAGGAGTCGATCATACCTCTGCCAAACAGCGAAGGTAGGGTTTGACTGGAAATCGGACTCATGAAGAAAGACAGATGGAGGAGAGGCTTTTGTGTCAAGGAAGATCTCCAGGCCATTAGCAATCACAATGTTGAGGATCTAGGTTTTCCAAATGAGGTAATTAGAGGAATCTAGTTTGACAGATATTGATTGGTTGATAGAAGGGAATGAGAGAAGAGAAAGGGATTCCGAAGAGGGAGTCGGATTGAGAGTTTTGCTGGAAGACGCCATGGAGAGGCTCTCATACCAAGTTAGATTTGTGGAAAGATTATGAATATTGATAATTGCCAGAGTTTCCTCTTATACGATGAAGGGAAGATTCTGGAAATAATTATAGTTACTAACAACTTATAGTTAGCTATATTAAAGGAAATGCTATCATACAAAAATATATAAAATATATACACTAACATCATTTTTGTTATTGGAGAATGAATTGTTTAGATAATCGATTGCTTGCCTTTGGCGGTTGATCCAGTCAAGTCTTTTTTTCGTTGCAAGCTTTGTTTTTGAAGTTGTTTGAGAAATTCAAAAGATAGTAATGCTAAAGTTGAAATTTTGAGAAAACTTATTTACGATGAAACTGTTGACTAAGAGCAATCAAATATATTATTTAATGTATTTTCATAATTCTAAAAAACTGTACAAGATTGAAAGTCACTCTAGTGAACGTCAACAACTTACCGGGACTTAACACGCTTGGAATATCCCTCGCCCGTATTGACTACGCACCAAGAGGTCAAAACCCTCCACACACCCACCCTCGGGCCTCTGAAATCCTATTTGTGGCCGAAGGCACTCTTCTCGTCGGATTCGTCACGTCCAACCCCCCCATTGGTAAAAATCAACTCTTCACCAAAGTTTTGAACAAAGGTGATGTGTTTGTCTTTCCCGAGGGACTCATTCATTTTCAATTCAACATTGGATATACAAAAGCAATTGCCTTTGCGGGGCTCAGTAGCCAAAATCCAGGAGTTATTACCATTGCTAATGCAGTGTTTGGATCTAGTCCTCCCATTTCTCCAGATGTTCTCACAGGCGCATTCCAAGTCGATAAGAACACTATAGCTCACCTTCAAAAGCAGTTTTGGTACGATAATAATTAGAGTTTCGTTATGTTGTGCCTTGACACTTGATTATCGATAAGTTCTAATCTATATTATGTGATTTTTGTGATGTATTTTATATTATTATTATGATCAATGTCTACACCTTCTCCTTCAATTTTCCACTTCTCACTCTAAAACTCTTTTTCTTTCTCTTCTCTATTTTTCACTTTCCCTCTATATTTCTTCTCTTTGAATCAGCACAAAAATGGTTGATACTTAGCTATTTCTACACATTTATAGAGATCTCCATGGGTAAAATTACCTTTTTTGCCCATTTTATTTTTTAAAATTTACCATTTTTACCTTATATCCATAAATATTCTAAAAAATATTATGATCTATTATCTCTTAATCTCACTTAACTTGAACTAATTAATTTGTATTACTCTTATGCTAATCTTCAAGATTAATATAATTAATCACAATTAATTAACCTAAAGAACCCTCTTAAACTTTAATCACATAATTATTTACCAATCTCAAAGTGACATATGGCACTACCTTATTGGTGATGCTATTTTACTACATGACATCATAGGTATATGTCATTGAAAACTTTTATCCTCAGGGATGATTCTTAAATTCTTATTCGATTTGTTTGAATTGAGTATTTATCATAAAAGAAACATAAGTGCTATATACTGTTAGTCTAACTTCTAAATTACACAACTTTGCCTACAAAAATTCAAATTTCACAATTTAAGTGTCATTCAATTTCTTAGGATTTCTTTTTTATCGCGTTCAAATTTCATAAAATTTCATTCACGTTTACTTATATAGCAACATCAAAATATCTAAATTGTTAATAAGAAATAGTTTCTTTTTCAATCCATTGTTCTACTGTCTCGATTGACCACATATTCTCCCTTGGTTGACCACTTTACGCGATTTAGAAATTTGATGCTCTCAAGACGTTTTTTGGATGACCTCTATTCTGACTGGTCTACAATTTGAAACTTCATTCCTCTGGGGTATGCTTCCAGATGACCCCTTATGCAACCTCCGGTTAACTGCTCTACGTCTTTGAAAACTTGATGCTCTCGAGTATGGTTTCAGACGACCTCTCAACAAGAGCTGGTCAACCGCTCTGTCACATTCTATCTTCATCTAATTTCAAACTTACATAACTTTTGCTGCATATATTCAAATCCTTTTAATCCAAAACCGTTATCTTCATCTGTGTGTTTACTTTAATTGAATAAAATTTCAGAGTGATCCAATCACGTTTTATCATTCTAAATTTGATTATTATAGTTATTTTGATTTATATTTTAATCCATATCATCATAACGTTTTTATCCATGGCATTGATACATGATTTTTATGATACATGCACCTCAAGATTTCATTCGGTATTTATTTATTTATTTATCTTCGAGAGACTTTATCCTGTTAGTGAGACTCTATTTCTATTTTAGTACCCCATTTTACTTCAATTGGTACTATTTCCATTTCACAGTGTTATTTTATTACACAATTATTATATTAGACATTTATTATTATACTATTTGTGATGTTGTTGTTGGGCCTGGTTGTTAGCCAATGTGTTTTGGCTATGACAATTAAATATTGTTTTAAGTCTTTTGTTGTGAAATTTAATATCTTTTACCAAGGGTCAAAAGATTTGAACTTTTCCAGGTAGGAGCTGTTCTCGTTTCTTTCGTGAGCCCCTTTTGGGTTGTGACACTAGCGGTTATACTGTAGTCTTCATAGTGATATTATATTTTGTTCGTAGTTTTTTTTCTAAAGGATTTTTTCATGTAAATCTAGTGTCTCACTTTCATATTTTCTTTTTCAGTTATTGGTCAATATTTAACTTTTTCAAATTCTTCATTTTTTCTTCTTAGTTTTTGGTTTCGAATCCATAATATTCTAAAATATATCATGATCTTTTATTTCTTAATCTCACTTAGCTTGAACTAATTCATTTGTATTACTCTTAAACTAATCTTCAAGATCAACATAATTAATCATAATTAATTAACCTAAAGAACCCTCTAATTACACTTTAATCACATAATTATTTACCAATCTCAAAGTGACATGAGGCACTACCTTATTGGTGATGCTATTTTAGTACATGATATTATAGGTATATGTCTTTGAAAACTTTTATTCTCTAGGATATTTCATAAATTCTAACTCGATTTGTCTGAATCCAGTATTATCAGAAACCAAACCTAAGTGCTACATACAGTTAGTCTAACTTCTAAATTACAAAACTTTGCAAACAGAAATTCAAATATCACATGATGACTTTTTTATCATGTTAAAATTTCATAAAATTCCTTTCACGTTTACTTATGTAGCAACATCACAATATCTAAATTGTTCATAAGAAATAGTTTATATTTTAATCCACTGTTCTACTGTCTTAGTCGACCGCTTTATGCGATTTAGAAATTTGTTGCTCTCAGGAGGTCTTTCAGATGATCTCTATTCTGACTAGTCTATTGCACTGGTTAACCTATTACGTACTGATCAACTCCTTTCACAATTTTTTGAAACTTCGTTGCTCTAGGGTATGCTTCCAGATGACCCTTTATGCAACCTCCGGTCAACCGTTTTATGTCTATGAAAACTTGATGCTCTCAGGTATGGTTTCGGAAAACCTCTCAACAAGGGCTGGTCAACCACTCTGTCACATTCTATCTTTATCTAATTTCAAATTTGCAAAAAATTTGCTGCATATATTCAAATCCTTTCAATCCAAAACCGTTATCTTCATCTGTGTGTTTACTTTAATACAGTAAAATTTCAGAGTGATTTAATCATGTTTTATCATTCTAAATTTGATTATTATTGTTATTTTAATTTATATTGTAATCCATATCATCATAACGTATTTATCTGTGGCTTTTGATACATGATTTTTATGATACATGCACCCCAACATTTCATAAACACACTTTATCGGATATAGCACTTAGAATCCCTTTAGCATTTAGAATCTCTACAAAAATTATGGATGTAGCATTTAAAATCTTTACTGCGTTAAGTCAATTCAACCCAACTAACTCCCCATTTCAGTTCATAATCATGAAGAGTTGAAGTAGTTGACGCAGGACTGATTTGAAATTATTTAGTTTTTATTTATTTATTTTTTATAGACATTATCGTGTTGGGGAGACTCTATTTCTATCTTAGTACCCCATTTTACTTCAATTGGTACTATTTCCATTTCACAGTATTATTTTATTACATAATTATTATATGAGATATTTATTATTATGCTATTTGTGATGTTGCTGTTAGACCTGGTTGTTAGCTAACGTCTATTTGGTATGACAATGAAATATTGTTTTAAGTCTTTTGTTGTGAAATTTAATATTTTCTACCAAGGGTCTGAAGATTCGATACTTTTTTAGGTCGGATTGATTCTCGTTGCTATCTTGAGCCCCTTTTGGGTCGTGATTGTAATATCTGCCAATATGTATAATAAAAAATTTAATTGGGGGAGACATTTTTGGAAACACCTCCCCGAACTTCATTTGGCATCGCTAGTATTTAGGGGTTCTTTCCCCCGAATCGGTCTTTCCGCATTCATCCTTAAAACACTAGTTTCTCTGCCTCATTGTTGTTTCTCTTCACCTTGTTTCTCTGTGCCTCATTGTCATCATTCTCTCATAAAACCAGGGTAAGTTAATTTTCTTCTCCTTGAAATTCTTATTTTTCCTTGAAGAAAAACATTTTAATGCCGTGCAAAATTCCTTCTTAGTGTTGAAGAAAATTGAGTCTATTCTAATAAAAAGTTTGCTTGAAGGAATTGGGTTTCGATTTTGTGCTATATCGAAAGAAGAATCGGTATTGGTTGGAATTTTCATAAATCAAAAATCTGAAAAACAAAGGTAATCCAAATTGAACTTTTATTTCACTTGTTGATTTCGTTTTTGAGTTGGATTCTGGAATTTTGGAATTTCTTGCATTGTTGATACATCTGTTTAGATGAACGTCGGCGTTGGAACACCAGACCACGGAGCCACATCGTTAAGGTCCTACGGCTTGACTATTGAGGTGTCTGGCCAAGACTCGATATTGCTCACATCGGTGATGAAGTCAACGAAGAGTTCCGACTCACTCGTCTAGAGGCAAATGGCCTTTTGCGCAACTCTGTCAATAGTATAAGTCGCAATTCTAGAGCCATAATGGACTACAAGCCAGAGGAAGACTTGGGCTCGGTCTGGTCTGACCAGACTAGTAGGCTTGGGTCTGTTTCAATTCTTGTGTCTTGGTTTGGGTGTGCAAACTGCAGACTAGACTAGTGGGTCGCGAACCAACTCGACTTTTGTGCCTATTTGGACATATTTTGGGGATCCAATTCAAGGATTTTTACCCAATAAAAATTATGAATTTATTTTAATAAAAATTTGGGATTTTAAGGTATAATAATTTAACCCAAAAGCTAACACTTCATTTTTTGAATAAGTAGCCATTATTAAATAAAAAAATCTATGAACTTTGGATTTGGGCTATTTGGCTTTGGTTAGTGTTAGTCAATTTCGAGGTATGGAATTATTTTTTATGCACTACATTACATAAATTTTATAAAATAATTATTTGATACGTGTTTTACACAAAAATGACTTGTCCATTTTATGGCCGTTGGATTTTGATATTATATTATATTTTTTACTGTACACGTTTAAATTAAGCCTACATATTATATTTATGGATCAACTCGGTCATGTGAACCGAGTTTGATCATCCCAATTTGGAGTCTGTTTTATTTTCACACATTCGACCATGTAGAATGTGTTTGTTTGTTGTTAACTAGAGTAATGAGACAATTGTATGTGTCGTGTCCCTGAGTGCAAAACCTAAACTTGATCAAAGTATTTTATATGGCTTTGGCTATCGCTGAACATTTTCATGATTTCTTTGTTACTAAAATGATGAAATCCTAATACTTTAGAAGCAACATGTTTGAACAATTCAGCTAAACATAATAATCCAAGAGGGTTGACTTGATCAAATTGTTCCATGCGGCAACATGAGCCTTGGAGGAATAAAATATGTGGGTTGTTGATGATTGTCAAAGAACTCAATTCTTGAAATGCATTGAGTTGAATCTCATGGAGAAAAGAGATATGTAAAATAATAAAATAAACCAACCCCATAATGTGAATGCTATTGGAGTATGCGTCGAACTACAAAACTTTCATCCAAAAGTTACTGTTTCTTATGCTTTGGTAAGAGGGAGAAAGTTTAGTGTGGGAGAGAGAATTCAGACCAAGCAAGCTCGCAGATTATACAAGTAGATAATGTGCGTATTATTTTATACAAGTATTCGTATTATTTTATTAAAATAATGTATGAAAAATTAGGAGCCAATTAAATTTGATCTTAATTTATGCAATTAAATTGAAACTCATCAAAATAATAATAACAGTTAATAAATATTAAAAATAATCTTAATCCACTTTTAAAAATAAACAAATCGTAATATATGTGTAGTTGTGTTGACGTTTGAGTAATATTATAGTTAAAAATAAATATTCGCTTTATTAAAATACTCAACAAATGAGACTTCACTTCATTAGAAGACTCTACAAATGAAAGTTAGGAATGGACGCATTCTAAATAATACAAAATTAAATTAAACTGAGGGATGGACGCATTCTAAGCAGACAAAGTAAGAGAGAGAGAAAGAGACTTGAGAGGGGGGAGACTTATTCAACACTGATAGAAATCTATAAATAGGGATATGTGCATAGCAAGACTCCTCACCCCTCAATTAGAAAACAAGTATTCGGAGCTCATCAACCAGATACCTTGTTCTACAATGGCCAAGATCATTCATCTTCTTCCAGCTTTTGCCCTACTGGCGTTAGCTTTCTCCTTTACTACTTCTGCTTCAGACCCTAGTCCTCTTCAGGACTTCTGTGTAGCCGTTAACGATTCCAACTCTGCAGGTTCTCCATAAATTTTTATTTTATTTTCTAGAATATTGTTTAGATGTCACTAAATTATTTGAGTTGGAATGTAATTTGTAACTCATAATATCATCTATTCTGATTCTTTGTTTTTCTTTTTGTAGTGTTTGTGAATGGAAAATTCTGCAAAAATCCGAACCAGGTGACCGCAAACGACTTTTTCTTTCCCGGCCTCGACAAGCCCGGTAAAATAACTAATCCAATTGGCTCGAAAGTGACTCCAGTGAACGTCAACAACTTACCGGGACTCAACACGCTTGGAATATCCCTCGCCCGTATTGACTACGCACCAAAAGGTCAAAACCCTCCGCACACCCACCCTCGGGCCTCTGAAATCCTATTTGTGGCCGAAGGCACTCTTCTCGTCGGATTCGTCACGTCCAACCCCCCCACTGGTAAAAATCAACTCTTCACCAAAGTTTTGAACAAAGGCGATGTGTTTGTTTTTCCCGAGGGACTCATTCATTTTCAATTCAACATTGGATATACAAACGCAATTGCCTTCGCCGGGCTCAGTAGCCAAAATCCAGGAGTCATTACCATTGCTAATGCAGTGTTTGGATCCAATCCTCCCATTTCTCCAGATGTTCTCACAGGCGCATTCCAAGTCGATAAGAACACTATTGCTTACCTTCAAAAGCAATTTTGGTACGATAATAATTAGAGTTTCGTCATGTTGTGCATTGACACTTGACTATCGATAAGTTCTAATTTATATTATGTGATTTTTGTGATGTATTTTAAATGAATCATTATGTTTCTCAAATGAAATAAAATGAGGTTTATATATATTTATATCTTCCTATTTGAGCTCTCTCTCTCTCTCACTATATATATATATATATATATAGATTTTGAAGTAATTGGTTTCCTAATTTCAAATCCAAAATTGTAACATCACGATCTCCGCTAAATAATAAATTTTTGTCTGCTTTGAGCAATGACCTACTTGGTTTTGCTCTTGACTTTTATCTAGAAAATTCTTGTATTAGTTAGGGATAAAATATTATTTATATAGTGCAATCTAAGATCACATTAATCAATATGAGATTGTCTAGGTTCTTCGCCCCAATAAAGTTCTCACAAGAATGTGCCATCACAATCCCCCCTCCCTCATAAGGCCCGCCGTCTCCGTCAACTACATTTTTGGTTGGGCTCTAATTACTAATTTCTTTTGAGACAAAATTGGTCTTTTTTTAAACAAACATGTCTTTTTGATTTAGAAATAATCTATGGTTTGTGAATAAAATTTTAAACTATATTTTCAACGTATAGATATTCCTTTTTTGAATAAAAATAGTAATAATAATATTAATTTAGAATACTTTATACATAATACAATTATCAAATACGATTATAAAAAGAAATCGAAGAAAAAAGAAATGAGATTTAAGCAAAAAATTAAACAAGTAAAACATTACGGGCACATGAGAGAAATTCTCAAAATAGAAATAAAATTACAAAAAAGAATTTAATTACAAAAGAGAATTTATGTGCGGTTAAATAAAAAAAGAGAACACATTTGTAACATCCCGAAGCGTTAAAACTCTTTCTTGCTGTATTTTTTTAAAAATACATCATACATAAAAATTATGCCTTTAAAACCATACAAAACTGATATCTTTAAAATAAATTTCTTTTAAATTCAACGTAGCAAAACCCATAATAAAATAAATATAACGAATAATAAAGTATTTCAAACTAAAATCTAACTGATTAAAAACATAATTAAAATATAAATTTTTTTTTTTTGCTTTTGTTTTCTTCAAATCCTCACTTGCGGGTCAACTTCGCTTCGACAATGCAGACTTAGCCCATGAGAATTTCTTTTCAATTGCGTTATCCATTAATTCTATCATCATGTTTCCATCGTTATCTACAATACAAAGTTCAAACTATAAGCATAACGTTTAGTAAGATAGGCACAATATTAGGGGTATGCAAAAGTAGGTTCGGTTTGGTTTTAGGATCGAACTAAAATCGAACCAACTTTTTTCGTTTTGTTAAAAATGGAACTGATACCAAACCGTTTAAGAATCAAAACCGAACCGAAACCAAACCAAAAATTTTGGTTTGATTTCGATTCTACTCATTATATAAAATAATATATATTATTTATTTATATATATAAATATAAATTTAATTTTTACCGATATAAATTTTAAAAAAAATAATTAAAAATAAAAACAAACATTTACTTTGATGAAAAAAATATATAAAATTCAATCACTAATTAATTCAATCATATAATTAAGTAATAATCAATATATTTAATAATTATTTGAATAATTCATTAAAATATTTACCGATAATCTATTAATTGAATCATTAATTAGTATAATTCAATAATTTTATTAATAATTAGATAATAATTGAATTGCTAATTAATGCAATTTAAGAGCTAATTAGTTAATAGTTAACTTATTATTTAGGTATCAATTAAAAACCAAACCGATAACTTCAGTTCCTATAAAATAGAACCAAAGATTAGTTCCGAGGTGTTCAATACCGATCCGAACCGAATAGAATTGATCAGTTTCAATTAGGTTCATCGGTTCCTGTTCGGTTTTGAACACCCTTACACAATATAATATGAGTATATAATACACTCCGTAAAAATATGTCTTTTTTGTTCTTTCTTCCTTTCTTTTCTTTTCTATTCTTTCTTTTAACAACCTCGCAACCTTTTTCGAGATTCTTACGGGAAGAGTAGACACGACTATGGGAAACACATCACTGAGTCTCGTGAACTTCGGCGAGATGGTCCCCCTTACCGGGACCTCCGTTATTGTTGTGCACTCAATGCACAACCACTTGGTGAACTTCGGCCAAGCCCCTACATAGCCGAGCTAACGGGCTTATCCCCCATAGGACCAACATTTAGGACGACCTTTCCTCAACCCTTCGTATTATTTCTTACATATCTTAAATTCTGTTTCTATCTTTCTTATATGAAAACATATGCATGAAAACCGTTTTCATTTTTTTCTTAAAAAACATGATGCATAAAACATACATGATACATGATAACAGTATAACGTGCATGAACATAACAATAAACATATCCTCGATCAACATCTCAATATGAACAATAAACAAGTATTGATCATATCATCGATCAACAACCGTAGGTATCACATCATAACATTATCAAAACATATCATAAATCATATCTTCAAATAATAATGAGATTATGATCTCATCACTAGGTTCTTGGCCCTAACAAAGCTCTCACAAAAATGTGCCATCACGATTCCACCTCCCTCATGAGGTCCAACGTCATCGTCGACTATATTTTTTGTTGGGTTCAAATTAATAATTTTCACCAGGTTACATTTTGAGTTGTAACAAAAGTGGCTTGTTTTTTAAACAAACATGTCTTTTTGATTTAGAAATAATCTATGGTTTGTGAATAAAATTTTGAACTATATTTTCAACGTGTATAAATATTCCAGGTATTAATAAAAATAGTAATAATATTATTAATTGAGAATCCTTTATACATAATATATTATCAAACACAATTATAAAAAGAAATCAAAGAAGAAAAAAAAAAGAGATTTAAGCAAAAAATTTAAAAAGTAAAAAATTACAAAGCATATGAAAAAAAAAGTTTCAAAATATAAATTAAATTATAAAAGAGAATTTAATTACAAAAGAGAATTTATATGTTGTCAAATAAGAAAAGAGAACACATATGTAACGCCGCGAAGAATTAATGTTTTTTCTTGCTATATATATATTTTTAAAAATATATCATACATAAAAATCATATATTTAAAACCATCCACTGTATTATCTATCTGCTTCAATTCCTTTCTTAATGGAAGGAATTATTTCCTTCCCTGTTTATGAGAAACTGGTAATTTCCATTAAGTAAAATTTTCCCCATTAAACAGGGGTTTTCACCCTCATTTTCCACACGTCCGTATCTCCCTTTCTGCCTTTACCATTTTCATCCTGTGAAGCACAACCAACTCCAACGTTTCTGCAGAAGTTTTGGCCCAACTGGTTGGGCAGTTGTCCAAATCCTTTTGTGCAGCGGTACAGGGCCTATTTATGGGCAATTTTGGAAAAATTTTTGTGTTTTTTTTACCAAATTAATTTTAAATTATTTTTTAGTAAATATTAAAAATTTTAATGTATAATAATTTAACCTAAAAATTTATTTAAAAATCGAGAACTTAAAAATTGGACATTTTGGATAATTGGGCTTGAGTCGGTGATAAGGCCACTTCGAGGTAGAGATTTAATTTTATGTACAACATTACATAAAATTTTTTTTAAATAATATTTTGAGACGTCTCATATAAAATGACGTGTCCATTTTATGGCTCGTCGGTTTTTTATATTATATGTAGTATTTCAATGTACACATTTTATTAAAGCATGCATATAAAATTTATTGGATCAACTTAGTCGTGTGAATCGAGTTCGATCAACTCGATTTGTGGTCTGTTTTACTTTACACACATTCAACCGTGGCAGGATATGTTTTTTGTCGTTAACTAGAGTAATAGGACAACTGCATGTCTTGTTCCTCGACGCAAAACCCTAAACCTGATCAAAGTCTTTATGTGGCTTTTGCGATCACCAAGCATTGCTTTTATTTTGTAATATGTTTATGGCATGGTGTGCCCGGAGTCCGTAAGTAGCTCCATTTTCACTGAGATTTATATAGTATATCAATAGTCTATTTTAATTCTATATCACATTATAGTGGATTGTTTTTTTTAAACGCGTGTCCTTCTGTACAATTTTCTAAAAATAAATTTATGAAACATAAATTTTTTATCATCCATACTTTATAATTATTCTAAATTAATTATTGAATATAAACGTTTGATCCCTATTGAGTTTAGTCAACTCATCCCAATGACAGCCTTTTAAAGACTTTATTAACAAGATTTTAAGTTGTCGAATCAAAAGTAAAAATTTGGCAGAATTTATTTATTCATTTTAACATTTTTAAAAATTTTCTTTGAGAGACATTTTGCGAGGTAAACTTTGTTATGGATAACTATAATTTTTATTTTTCATTTGCGGCATAGTTATTTTTGGAATATATAGTTATACTATTCAATATCATTTGTTGGACCTATTTAACCCATGTTGGCCCTGCAATGTAATTAATGTTTAAAGACTTCTGCTGCTAATTATTACAATTAAAGTAAAATGGCTTAGACGATTTGGTTCTTTCGGGCCGGGTCGTTTCGTATTCTGTTTTGGGTTCCTTGCGGGTCGTGGCATACATGGCAGAAGTCTTTAAAATAAATCTATTTTAAATCCAACATAGCAAAACCCATCGTAAAATAAGCATAACTAATAATAAAATATTTCAAACTAAAATCCAATTGATTAAAAAAATAATTAAAATATAAATTCTTTCTTTTTCTTTTGTTTTCTTCAAATCCTCACCCACGGGTCAACAACGCTTTGATTTCGCCCATGAGAATTCCTCTTCAACCACGCTATTTATTAATTCTATCATCATGTTCATATTGTTACATACATCACAAAGTTCAAACTATGAATCTAACGCTCAATAAGACATGCACCATATAATATAAGTATCAAATGCACTTTCATAAAAATATATCTTTTTTCTTTTCTTTCTTTCTTTGAACAACCTTGTGACCTTTGTTGAGATTCTTACGAGAATAGTAAGCACGATTATGAGAAACACACCACTGAGTCTCGTGAACTTGGGCGAGACAATCCCCCTTACTAGGATATCCGTGAGTGTTGTGCACTCAATGCATAACCACTTAGTGAACTTCGGCCAAACTCTGGCATAACCGAGCTAATAGGCTTATCCCCCATAGGAGCAACCTTTGGGATAACCTTTTTTCAACTATTTGTATCCTTTCTTACATATTTTAAATTATGTTTCTATTTTTCTTATGTGAAAACATATGCATGAAAATTGTTTTTGTTTTTTTCTTGAAAAACATGATGCATGGAACATACATAACACATGATGACAGTCTAACGTGCATGAACATTACAATAAACATATCCTCAATCAATGTCTCAATATGCACAATAAACAAGCAATAATTATAGGCTTGATCAATAGCCTATAGGCATCACATCAAAACATATCCTAAATCATATCCTAAAATAATATCACAACATGAATAGTAAACAATAAACAATCGGCAAATATCATAACCTCAAACAACAGCTTGTAGGCATCACAGAATAACATCAGAAATTCTACCCTACCTTAGCACTTTGTGATGCAGCCAAAAAATAAAACAAAACACCACTTGAATAATCTATAAACATGAAACAAACATCACATAACATATCAACGATCAACAACCTGTAGACATCATAGACAAAATAGTCATCAAAACATAAAATACCTTAGCGTCTTTGTGATGGAGGCTAAAAGCCAAACACATAAAACATAGGGGTGTCAATGGTTCGGTTCGGTTCGGTTTTGATTTGGAACTGAACCGAACTGATTGGTTTCGGTTTTGGAATGCAAAAATCGAAACTAGTTTTTCTGTTATTTTTAACCGAACCAAAATTTTGGTTCCGGTTCCGGTTTGGTTCCGGTTTTACACACTTGTTTTTTTGTTTTTCTTTCAATTGCAAAAACAACACCCATTTTGTTCCTATATTAAGTAGATGAAGCACTATGTAGGACAATTCTAGCTAGAGGAAGATGTTTCAGAAAAAGAAAATCATAATTCAAAGCAACGTAAGATCGATCAATGCCTTCCACCCTCCTTTTCTACTTCTATTTCTTGCTTATGTCGCTACCTTTGTATCCTTCAAACTAGTTTCTCCACTCGTCTGTGCAAGATTTAGAGGAGATGGCTTCTGAAGAACCCATTATCTCATATTTCTACTCTCATTATCCAGATAAGGTAATATGTTATCGCCATTACCACTTTGCAAATCAAGATTAGAGAAGGTAATTAAAATTTCAGTCCTTAAATCTTGTTTGGTAACTTGAAAACAGCAAAAAAAAAAAAAAAAAAATGGAATGCCCCTTCAATGGTGGAACCAGAAAAATGACCTTACATAGACGTGAGGAGGAGGAGGAGGAGAAACTGAATAGATGTCTTCGAATTACCAAAGGAACTGTCTCTGTCAAGTATACCCAATTATCATACACCATGGCCATTTTTTGCAAGGTTCACGGAGGAGGAGAGAGAGTTTTTTGCACTAAGTTGGTATCATTAATGGTTGCAGAGGAGTTAGACAAAGGAAACTAGAAGTGGAAGGAGGATGTTGCAAAAAGCTTAACACCAGATAGAAGAAATCCGTGGACGCATCTTCACTCCCAGATCCGCTACAAAGCAGCGACAACAAGTTGAAGTTTTAGGGAGAAGTAGAGAATTGAAGTCTTCTGGAATCTACACTGCAGTCATCGCATCGCAAAGGTCAACCGCACCCGCAGCGCAAGAAGACGAAACAACGAAAGCCGACGCGTCTGCACTCTTAGATCTGCTACAGAGCAGCGACAACGAGTTGAAGTTTTACGGCGAAGCAGAGAGTGCAGTCATCGCATTGCCCGTAGTGCAAGAAGACTAAACAAAAGCCCTAATATGTGGTTCGGTTCGGGTTTTTTGGTTTTGAGAAAGCAAAACCAAAAACCGAACCAAAGTATCTGGTTCTTAACAAAATGAACCGACATTTACTTTTTTGGTGTCCAAAACTGAACCCAACCGAACCGAACTGACAGGTTCCGGTTCGGTTCTTCGGTTCCGGTTCGGTTTGCACACCCCTAATACAACATCACTTACTTGGAGTCTTTAATGGAAGTCCGATTGTTCTAGTCTATCCCATTCATTTAGTTTTCCTTTAAATAAACAAAGATTTAACTACTGAAGAATAACCCAAAACATTTCTCACGATAAAAAATTACTTCGGAAACTAAACAGTGGAACATACCTTAAGAAACTTGAAGGAAAGTTTCACTCGAGAGCTTGAGAGAATGACTCTCTCGTCCATGAGAGTTCTCGACTAATTCGAGTTTAAACCTAAACCCTAATATTTAAAGACCGTAAACAAAAGAACTTCGCAATATAAAATCTCATGAACTCGTATCTAAATCCTAGCTTTCCTAAACAGTCCAAGGATCAAAACGTAGCTCGCAAGATTATGGAAAAACTACCTTAACTAAACCTGCCCGAGATACAGTGAACGCACGAACAACCGCAATGAACGTTCGCAACAACCTGCTCGACCAATGGCCAACAACCTCGTTAGCCCTAAAACTTATATTTGCAGTTGCCAAAACAACCGCAGACGCAAACACTTCTGCAGAAGCCAACGCTCCCGCGGAAACTCCAATCTACAATGATCACTAACTGCCACATGTACTAATCTATTGCTAAAATCCCTTTCAGGGGTGCTAGCATTCCCGTAGAATCCGAATTCATTAAACCCAACAACGACGTTTAACATCATCTAAAATTTGTTGTGCACACAAACCCATCCGCAAAAGCAAACGCTTTCTCTGTGGCATTAAAAACGGAGTCTTACTAATCCAAATGACGTCGTTCCCATCATTAAGACACTGTCACAGACACAAACGCAGCCACAAAAACAAGCTAAAACATAAAACGATTAGGTTCCTAATTTACTTAACATTGTTAGCCTAAGTGTCGTTAGACGTATTTGTTTTGATGATGAATGTATTAATTGCAATTATAAGTTTTTTATTGATTAATTTTTCTTAATTGGTTAATCATTATATTTATACTTGATATTATTTGAAAATACCCTTAATTAGGGTATTAATGTTGTATAACATGTTTATCTAAGTCCATGTAACTTATAGCAAAAATGTTGAGACTTAGAGCAATCAAAGAATATAAAAAGGAAGCAAGGGGTCGGTATTCAAGCAAAGTGGTCGACCAAATTATGCAACCTGAAGGAACTGGTCGACCAGTTGATCGACTGCAAGTCTAAACAGATTTCCTCTCAGTTCTGCAGTCGAGCAGAGGAAAAACGGTCTACTGAAATATATTATAGATTGCCTCTCAAATCTGCGATCAAAGATGTATTTGAGTGGGCGGTTGAGGAGCCGAATTGCTAATCGACTGAATATGTTGAGCCTTGAAGAAGTGGTCGACTGAAAAGAAAATGGTCGACCAATTTGACAGACTGGCACGAAAACTGGACCACCAAAAACTCAACGGTAACATCCTAACAGTCGGATGCAATCGACCAATAAGGAAATGGTCGACAGTTAATGTTGGGTCTACATATAGAAGACACTATAAGGCTCAAAGTAACGAAGCAAGAAGTATAGCGAAGCCCTGCTGAATTTTATACTCGACTTCTCCATAAACGAATAGAGTGTCAAACCTAACTCTTCTCATCCCTAAACTTGAGTTTTGCATTTGGGAGAGTTAGGATTTTATTTGTAATTTTCTCTTTATTTGCATTGTACTCGAATCAAGGGTAGTCATTTGTAAAATGTTTGATTGACACTGGTGAAGTCAATCATCATCAATCAGAGAGATTGGGTGATAAGGATCTCTAAGTAGGGAACTTGGAATGCGGACGTAGGTCGAGGTTGCCGAACCGCGTGAACAAATGGGTGTCAACTTTTTATCTCTCTCTTTATATTTATTATTGCTTTATTTTATATTTGTGATAAATCATTTAGAGTTAGAAAAATATATATCGTATGAAAAAGTTTAATGTCGCTTAATTCACCATCCCCTCCCCCCCTCTAAGCTCACACTGATCCTACAAACACTCCCAAACAACATCAAATGCTCCTGCAAAAGAACCTTTCCTAAATGTAACGGTCTACGTTCTTCTTGCTAATCTAATCCTATGGTCCAACACTCTCTCGCACACAAATGACATCAAACACTCTCTCGAAAAGCTTTTTTTTTTCTTAAATCCAATTATCTATGTTTCTTCCACCAAACCGATCTAACAGTCCAACGTCCTCCCGCATCAAACATTTTCGCAGAGCATCTTTCTTCAATTGAGATCGATCTTAGCCGTCTCTCAACCTCATCCAATGGCTCCTAATGCATCCTATCTTCCTACGCGTTATTTCCTTAATTCTAAAATATAAAATAACAAATGCTTAATTCTTTTTAATTGTGGATTATTTTCATATTATTCTTTACTAATTCTAATATACTCAACTTTTCTAATTATTCAATAATACTTATCTTCTTTTACTATCTATAAAATATAATATTTTATTTCAACTTTCATAATTTCAATAATTCAACTATTTTAATTTCTTCATTAAAATACATAATTCGTTACAATAATTAATCTATTAAATTCTAAATTATCCTATTTACATAATTAAAATTGTTTGTGAAAATTGTAGGTATTACACATATGTTAAAATGTTAAAATAAATACAGCTCGTTAGTACCATAAACCCCTAAGTAAAATTTGTACTTTTATTCTATTATTTTTGTCATCCCACAAACTTGTTGGCTCAACCGGAATAGAATTTTGGTTATTAAACTCTAACGTAAACATTTTTTCAGCGTTTAAATTTCTAGTACAACTTTATTGTCCACTATTTCACTTTGATAAAATCATTGACTATGTTTATTATTTGTTAGTTTGTCATATTAAATTTTTATTTTTAATGATCATTAGTTTTTAATTGAATAATTAATTCATAATATCTATGAATTTGCAGGATAATCTTTCAATTCCTAAAATAACAAATAACGTACTCTTAAAAATAAACTTTATTACATCAAAATTAACATTATCATACATAAGTATAATAAAATCAAATATTATGTCGAACAGACCCTATTAGTTTTGCATATGTGATAATCCAAAAAATATTAAGTTTTAAAAACCATGAGAATTCTCGTAAATAAATCTCGAGGATTAAGGGGAAGGATCCTATACCGGACTAAGCTTAACGTCTATCAGCACTCCACTTATCATTACCTCCACAATTCCCAAAATAGAACAATATAAGACATAACCAAAAATATATCCTTATCATTTAATCACCAGCACAGTGCAACATTTAAACAAATGGCAAAATAGATCCTCGGGTGAAATTCTCATTATAAACAGTCAACTATAAAGATCAATCCTCATCACCCACTGTACATATCATCCATAGGCTTAACACTATAATCAAGACCCTCTACATGAAACAACATTATTTATTACCCATGACAGAGCATCACCTCCACAGTTCCATTAAACATATACCAATATAGCACAATAAGCATATCAACATGTCCACAAGAGTCATTAGTACAAGCAGTTAAGAAAACAGAACCAACATCGACGACTATCCAGGAACTGAATATCATTTTCCTACTGCTATAAGACTACAACTCCACCCCATTTATGGTATAGCACAGAACAGAGCACAACTTCTCGAGAGTTAATAACAAAATAGTTGGTAGAAACTATACACAACCGACAACACAACAAGTCCTCATATCCCAACCACAAAAACAGGGGACATCCTAGCAGTCAATGCAATAATAAAACCAACAGCATACCCTCAGACATTGAACGTAATCATAGCATAACAAACAAGCTACACATCCTCGAGAGTGATTTCCATCAAAACAGTAAACGAACCAAATCGACTTAACACTCAACATTACTTACCTTGAGTGTGCCAAGGAAGAGAATCACCCAGTTGCCTCCCTCTTGTCCAAGAACGTTGCCTCTTCGAGAATCTTCAGACGAAGTCGCTACAGTCGCCCCAAATCCACTGCTCCCTATTATGCCAAAGTCCCATTTTTATACTCTCGGGTTAGGGCACCGCGTTCACCATTCGTTTCCGCATGAACTGTTTTCCCTGCGGTCTGAGTCCAAATGGCGTCGTCTCCTTCAAATTTACGAGCCAAAATGATGACATTCTGCTTGTATGCGCATTTTTCATTTAATCGAAAGACGTCGTTGCTCTTCTACGTGTGGCATCTGCGTGATCCTACAGTCTGCGTTTAATCATGCTTCCATATGATGGTTAGCATCCAACCCATTCCTTAAAGTTATTTCTGCGGACAAATGCACTTCTGTGATCCTCATCCGATGACTGGAGTTTCATCCGCTCATCACCTCTCCAATCCAACGATCGTTCGTCTCCCAGAAGGAATCTTTCTTTCCGCGAAAGCATCTTCTCTTCCTTTTATATATTTTATTTATTTATTTAATAATAATATATATTTGTTATTCATTAAATAAGTCTCATCCAATTTTCGTTTTAATTCTAACTCAATCCAAACGACAACGTTTCTTTAACTCAAATAATTTACCAAATTTATTTCCTCAATTTATTTACCTCTCTGCAATTTCCAATTTCACCAATTTTGACTATTTGACCAGGATTTCACATGTAGCCGTTATACGACAAATTGGGTAAACTTTTCAACGTCTTGACCGATTTTAATGCAAAAAATTTACACGTAGAATTTATTATTAAAAATTTCACAGGTTTTACATCTACTCTTTACTTTTGTACTTATTTTGCATGCATATTATTGATAACATATTTAGTAAAAAGAATTTACACAATTACAAGAAAACATTAGTTAACCTAATTCACCTCCCTTTTACGTCTATATCGATCATTCAACTGATAATCTCACTTGAAAATTAAGCATGACATTCTCTGTTTATTGGATATCTACCAAAATTAGAAAAATCACAATTATAATTAAAATATCCAACAAAAAGGTTCCAGTATTCTAATGATAACATTATAAAACATGCTCAAAATGCAATTAACAACATTATCATACATTAGACCATAACACATAATGAGCCTGAAACTACTTGGGAAATCAAATCAAAGATTTATGTAAAGCACCCTCACTTGTTTGGAGGTACCATTGAAGTGGCTTTAAATTTTGAGAATAAAATTTTCTAAGTGAAAAAGAATGTAAAATCTGACAGTTTTATGGGGTAAGTTATATTTTTCTAATTCATTAAGTTCCATATTAAGTAATGTAATGGTATGTGTTAATGACTAATGGGTGATGGGTCTAAGTGGACAGGCTAGAGACAGTATTTAAACTTTGTTAAGCAAAGGTAAAGTTATATTTGTTAATTTGAGATTTGAAAAGGTGCAGGGCCTTAGATGGTTTATGTTTTAGATATTCGGAATTTCAAGAATTCCTTGCACAAATTTGTAACCTACGTGGAGAGAATTCAAAGGTAANTGTAAGGATAAATGATGTCCATATATAGTGGAACCATGAAAGAGACCGTGTAAAATTCGTAAATTTTATAATAATAAATTTCACATTTTTGTTTTTTGTGGGATAATAAGTCAATATGTAGAAAAGTTGACCCAATTTGTTGAGTACCGGTCACATGTAAATTTTTGGTCTCTGTAAAATTGGGTAATTACCGAGCGATGAGTTAATTAAAGAAATAAATTAGGTAAATTATTTTGAATAAAATTTTCTTTTGTCCAGTAGCTTTTGTGATGAATGGAATTTGATTTTGATTTATTTAATATAATATATATATATATATATATATATTTATTTATTTATTTATTTATTTAAGTAATAAAGAAGAAAAGAATCTTCTTCTTCAGGAGTTGGCAACAGAGGAGAGAGAGCGTGACAATCGATCAGAGAGTTGATTATTTTTTACTATAGATTCGGGTTCTCAACGTAGAGGCCATCAACTTTTATGAAGATTGTTGGTGAGTATTTTTGTTTTTTCCTTTTGTTTTCGAGTTTAGAAACTCAAATTCGGAGGAAATTTCTAGTTTATATTGATAGAATTGGAGTCTATGCATACTTATTTGTCGTTGGAAGTTAAAAATGGGGCAAAAACAGTGGGTTTTTCATCAAAAAGCTGTGCCCTAACATTGTCTCGGTTGACTTCATCGCTATGTCTGGTCTACCGGTTGAGTTGGGAATGCACATGTCAATTTTTGATTGACCAAAATGTGTCCGATCAACCAGAATGTGTCCGATCGACCAGAGGGGTCGACCACAGAAACGGGTTCGGTTGACCACACGTGTCCAGCCGACCGCGGATGCAAGTTTAGTCGACCGCGGTCGTTTTGGTTGGCCGTCGTTCTATTCATGGTCGACCACAAATTGGATAAATTGTCTATTATTGGTCACAGGTCGACTGCAGGAGGTCTCTGTTTGATCGCACAATGTATTTGGTCATGTTTTGGGGCCGTTTGTTCACTGTTGGGTTCCTAAACTTGGTATAAAACCCTTCCACCTGTCACTTGTGATCCATTGATAGGAATTCTTGTCTTTTTGCAAAGTTTTAGGCTCAATTTAATTTTTGGATTTCAAGCCAATCTCCAATAAAGTCATACTCAATTGACTTTAGATGAGCCTCCTCGACTGTTGAGTCTTAGATGGTTGCGAGCATGTCTTATCGACCGCTGTGAGGTTCCTGATCGTCGATGTGTCTCTCCAACACTGAATAGTCCCGATTAGCAATCGTTGAGTATGGTCAATGCTGCAAGGTCCCAATTGACCTTCACTTTGCCTTTCGACTGTTGTGTGGTCTTGGTTGACGACCATTGTGTCTTATCGACTATGATTGGGTTCAAATGGCTCCAGCTATATTTTCTCAATTATTGAGTTGTTTTGGTTGAGCGTGTCATGTTTCATCGATCGTCACTATGTCTTGTTGACTGGTGGGTCTTTTTAGTTGTCTGTTGAGGTGTCGGGTCGACCGTGGCTATGTTTCAGTCGACCACATTGTTTGTTTACTGAAGTTGGATTTAACGAACTTTGTTCGATTTTCGATCTGATTTCGTGTTTTGGCCTAGAACCCTTTGTAATACCCCAATTTTTGTAACAGAATTAATTAGAGATAATTGAGATTTATTGGATAAGAAAATTGATTGGGAGAAATATTTGGATAATAATCAATGATTTATTTAATGGAAAATTGATTTAGAAAATAGAATTGAGACATTTAAATTGGGCCCGTAATAATCGTTAATAATCAATATTTAGAATAAGTCAGGAAAATTTGGGTTAATTAATATACGATACGTATATTTAATAATTATCGATTTGTTAAAGAAATTAAAATAAAGAAAATGAAATTATAAATTAAAAAGAATGAATGAGAAATTAAATTAAATGGAACTAGAAGTAATTAAAATAAAAGAAAAATCAAAAAGAGAAAAAGAGGATAGTGAACCGGTTCGCTGGGTTCGCTGGTTCACTGATTCACTGGTTCACTGGTTCGGGTGGTCGGCTGGAGATAAATTGTAGATGGTTTTTATTTTAATTTGAAGAAAGAATTTAGGGGAAGAAAATGGGCTGAAGGTGAGTGAGAGACCGAGAGATGCAGAACAGAAGAGAGGAGAGGGAGAGGGAGCGATCGGGATGGACGGCGAGGAGCAGAAGGCGACGCCGTGAGGATGACGTCGGCGATGGCTAGAGTGCGGCGTGCGACTCCGTGCTCGGTGTGCTGCTGGCGACGTCGCGGGCGTGGCGCGACTAGGGCTCGAAGTCAGAGCTCCAGCGGGCGTGCTTTCCGGCGACGATTTGAGGTAAGCATGGTTGATTTCTTCCTTCTCCTTCACGTATTGTTGACCGGTTGTCGGCAGTGGCGATTTGGCGAAGCGAATGACTGGAGCAGGGATCGGTTCAGGTCCGTTTCTGTGGTCCACTGTTGAACCGGGTGGTTTCAATTAGTCCGGCTGGCAGGATAAGGGCTTCCACATGGCCATCGCGTATTGGACCAATCTCCTTGAAGTGGGCAATCCTCCTGCACTGCAGCTTTCCCTGCCTATATAGGAATGACAGGGGAATTGGGCAGGGAAATGACCGAGTCTGGGAGGAAGAAAGGAGAAAAGAGGAAGGAGAGGTTGGCAGTAACACTCTCGAGTCTGTTCGTGTTTTCAGTTACTGGAGTTGAAGAGTGGACTCCCTGTTCTTGACTCCTGGTTCTGCGCGAGCCTGACTCCTTTGGGTGAACAATTTCCTTTCCTGTTTAATTAGTGAAGCATACGAATGGAGATGTATATATATTATGTGTTGTGGATTGATTGTTGGACTGCCCTGTTGAATTGGATTAAATGTTCTGTGAAGACCTTCCTTGTTGGATTATTTCTTAGATGAACTGTATAGTTGGTATACACGTGAAAATGTTAGATAATGCTCATGTTGGCTACTGTTCTTTGGTTATAGGATGATTCTTGGTTATGTTGTCTTCGTTGTGTTTAATCTTTGGGTTCTGTTGAGAATGTAACGTAGGAAATAATAGTGTGATGGACATTATTGTTGTTTGGATGGAAAGTTTTGTTGGGTTTACACTAATTGGGATTTAATTGACAACCGTTGAATACCTTGTTATGATTGGATTTGAGTGTTAGTGGGTGCAGGAGGGCCTATATATACGAGGCGTGATTTTGGGTAATAAAGTTAAATGAATTTTTTATTGGTTCCAATGGATTTTCATTAAAAGATAATGATTTGTATTGTGAAGTACATTCTCTCTATTATCAGGTCACATTGATGGAATGAGCAACTATTGTTGGTTGTTGTTATTTCCATTGCACTTGTTAAGATATTATAATTGTTATTGCGAGGTTGCTAAGTAATTAAGTTGACTAATGAGATTTGTTAAGCGTTAAGAATTATGGAAATTCAGTGATTGTATTAATGAATAAATATCGGTTAAATTGGATAAGTGTGATTTAAGGGAAAAGGTATAAATTAAAGTTATCGTTTATTGACCTTGGAATTAATTAAGATAAATTAATAGAAATTCGTTAAACGATAATTAAATTATAAACAAGGAATGACGGTATCAAAGTTGGGGTTCATGATTGGTAAATATATCGATAAATAATGTTAATTGTTTTGAAGGCATTAACGGGAAAAGAATAGAGTGCTAAACGAGCCACGGACTGCAGGTAAATGATATGCATGTGCTTTGATCCTTAGGCCCCTACAGCGCAAGAATAGGAGATGCATGTTTCGGTGTTTACAGTTTTAAGTAGCATGTTTCGGTGTTTATAGTTTTAAATAGCATGTTTCGATGTTTATAGTTTTAAATAACACGTTTCATTGCTTACAGTTTTATAAGCATGTTTTATGAATTGTAAGTTGGTTGCGCTATTAAATTCCTATAGTAGAGAATGTATGCATCCACGAGCATCATGCATCATGGTTTTCAAAACGATACGAAAATGAGTTTTTAAGCATTGTTTTGTAAAGAAAACAGAATCGAATATTAAATGGTTAAATAATAAAGTAAAGAAAAAAAAAAAAAGACTTGGGTGGACTGTTCCCCCATGGTTAAACAATAAAGTAAAGTAAAGAAAAAGATAAAGGTTTTGGCGGATTGTTCCCTCATGGTTAGAGGTTTAGTTGACGCGCTTCCCATAGTTGAAGGCTTTGGCACGTAACCCATAAATAGAAGCTTGGTAGACATGGTCCCCATGGTTAGAGGCTTTGGGTGGATTAGTCCTCTAATGGTTGGGTTATGTTTCCAATGGTAACCAGTTAAGGCTTTGACATGTAACTCATAAATAGAGGCTTGATAGACATTGTCCCCATGGTTAGAGGCTTTTGGTGGATTCGTCCCCCAATGGTTGAGTTACATCCCAATGTTAGACGGTTAAGGCTTTGGTGTTGAATTCAAACTCATAAATAGAGGCTTGGTGGACATGGTCACCATGGTTAGAGGCTTTGGGTGGATTAGTCCCCCATTGGTTGAAGCTTGAGTTGAATACTAAAGACAGAACAATAAATAGAGGCTTGGTAGACATGGTCCCCATGGTTAGAGGCTTTGGGTGGATTAGTCCCCCATTGGTTGAGGCTTGAGTTGAATACCAACGACAAAACAATAAAGTAATAAAGTTAAGATAAAAAAAAAGGTAAAAGAAAAGAAAGGAAAGAAAGAAGAGAAACAAAAACAGAAAACAAAAAGAGATTTAAAAGTAAGTTAAGATCAAGAAAACGGTAAAAGAAAAGAAAGGAATGAAAGAAGAGAAATAGAAACGTAAAACAAAAAGAGATTTAAAAGTTCCATGACATGTGCATCATACCTTTTATTTTATATCACTTACTGAGCATTAAACTCATTAGTTAAGTCTTGCGATGTAGGTTCACGCACAGGTGAACAGACTAAGAGACAGTAGATGAAGGATTTGCACGGGTGAAACTTGTGGTTGGCTGGGCTAAAGCATTAAAAGAAATTTATTTGTAAAAGGGTTTGTAAATTATTTAATATTTTTTAATGCTTGTTTTAATTCCACTGCGTTTCAGAAAACGATTTTATTATTTTCGCTGCAATTGATAAATGTTTTAAGTAAAAAGTTTTAATGACCGAGTTTTATAAAAGATAAATACTCTGATGTTTTTACAAAAAGAAAAGTTTTATATTTACATGATTTTTAAAAGGCAATAAAAACCGGGTCATTACACCCTTGATGTATTCCTAGTCTTGATTGGGACCTATTTGTTATCCTTCGTATGATTGTTGAGATTTTGACATCGGTGTTGTTATAGGTTTTGGAGATTTCACCGATTCCGCCCCTCACTTCTGATAGCGCGTGGAGTTGCCTATTTAGTAAGGTTGTCGTGGTCATCATCGCGGTAGAGATTTTTATATTTTCTGCATGACATCATGTTTTCAAATTGATATTTTGTAGGATACTACACTTAAAAATCCTATGTAACGCTTCGTTTTAGAAAACATATTTTGTGGTAAATTCTTGTGATATATTTTTTTTCTTTAAAACTGTCATACTAAAACGACGTTACTTAAATTCTTTTGCGATAAAACCATACTTTAAGACCAACTACTAAACCATGGATTTATAAAATATTTGCAGCAGATGACTTTATCAATTAAAAATACATTTCTTGTCAAAACTCAATTAATGTCAATCTTTTACAAATTTCGTATAAAATATCCATCTATAAAACAGTAAATTAAACCGTGGAAATTACCCAACAACCACCAAATCTTTATCATGAGCAAGCTCCCTCAACGTGCATTTACATTTGTCTTTTCCTCCGTAATATCTGTACTTACAATGCAAGGTTCATCTATAAGTCTGAGACTTAGTAAGTAATGCATGTAACCATGAACATGACATGACCTGACATTTATTTTTCTTTCTTTTTTTTCTTGTCTTTCTTTATCTTTTCTTTTCTTTCACTTTTCAGATTATGAGTAGCCTCAACAGTAGGGCACACACTACGTTTCTCCACCCTTTTGGGAGAGTCTCTAACCCTTGTAAAGACAAACTCCACTATTTTTGGGAGTCCTCCGTTAACTGCGTGCAATTCAATGCATTGCGACCTAGGCGGCCCTTGTGCCTGTCAGTTTTCGGTTGCGCCAAAAACAAGCTAACGGGCAAATGCATCACCGGTCCTCTCTGTGGGACAACCTGTCCTCCTTATCCATTTACATACATTTTATCCGCATTTTATCTTTCTTAAATGTAGACTCATGCATGAACATACATCATAATGTCATTAGAACATTTTCACGTAATATGCAATTATCAACCATATCAACAACAAAACCTACACATGCTCAACAATTTAAAGAAAGCAGTAACAGCAAGTTCTTTAAAGACAGAACAATATCACCATAGCCTACGAAACTAATTCCCATCGTCATATCTAACAAAGAAACTATCATCGACATTGTCCATTATGACAGTGAATAAATATAGAGTACCAACGCAACTTAACAAAGAATTGTCCCCACTATTGTTCCTTAAGCATCAAGTAAAATAGCCATAAGAACCCAAATCACATAGTAATTTAATATCCTCAACAGTGCTTATCAATGCAGTAAAAGAAAAGAGATCACAAACAATGTTCAACCAGCATAGCATAATTCTCATAAATGCCTATCACAGCCATGAAAAATATAGAGAATAACGGACTCAATCAAACATGCTATTAACCTCAACATAATCTATGAACAGTATGCGAGATAGAGAACCGAACTAAAACCAATAGCATAGAAACCTCAATAATGTTTAACCGGCAGAAACTGAGCTGAAGACTATAAACACAACCAACAGAATACTTTCCTGATAATTAAATCCCTGCCCAAATCATCAGAACATAGCTATTCCTCAACTTATCTGTCGGCAGAAATCAAACTACAGGGGAGAACCATATTACAGAACAGAACCCAAACAATATACAGGACATAAATCAGCAGGATAGCAATTTTTCTCACAGAGTCTATCGGGCAGAAACAAACTGAAGAACAGAACCACACCAACAGATTATGAAAATAAATCATCCGAGCATGAGCTTCGACAATGGCCATCAAACAGTAGAAGAAAAACATAGAACAAGCATCCCCTATAAGGCCAAAACACACACAGCAAAACTTACAGTGATCGGAGAAACGGCTGAAGCAGCTCCTCGGTTCAGGCTGCGCACTCGCCCCGCGGTTGGAATGCTCGACCGATTGTAGCTCCCGTCGGTCACCAGTTGCCCGCCATTAACCCCGCCTTCTGCTTCCTCAAATGTCGCCCTTTTACATCCTCCTTTAGGGCGCTGCCCATTTCGCAGGTTCGCGGGAGAAAATCGCCGCTCGCGGTCCCCGGGTTCGCTCGTTTCCCACAGACTAGCGCCCCGCCCCGCGATCCAGCGGTCAAATGGAGACGCTCTCGTGTACCCGCGCTCAACGGAGACGTCGTCCCGCTGCTCGCTCGGCCGCCTCCCTTTTCGCGAAGAAGAAGATTTCGACCGCGGGAGGTCTTTTCTCCCTTCACTCCAAATCCTTTGCATTTTTTCGCCTGTTCTTTGCCGTTGCCAACTCACCAGTATATTCCCATCCCATCCCTTTTAATTTTCTTCCCTTCAGTCTTTCACGTTCCCTTTTTGCCCCTCAGAACCCGTAACCAACAAATCCCAATACCCTCTTTTATAATTTCTCTTCCTAATTCCTATTATTTTTGTTTCCCAGCAAATGGCCGAAAACCCCTCTCCTCGTCATTTTTTTCTTTTTCTCTGTTTTTGTTTTTTTTAATCTCTTATTTTCCTTTCAATTTTTACATAAAATTCGACTTAAATTTTCAAGAATGCCCCTCTCCAATTCTTAACATTTCTCCTTTTTTTTTTTCATTCTCTCATTTTCCAGTGCGGCACCTTGTCCCATAAATATATTTCTAATATTTACCAAAATAAAATACAATAATCTCAACATAATTTCTAACTCTTTTTCCAATTTAATTATTATAATCTCACTTAATTTTCTAAAATATTTCTTATCTTTCCTCCATAATTAATATCTCCTATGCTGATAACAACCCTGCCATAAAATTACATACTTTCCTATTAAATCTCTATAATCATAAAATAATATACTCTATCAATAGATCAATCCAGAAATTATTAAATACTTTGAATGAGACATGTTTAATCATTTTAAAATTCATGACAACATGTTCGTTATTTTGTATACATGTATTTTTTCACGTTTACTTTATCGTACATGGTTCTGTTGACCTTATGTGTATATATATTAGGAGGATGAATCCTCTTGATGCTTTAAGCATTTTTGTTGCTAAAGCAACACGAGACTATCTCGTACAATTTTCTACTGCAAGAAAATTGATTATTTGTACATGCAAAATAGTGATAAGGCATTGGAGACATGTTCTCAGGTTTCGAGTCCTGGAAGTTGAAAGGATGATAAGGTGGTAATGATGCGTCCTTAAGTTTCGAGCCCTAAAACCTAGCCAGAGTTTTAGTCACGCGGATTGAAGGTTGTTAGTAACTGAGTTTTGTTCGGTTAGTACATTTCTATTTGATTGGTGGCATGACAACTCGTACCTCCGCTCGTCGGCAACTCTCATCAACTTGAATCTTATATGTAGTTAGTTGATGAGCGACCTGTTGCAAGTAACTTTATTCATTACGATGATTATACGGGTTGTGCCGATGAGGAGCTTCGCTCGTCGACTGCTCGGATGACATGTTGAATCTACGAATCATCGTCATTTTGATTCCTTTGTGTCAAGATGTGTTTAAGAGGCGACGACTTAGTTGACTTGGACGTGACTTGAAGTTAGACAAAATATCTAACAATTATAATACAAAGCAGCAGGCTCATGGAAGTGTTAAGCCGATGAATTCATGCCCATTAATTACAACTTATACATGTTGACTCAACTACACGGAACCTTTCTTTGCCTTGCATTCCGGGCTCCATTACTTGACTCAACTTTGAAATTCCATTCTCAAAATAATGTTTAGATACATTTTTAAATAATGTATTTAATCGGTTGATCACTGTTTTTTACATAAAACCTTAGTCCAAGAATGGACTCCTTTAAATTAAGGGAAATTAACAAATCAATCATTATATTTTGAGATTAATGACAAGTCAATCACTAAATATTTTTTGTTAACTACTTAAACACTGAACTATGAAAAATGGACAGAGTAAACACAGCGATTACGTTTTTCGTTAAATAACGTTGTTGTTTATTTGCAGAACGTTGTTTTTCCTCTGCGGAACGTTATCTTTCTACTGCGGAACATTCTCTTTCTATTGCGAAAAGTGAGTTTTTGAAATACAACTCAAGAAAGTCGTCTTTTCGCAAAGGAAAGTCTACAAATAAAAACAATCATTGTTTTCTTCGTAGAAAAACACTGACAACACAGACAAGTTATGTTTCTCTCATGGACAACAAAACAATTCTAAATCATCCGAAATATAAAATATTAACCTTCTTTTACAAAATCTTCTAAATTATAAAACTAAAAAAAATTAAAATCAACTTATATAATATTTTCTTAAATCAATTGTTCATAGATATTAACTCTTTTTCACTGAAAGTTTCTAAAATAACGAGTTTTTGTAGTTTTTTCTATGAGTATTAGCTCTTTTTCACTGCGAGTTCTCAGAAAATTAACGGTGATGTTTACTCCGTTCATTTCTCATAGTTATGTTTTTAAATTGTTAAAAAAAATTGTTCAATAATTAATTTGTCATTGATTTGTCATTAATTTTCCTTAAA
>CM039477.1:4304329-4324583 GCA_022433065.1 Begonia loranthoides | reverse complement strand
GGCATTTTCACATAACGTAACTCTTTCAGCCACTTTTATGCCTTACCTCATACTTTATCATTTACTCGTTTCACTTTCGTACCATCATTCCTTCGTTTGGTTAGACATTTTCATCACATCATGTAATATAAAACAAAGCTGAACATTACAGAAAGATATTATAGATTCACAACAATTCCTATAGAACATCAACAACTATTAAGAACACTAACTCTAACTCACACACACTTTACTTGGGTGTATGGCACAAGGCCAAGACAACCCATTCCTTACCTCAATTCTTTCTCGCGGTTGGCACTTAATAGTTACCCATCTTCTCTTCCGATACCTTCATAAATTCATAACATCTTATCATTACTAATCACCAATCATTAATCACATTTCTATCATTCATTATCTTCAGAAACATCGACGTCATTAGTTCGAACCTAATCACCTAACGCTTTCCATCGACTTATTTTCAGCAAAAGTCCCAATAACAACATAACCAATCTCATTTATCAAGTAGCCTTAACCATTTAAAATAACATAAATCTCTCACAAACAACAATGCTAAACCAGTATGCTCATGCTTATAGAATGTCAAGTCAAAGTTTATCCAACAAACCCATCTAACAGTAGTTATCCCAAATACACAGAGCACTTCAAAAATCCACATCATATACTCCATTAATATGCATCTACTAATTGAACAGAGGAGGAAATGCTCACCCTTCAACTCTAAGCTTCAATAGGACAGCAGCTTGAAGACCCGAGGCAACACTCTAGCTCTCGGCAGCTTCTCTAACTCCAGCTTCCAGTGTGCAACAGCTCACTTCAGCTCCAAAGCTTACCCTCTCTCTGTCTCGGCCTTCAACCATCCAAAGAAGCTCTCTGTCCTCTCCTCTCGCTCTCAATACTCCATTTATATGCCCATGCCAAAAGATAAAACCCAACAATGTCTTTAATTTATCAACTGCCTACTGTCTGCCTCACCAATTCGTCAACCAATCCCATTGAATGTGCTCCCCATCTAGTGTCGGCAGAGCCACCCAGCTGGAGAGGTGGACCCTGCAACACACCAGACACAGTTCATCCTAAAACCGCGACTCCACAAGCGCTCCTCTGCCGAAACTCCAACCCCCTTGCATCCCTCTCAAATTGTCGATTCCAATCACCCTAGCCAACACCCGACTGTCAGAACATGAAGGGGAAGAAAACCCGACCAACATACCTCCAATTCGTCGCCGGAAAACGCCACGGCAGGAGCTCCGATCCCGAGCCCTAAATCGTCCAGCGCCTCCCGTTCGCTTGTCGTCCATCGCACACCTGGACGTCGCAGCCCGAGCCGTCGCCGTCGCCATCGCCGTCGCACCCTCGCCGGAGCGAAGCCCCACCGTTTGCCCATCCCCTCTCGTCTCTCGCCGTCGCCGGCTTCCCCCTCCGATCCCCCTCTCCCTTTCTCCCTGCTTCAACGCGAAGGAATGGTCTTCTGGCCATTCATTTTGTTTTTTTTTTTTTTTTTTTTTTTAAATTTTTCTTTTATTTATTATGTATGTATATATACCTATTATTATTATTATTATTATTATTTTATTTAATCAAATCCCCTAATTTAATCATTTCCACCTTCAATTTAATTTAATTAAATTCTTAAATTATTTTTGACTCGTTTCAAATCTTTGATTTAGTCTAAAATTATTCGGTAATTATTATCGGTCCAATTCACTTTTGTCCATTCGGTTTTTGTTTCCCAAAATAATTATCAATAATTCAAATATACCCAATAAATTTTTAATTATCTTTATTTAATCCCATTATGCAAATCAGGATATTACAGAGAGGGTGAGAGAAAAACAGAAAAGAAAAAGAAAAAGTGTTTTAGGGAGAGGAGTGGAAAATGGAAGGAGAATGTATAGGCATTGATCTCTAAATCCTCAAGTAAAGTAGTCTCTCTCTTCAAGGAAATTCTTTTGAACTAAGAATCAATGGGTGAAGTGAGCCAAGAAAGAAATTCAAGAGGTAAGAATTCTAACCTCAATAATTACTTTAAACTATGCCTATATTTCATGGTTTGGGTGAAAGAAAGTGTAATATATGGTTGCATATTGATTATTGCAGGAAATAGATGAAGAAAGTTGTGTTTCGGAATTATATGAAAAATTCATGTAATTGTATTAGGATAATCCTTGACGTTATTAGAAAAATTGGATGTAAAATTATTGATATTAATTTGTTGTGGGTTGAAATTTAATAATAGTGGTTGAATATAAACACGGAACTGATAAACTTTAATGGTTAAAGATTCAATACAAAGAATTCATAATTAAGTGAATTGAATAAAAAAAATTAGCATTCTTAGATAAATACTAATATTTATTGTTGTTGATGGACAAATTGTAGTTGTATTGGATGATTAAAAAGAATGGGTTTGCATGGAGATAAGGTAAGCAAGCATTTAAATAATAGAACAATGATTGATAGCATCGTCATTCTTCGACCAACATACATTGGCCTATTCATCCATAACTTCCACTTGTACTCTGATTTTTTAGTGTTTTTCACTTGGCTTTGGTTAATAGCATATGTTCAATTGCATGCGATTGGATTGTCTTGCGTTGATTGTTGACAATCTTTCTATTTCATCGGTTGATCTTTACGTATATCCGTTGTTGCGTTGAGTAAATTCTTCTTTCAATAACTGTGAACGAGTTTGATAATGTCAACATATTGTAGCTACGTATAGAAATTCTCCACGGTTTCAAGCTTCTTTCATGGATGTTTCACTAACCATGATCAAAATTGAAACTTTACAAAGAAAAGATTCATAAACTCTAGCCATCTATTTCACAAAGTTTAATATCGGTTGAGATTTTTATCTTCAATGAGCAAATGTACATAAACAATATTTTTTAATAAATATATACTATTATTAATTTATTTTCCATCTTTTGATTTGTTTTACAAAATTCATCAAAATTTTATGATTATTTATACAACTTTAAATATATATTGTATTTAAATTTACATTTGTAGAGATAATTTTAATGAGAAATAATCAAAATAAGTTGATTATATTTAAATAATGAAATCTTCAAATAATGTAAAGTCATAATTACAGTTCATTTTGTTCAAAATAAACAATTCAATCTGTATAAGACTTGACTGGATGGAATTAGTTTTTTTTTTATTCATAATGATGTCATGTATATATAATCTTAAATCATATCACTTTAATTTATTATTTGAATTATTTGATAAAGTTTTATAAGAATTACACTACATATATTTTGTATATTGAAGATAAATTAAATGAGTACCTAATGTTAATTTTAGTGTAATAAAATTTATTTTCAAGACTACATTATTTGTTATTTTAGGAATTGAAAGATTAACCTCAAATTCAAAGATACTATGAATTAATTATTCAATTAGAAAATAATAATTGTGAAGAATAAAAATTTAATATGACAAACTAACAAATAATAAACATAGTCAATGATTTTATCAAAGTGAAATAGCGGACAATAAAATTGTACTAGAAATTTAAATGTTGAAAAAATGTTTACGTTAGAGATTAATGACCAAAATTCTATTCCAACCGAGTCAACAAGTTTGCAGGACGACAAAAAATAATAGAACAAAATTACGGATTTTAACGAGGTATTTATAGTGCTACCAAGCTGTATTTATTTTAACTTTTTAACATATAAGTAATAACCAAAATTTTCACGAATAATTTTAATTATGTAAATATGACAATTTAGAAATTAATAGATTAATTAATGTCACGAACTATGAATTTTAATGAAGAAATAATAGAATTATTGGAATTACGAAAGTCAAAATAAAATATTTTATTTTATAGATAATAAAATAAAATAGGAATTATGGAAGAATTGAAAAAATCGAGTATATTACAATTAGTAAAGAATAATGTGAAAATAATCAATGGTAAAAAAGAATTTTGTGTTAGTTATTTTATATTTTAGAATTAAGAAAATAATGCATAGGAAAACCAAATGCATTAGGTGTCATTAGATGAGATTTAGGGACGGCTGAGATCAATCTAGATTGGAGATAGATGTTGCACATAAGTATTTGATGTAGTAGGACGTTGGACCGTTGGATTGGTTTGGTGAAAGGAACATGGATCATTGGATTTAAAAAAAAAAAAAAAGATGTTTCCACGAGAGCGTTTGAAGTCGTTTGTGTGCGAGAGAGTATTGGACCATATGATTAGATTAGCGGGAAGAATGTAGACCATTAGTTTTAGAAAAGATTCTTCTGTGGGAGGATTTGATGTTGTTTGAGGGCGTTAAGTAAATTCGGAACCTGATCGTTTTATGTTTTAGCGTGTTTCTACGGATGCATTTTTGTTTCCGACAGTGTCTTCATGATAGGAACGACATCGTTTGGATTAGTAAGTCTTGGTTATTAATGTCAGAGATGAAGTATTTGCTTCCAAGGATGGGTTTGTATCCATAGCAGGTTTTAGATGATGTTAAACGTTGTCGTTGCGTTTAATGAATTTGCGGTCTACAAAAGTGTTAGCATCCCTCGAAGGGATTTTAGCAATAGATTAGTACACGTGGCAATCGGTGACCATTTTAGATTGGAGTTTATGAGGGAGCATTGGCTTCTGCTTTATCTTCGTTTGCTTTGGCAACTCCAAATATAAGTTTTAGGGGTAACGAAGCTGTTGGCCATTGATCGAGCTGGTTGTTGCAGACGTCCATCGCGGCTGTTCGCACGTCTGCTGTATCTTAGGCAGGTTTAAATGAGGTAGTTTTTTCAGAATCTTACGAGTTACATTTCGTTTCTTAGACTGTTTGGGAAAGGATAGGATTTAGATATGATTTCATGAGATTTTATCATGTGAAGTTCTTTGGTTTACGATCTTTAAATATTAGGGTTTAGGTTTAAAACCTAATCACTCGAGAATCCCCATGGACTAGAGAGTCAGTCTCTTAAACTCTTGAGTGAAGCATTCCTTCAGGTTTCTTGATGTAGATTCCACTGTTTAGTTTCTGAAGTATCATGTGCAATGTCTTGGTTTATTCTTTATTAACAAAGTCTTAGTTTATTTAAACGTATGAGCTAGATTGGGATAGGTAGACTTCCATTAAAGACTCTAGGTAAGTGATGTTGTATGTGTTTGGCTTTGGAACAAACTTATTATAAAAACTGACAATCCATAAAATAGACATTTTATTTAAAATGAAACACATCTCAAAATATTATTTTTTAAAATGTTTATGCAATGTTGTCTGTAAAATTAAATCTCTACTTTGATGCAGGCTTATCATCGGGTCAAGCCCAATTATCAGAAAAGACCAATTTTTTATTCAACGATTTTTAAATAAATTTTTGGTTACATATCCAAAAATAAAGTCATCAATTTTTTAGGTTAAATTTTTATACATTAAAATTCTCAATTTTCACTCAAAAATAATCCCAAATTAATTGGGTAGAAAATAGCCAAAATTTTGCACAAAATTGCCCTCAAATAGACCCTAGATCGTAGCCAAAAAGGATTTGGACCACAGCCCAACCAAAAATAATCCCAAATTAATTGGGTAGAAAATAGCCAAAATTTTGCACAAATAGGAAGATATAATACATATAAATATCATTTTATTTCATTTGTGAAGCATAATGATTCATTTATTTAACATAATAAAAATATAAAATACATCACAAAAATCACATAATATAGATTAAAACTTATCGATAATCAAGTGTCAAGGTACAACATAATGAAACTCTAATTATTATTGTACCAGAACTGCTTTTGAAGGTAAACGATAGTATTCTTATCGACTTGGAATGCGCCTGTGAGAACATCTGGAGAAATGGGAGGACTAGATCCAAACACTGCATTAGCAATGGTAATGACTCTTGGATTTTAGCTACTGAGCCCCGCGAAAGCAATTGTGTTGTATATCCAATGTTGAATTGAAAATGAATGAGTCCCTCGGGAAAAACAAACACATCGCCTTTGTTCAAAACTTTGGTGAAGAGTTGATTTTTACCAGTGGGGGGGTTGGATGTGACGAATTCGACGAGAAGGGTGCCTTCGGCCACAAATAGGATTTAAGAGGCCCGAGGGTGGGTGTGCGGAGGGTTTTGACCTTTTGGTGCATAGTCAATACGGGCGAGGGATATTCCGAGCGTGTTAAATCCTGGTAAGTTGTTGACATTCACCAGAGTGACTTTCGAGCCAATTGGATTAGTTATTTTACCAGGCTTGTCGAGGTCAGGAAAGAAAAAGTCATTTGCAGTCACCTAGTTCGGATTTTTGCAGAATTTTCCATTCACAAACACTACAAAAAGAAAAACAAAGAATCAGAACAAACAATATTATGAGTTACAAATTACATTCATACTCAAATAATTTAGTGACTTATAAACAATATTTTCAAAAATAAAAATTTATGATTTTTGATTGTTGTTCACTCGCTCATTCATACACATAATTTATTATTCTTTGCTGTCTCGAAGAGATCGGTTGACAATATTTAAGCGAATTGATAGAGAAAAATGGTAAAGTAGAATGCATATTAAGAAACTCAATGTAGAACCTGTAGAGTTGGAATCATTAACAGCTACACAGAAGTCCTGAAGAGGACTAGGGTCTGAAGCTGAAGTAATAAAGGAGAAAGCTAACGCCAGTAGGGCAAAAACTGGAAGAAGATGAATGATCTTGGCCACTGTTGAACAAGCTATCTGGTTGATGAGCTCCGAATGCTTGTTTTTTGTTTGAGGGGTGAGAAGTCTCGCTATACACATCCCTATTTATAGATTTCATCAGTATTGAATAAGTCTCCCCCTCTTAAGTCTGTTTCTCTCTGTCTTACTTTCTCCGCTTAGACTGCGTCCATCCCTCGGTTTAATTTAATTTTGTCTGAAAGAGATAGAAAACTAGTACCTATTTAACAATGCATTCCTTTGTTTCATTTGTGACTTTGTTAATGAAGCGAAGGTATTTTAATAAAGCAAATATTACTCAAACGTCTACACAACTATACATTTGTTATGATTTTTTGTTTTTTAAAAGTGGATTAAGATTACTTTTAATATTTATTAACTGTTGTTATTGTTTTAATGAGTTTCAATTTAATTGCATAAATTAAGATCAAATTTCATAAGCTCCTAATTTTTCATACATTATTTTAATAAATATTACGAATATTTATTTAATGCATGTTATTTGCTTCTATAATATGTGAGCTTGCTTAATCTGAATTCTCTCGCTCCCACACTAACTTTTTCTCTCTTACCAAGACATAAGAAACACAAATTTTTGGATGAAAATTTCGAAGTTAGACCCATACTGTGATATCTGGGCTTTTGGTGATATCTGGACTTTTGGGCAAGCTCAGCCCAAAAAAAAAAATAAAAAATAAGTAGAAACACAACCCCCATTCGGGGGTTGTTTTTGAAACAGAGAGAAACAGGGGTCGGTAAATCGGTTATCGGTTCTCGGTTCTCAGTTTCGGTTCTGGACCTCTTGGAACCGACCATTCAATTCTCGATTCAAAGAGTAATGAACCGAAACCAGAACCGCAAGGAACCAGAACCAAAACCAAAACCTAACTCAGTTCTGGTTCGGTTCCGGTTCCTAACTAGTTTCTCTTATTTCTGTTTCATATTTGTTACAGCTTCAAGAAACAGCTTGAAAGGCACAGGAAAAACACAACACATCATCTTTGGAGAAGTAGCCATCTTCTTCTTACAGACTTGGAAACTCTTGTTATCTCCCTAAAATATTGAAGGGATAAGAATGATCAATTTAAGAGAAATTTCAAATGGACACAAGTGTAAAGACAAGCACCTGATATCCCTGCCATGGTAATCTACCCTTTATAAGAAATATTAACGTGTATGCCAGTGATTCAAGGTCATCCCTTCGGCTTCCAGGCCGACCTAAATGTGCATGTACACTTGCATATTGCATTGTCCCCCTGTAAAAGAATGTTAAATAATGTTTAAAAGTGTAATATAATAATCTAACATGACAAAAATTTACCTAAAAATGTCAGGCCTCTGATCATAGTTCACATGTTGGCCAGTTCATGCATCTTTCCATCTAGAAGGTGCAATGAAGATGTGTGTCAATATATTTACCAATACATCTCAATGGTTGTCAGTAAGCAAAAACGTTCTATTTAGCTGCAGAAATGCAGGCTATTTTATTAATGCAACATGTTGCTGCGATATGAAATAATGGTGGGGATACAGAGAATCAGGAAAAGTCTTGGAGCTAACATGCCTAAACCAAGGTCAACAAGATATAGCTTCTTTTCAACCGCTGTCCCAGGCATACCAACCCAAAAGTTTTCTGGCTTGTCATCTCTATGCACAAAGCTAGAAACAAAAAAAAAAAAAATACAAAGCTTACTAACTTCAGGGAAAAATATCCCAAGATAAAAGAGAAAGAACTTCCGGTTCGGTTCCGGTTCCTAACTAATTTCTCTTATTTCTACCTGTTGCCCGTTTTCATTTTGTTGTCTGTACCACACAATCGGAGCCACCACCGAGGGCTTTGTCTATTTCGTCACCAACACTGACCAATGAGCAAAAAATTGAGAACAATTCTATCATCGATCTAAACCGAGCAGAACAGAAATGAGGAACAAGAAATTGGTTGAAGCCCTAGCAGAAATCAAGCAGAACCTATCACGAAGGACAAAACATAATCGGGTGTTTGAAAATACTCACCGAATCGAAGAAATTGGGAACCCTTTCGGCCCTGCCAGCACCGGAAGCTTGAGGTCGTAGCTTGCACGTCGCTCTTTTGTCGTCGCCTATAATCGGGTTGTCTCGAGCTCTCTCTTCCTCTTGGATAGACAACGGAATCACCGTGTTTCACAGCCCTTGACAACCCGTAGACACCGCCGACAGGAATCGACGACCTCCGTCTTCGTGAATCCCCCTCCTCGAAGCCCTTCTCTTCCTGTCGCCTGCGAAGACCTTCGACTCGAGGAAGACAGAAGTCTTTTCTCTTCTGAGAAGAGAAGAGCAACAAGGAAACAAGAACCAAGATGGTTCTCGGTTCCATAAACCAAGAATTGAGAACCAAACCAAAATGTGGATCCAGAACTAGAACCAGATCAGTTTTAAATTTAGGAACCAAGAACTGGAACCGAAACTCGGTTCCGGGTTGGTTCTCGGTTCCTTGCAGTTCTTGCCCACCCCTAGGGGGAAACCTCCCCCCTATTTCAAATGGTGTGGGGAAGGTCTCCCCCACTCCAACTTCCCAAATCTTCCTGATGTAGGTTTCTCTCGTCAACGGTGAGTCGTCGGCGAAGAGGATTGGTCCTTTGGCAGATTTTTGTTTCGTTTCTTGACCAAGGTATGTCGCAATATGTTTGAGCTTCTACTGTACTTTGAAAATCTGCGTTAATGGATGGTTTTGTTTTCTGCAAGGATCGAAGTTTGTTCATCAGTGTTGAGTGGTAGATTCTGGCGAGGCATTGACAATGAGTAACTACTGAAAGATTCAATTTTTGGTTTTGTTCTATAAATTCTTCAAGCCCTAGATGTTTTTAGTTGGTCTTGGGTTATAATTGAAATGTTATTCTGGATAGTTTTTATGTTGGTTGTACACTATGAGTCTAGAATAGAACTCCGATCGGAGTTTCGTTCCTCCGTTCCTGACTAAGCTATGTAGTTGGTCTTGGGTTTTCGCTTATAAAACCTAAGGTCGAGGCAATGGAGGAAACATCTGAGCTTTGTTGAGAAAAGAGAAAAAGGGTCGAGTGAGGGAGAGGGCATGGGGAACGCGAGGAAAGGAAAAGGCCGCTGCTTTGGGTTGTCCGGCGACTGTTGCTTCGAGTGTGAAGAAAAACACGCAGTCGTCGAGAGAGGTAAGTGATAATAGCATGTCGTGGCTAGTGGAAACCTACACCACAAGTATAGGATGTGTTATGCCTGTGTTTGCTTGTTACTGAGCTCATGATTTTGCTTGATAACGTATGTTCAATCTTCACATGATACTCTCTGCTATTTGGGTTCAAGAATTTGATGATGATAATACTCTGTTTTGTTTAATTTTCATGCTTTGATGATCCGTGACTGATAAAATATCATGAAGAGTGTTCTATTAGTAATGAGTATTATCATGCTGCTACTGTTAGTTCATGCTTATGACTCTGTTGGTTTTTTTCAGTGCCACATATGAACTGTTGGATCTTTGATTGTGAGGATATTACGCTGCTACTGTTAGTTCATGCTTATGATTCTATTGTTCTTTCCAGTACCATAAGTGAACTGTTAGATCTTCGATTGTGAGGATATCACGCTGCTATTGTTAGTTTCATGCTTATGATTATGTTGTTCTTACCAGTGCCATAAGTAAACTGTTGGATCTTTGAGTGTGATGATTATCATGTTGCTCCTATTAGTTTCATGTTAATCTTTTGTTTGAATTCTGTGATTAATATATGCATCTTCCGATTGTTCTTTTATTATTCATATATTGTGGTGTCTAGTTCATACATTGCATGTCATGCATCATAATAATAGACATAGGGGTGATACCATAATGGGTTGGTATTCACACTGCATGAGAGAGGCATTTCATGGAAGAGACCGGACTAATAAACGTAATGGGAATTGAGGGTTAAGGAGGTAGTTCGGACTCTAACTGGAGACTCGAGATTAAACTCTTCCATTGTCAGGATGCGAGAGCCTGTCTTCTGAGAGTTAGTTTCCGCCCAAAACTATTCTCCTGATTGAAAAGACTTCCAATGTCCTGGCTCAATATATGAGACAAAGACAGATTGGGTGGATATCTTTCTGACATAATCAGTCATATACATGCATCATATTACATCTTATCTCTTACTGGGGATTAGGCTCATAATTTACTTGTGGTGTAAGTGAAGAACAAGATACTGGATATATTCCTGAGGAAGGGGAATTTCAAGATGAGGACTTGGGTTACCCAGCGAATTTGACCTGAGAGATTATGGCTCACAAAAAATTAATTGGGATTTTTAAAATAGTTATTTTCATTAGTTAATATTTTCTTTTGGAAATAATATGAATGTTTTATTAAAAATACAGATTTTTATTGAAATTAGCAGTATGTCTCAATTGTTTATTTATTTCCCCCTTATTACTTTGAAATGTTTTTTCTCTCGTGTGTTTTAAATAAATTAAAAGAAAAATTTTGTTTGGTTAAGTAAAGAAAATGTTTAGAAAATGTGGGATGTTACAAAAGAAGATGCTCTCGTGACACAGAAAGATTTTGTTGCGGGAGGAAGATTGATTGTCGGATAGGACAGTGTGGCAAACGTTGACTGTTGGATGACGAGAGAATATGCTCCCGCAAAAATAAAGATTCCTTCGAGAGAACGATTGGTCGTTGGATGATGAAGTGAAGAACTGATGAAGCCTCAGCCATTGGATGAAGTTTGCGGAACGAAATCCATCAGCAAAAATGATTTTAAGTAGCAGGTTGGATGTTGACTGTCAGATGGTAGCATGATTAAATGCAGGTCGTTAGATGCGCAGAAAGATGCTCGTGCGGTGTTGAAAGATTCCTTGGGGGAGGGAAACCGCGACCGTGGTATAAGTCAAACAATGGCATTCGACTAAAGAAAGCACTCGGGCTAGGTGGAACATCGTCATTTTGGCTCGCGAATTTGAAGGAGACAATGTCATTTGGGCTCAAACCGCAGGTAAAGATCCGGGTAGCGCAGAATCAAAGAGTGCTAATTTTGGGAGAGTGTACAGTTTAGTCTGAAGGATTTTTCGAAGAGGTAGAGAGGTAGGGATGATGGAGGGCCGAGCTAAGGGAGATATCTTCTTCCATATCTTTGATTAAGGTGAGAATGTCGTGTGTTTTGACCTTTTGGCCTGATTGATTTATGTTTTGCTACTATAACTATATAAGGATGTTTGAGGATATTTAGCTACTTCCTGTGTTTTATTCTACGCTTAGGGTGATATTTTAAAGGAATCTATTAGTTACGTTAATACACTGTTGATGTTTACTAAATGTTGAAGTTGAGGATCGAGTATTGTAACGACCCAGATTTTCGTAAATCATTTAATAGGCGTAAAAATTTGAAATTTCTTTCTTTTTAAAACAAATGAGAGTGCGATACTGAAACCGAATCGCTACTGACTCTTTTTTTTTTAAACTCATTGTGAAAACCAACTTATTAAATATGCGGAAGCGTTATAAAATAAATCTTTATAATCATGGCGGAAGCGTAAATACTAAAATAAAACCATCTGTTTAAAATATTGCGGAAGCGTAAAGAAATCGTCGAGAAGGAAATACTAAACAATTTAAACACTACGTCTAACAAATAAAACTTGACAATTAACCATCGTTGATTTACAACCGTTTACTCATCTTTTTCTTTTCCTGGTCAGCCCGAGTCTCGTGCATGTGAAATCATCCATCCCTACTTCATTACGTGTTTATCATCTACTTCTTATCTATTCGTCGTTGTACCTACACCACAAGTAAGGACATGAGCTTACGCCCAGTAAGCAAATGGGGGAAAACAATTATGCATATCTCTCTTTAGTTCTTCTTGGAATGGGGGGCCACCCAAACCAATTCTTTTTATTACGTGCGTTCTTTTGTTCGTTCTTTACTCGTACGTCGAGCTGGAGATTGGAGGGGTCTTAGGGGATGAAATCCACCCTTCAACTCCCTTTTTCGGTCCCTTTTTCGGCGTATCCCGCCATCGAGGTTCCTCCTCTTCCGGCGTATCCCGCCTTCGGAGTTTCTTCCCTTCTGGCGTATCCCGCCAGAGGGTTTCTTCAGTGATGGACATATCCCACCCATCTTGAACATTCTTTTCTTAGCCTTTGTCCCCTTTCCGATGTATCTCGCCTTCAAGGGTCCTCCCTTTCTGGCGTATCTCGCCTTCAGGGTTTCTTCCCTTCCAGCGTATCCCGCCGGGAGGGTTTTTTCGGTGATGGACGTATCCCGCCCATCCCGAACATTCCTTTTTCTTAGCATTTTTCCTCACTCATGCATGCGTGAGTACCACCCCAAAGTGGCGCTCCCTACGGTTTTCTATTAACATGCAGCATACTGCATTATATCGTATATTAACAGAAATTGAAATGCCCATTGAAGTAAAAGTACTATAATTGAACTTGCGCATATAATGAATCATAATAATTGAAAGCATATATGAATACAGTGAACAATTATGATATCGAATTGTAACAGCGAGTGAACACGTTGAGACCATAAAGTAACATACGACAATTATAATTAACTAAACATGCTCATTGAACTAAACTAGGCTAAACATGGAAACATACTGTAGACAACGAATAATAGAAACATACTTGGACATGTAAGTCACCATAATAAGAGAAATAAGATGAATTTAACGAGCGATGTGCATATTGAAATAAAGTATAGAGAAATCAACATGCTCAAGAACTTGTTATCACTTACGACTAAACAATTAACATGCTCGAGAAGGGTTGTCATTAGCATCTAGTCAATTATCCTAAGTAATTCACATACTCAAGGGTCCTCCTCCTTTCTGGCGTATCCCGCCTTCAAGGGTCCTCCCCTTCCAGCGTATCTCGCATTTAGGATTTCCTCCCTTCTGGCATATCTCGCCGGAGGGTTTATTTTAACATGCTAACTATGCTTCAGGGTCTATCAAACCTATTTGATCACTCTAACTAATCAACGTGCTTGATAATTGAAATAAACATGCTAAATGAATTATATAAACTAGAACCAAGAGATAAACAATTACAAGCTAACCTTATTATTCAACAACTAGTTCACAATCCACGTTTAAAGAAAACAATGAAAATCCTAAATGACTTACAACGTTCCTGCATCTTAACTCCTTAAACTCTTTTTCCTTCGTTTGTTCAGTTAACTAAACTTTTTCTCTCGTTTGTTTAGTTAACTAAACATTTTTCCTTCGTTGTTCAGTTAACAATTCACATCATAGTAGTTCATATCTCATTCAATAGGCATCAAATCTATCTCTTAGAAAATTAAAGAAATAACAGGAATATGAATAGGGAAATCAAAGTTTATTCATGCTCACCACACATCCTCTTTTGCAGTTCCTCATTCTCTACCTTTCCACAACTATTTCATACTTCACAAAACTCATTCCTCAACTAACAGCATCTACTAGTAGTTGATTGCAACATTAACAAATGACGATGATAATGCTATCACTATATCACTGAGCAATACAACAAGGAAAACAATCATAACATATCACCGAGCAACAACGTCGACATAGTGCTAGCAATCCATCACAATAAGAGAGATTACGGCAAGAACTAGAACTCACAATCAACAGCCAACAACTAACAGTAAACATTTTAAGAACGTTAACACTAAACTCACACACACTTGTGGTGTAGGGCCTCCAAATGGCCAAGACACACCTAAGTTCCTTACCTTGAAACTTTAACACGTTTTGGCATTCAACCGTTACCATTCTTCTCTTCCTCGTACCTTCAAAATTTAATAACGCTTAATCATCAATATAGCCAATTAATCAACTCATTAATCTCAACACATTCGTTACTTAGGCATTACAGGTCCATTTGTTTTCGTCAACATTATCCATTAACACCACTTTAACCAACCATGCATTTTTCCCCAACAATTTTTCATTTTTTCCACAACAATTTTTTATTGTTTCCACTTTCTAGCTTCAAAGAATAATTAACTAGAAGTGCTCAATCCCATCACCTAACAAGAACCCAAAAGAGATACCAAACAACTCTTCACACCAATAAATTCATTCAGAACTCTGACAGAAAATATATCAAAACTATAACTCCACACTTAGCATGTCCAACAACATCAGATTAACCAACATGTTTATCCAACCCATCACAGAGTAGTCACCCATAGGGGTGTGCACGGTACCTGTCTGGTCCGGTTCTACAGCGGACCAGCACCAGACCGGTCGGTACCGGTTCTACATTTTTAAAGACCGGTACCGGTACCGGTTCGATACCGGTTTGGTACAATTTTTTTTTAAATATTAAAAAATATAATGTAAAATTGTAATAATATAAAATGCAAAAACATTCTCACAGTAAAAAATTACAGAATTGTCATATTAACATTGGCAAGCTTTTCTTCATCTCTTCTTCAAATTTACTCTTTCTAATAAAGTCCATGTAAGTGTAACGTGTTACACGAGCCACCAAACTTGAAGCATCCACTGAAAGAATATTGAAAAATAGATAAAGAAAAAAATCAAAGGTTATTTTAACATAATTAAGTTCAATTACTATAATTCTGGAGAAAAATATAACTAACCTGAGCAACTCTTATTGAGTTTTGAGTGACCCCTTCGTATTATAAAACAGAGACAAAAATTAGCTTGTACATTGTAACTTCAAAAAAGTAATTATATAGTTCAAACATATGATAAATGATGTCTAGAGTAAAGTATAACTTAAAATGAGAAACTTACAAAACAGTCAACAGGTTGCATCCTACAAAATAGAAGAGAAGCATGACTTTACACATCTAGGATATATGATAGATGATAATGCTAACGAGTGAATAAAGCATACCACTGAGATCACCATCAATTTCATACTAATTCACTTCATCAACGTCATTAATTTGTATAATATCTGAAAAATATAAATTGAAAACAAATTTAAAAAAAATAGTAATAAATAAAATAAAGAAAAAAGAAAACACTATAAATATAAAAGATACCTGGCTCATTCATATTGATATCATCATTGAAGTTAATTGATTCATATTTCGAGGATCGAATCCAGCTTTGAGTGCAGATAAGCGCCTCGACAGTCTTTGGGGACAAAGAACTGCGAAATTGATCAAGTACTCTTCCTCCACTACTAAAAGCTGACTCCGATGCAACAGTAGAAATAGGAATGGCCAATATATCTCTTGCCAAATTGCTCAGAATTGGGTATTTGAATGAATTTACTTTCCACCACATAAGAATGTCTAGTTTGTCTGCATTGTTTTTCAATTCTTCATACAAATATTGTTCAATTTCTGACCGAGTAGTTAAAACATTTGGTTGTTTTGGGCGACTATGAAACATCCCATGTATCTTATTGTGGCTCAAACTGCTCTTTTGTGGTAAGATTGTAGCTGTTGTTGGTACACTTGAACTATTATAGTTGTCTTGTGTATTTTCCAATCCCGCATCACCTTTATACTCGAGATATAAATTTTTAATCACAAGTTGTACTTGGCTTAACAAATAATCCATCTTATCAGAATCCATTACAAGGGAAAGACAATGTTTCAAATATTGTATTTATGTCGAGGATCTAAAACAACTGCAACATACATCAACATATTCATTATATCGCAGCTTCCCCAATATTTATCAAATTTGCTTTCCATTCCAATAGTCATTCGCCTCAATAATGGATTATCACATTCAGCATACTCTTGAATAACCATTTTCAAATTGCATACTTCACAAACATATGTATTTAAAGTAACATGCAATGAGGCTAAAACATTTAAGGTCATATCATAAAAAACCTGCAAAAAGTTTACAAGTTCTCGAATATTAGCCCAATCTTCTGTTGTGGGAGGATTTTCTCCACCCAAATCAGCGAGATAATAATCATCTATTTCTATCAATCTCTCAAAAGCTTTTTCAAATTTTTCTGCGCTGGCTAACATCAAATATGTGGAATTCCATCTTGTAGCCACATCGAGAGAGACACTACTTTTGCACACTATTTTAGCTTGTTCAACACATTTCTGAAATTTCTGTAGTCTAGTAGGAGAAGATCGAACATACTTCACTGCTCGACGTACTCTCATAATACATTCGTGATGGTCTTTTAAACCATCACATACTATCAAATTCAAAATATGGGCAAAACATTGCATATGCAGACATTCACCATTCAAAACTAGACCATTCTAATCTCGAATTCTCTTCACCAAATAAGAAAGGGCCACGTCATTAGAAGAAGCATTATCTACTGTAATTGTTAAAAAATTTTCGATCCCCCATTCAAATAAACATCTCTCTACTTCTTTACCAATGGTTTCACCCTTATGATTTGCAATCAAACAAAAATTGATGATCTTCTTATGCAAAATAAAATCACAATCAACAAAGTGCGCAGTTAAAACCATATAATTCAAATTTTGAATAGAAGTCCATGTATCTGTAGTCAAACATATTCGTTGAGATGCGTTCTTAAAATAATCTTTCAACTTTGACTTCTCTTTCTCATAAATGCCAATAATATCTTGTGCAATCCTAGATCTAGAGGGTACAACAAATTTTAATTGTAAATAATTAGAATAAACTCGAAAACCCTCTGATTCAACAAACTTAAAAGGCATTTCTTCAACAATAATCATTTTTGCTAGAAGTTCTCGGCAAGTTGCACTACTAAATGATGCAGATGTGGAAGTTGATCCCATATTATCAACATTTTTTAAGCTTACAGTCTTTTGCTTTATATCTACACTTGCCAACAACTTTTTACAAGCATTAACATGCTTTTTCAAGTTTGAAATCCCATTCTTTGTATGATGACAAGCATAAGTCTGAACACAATAATTACATCTTGCTCTAGGATTGTTTTTATCAGTGCTTTCTACCATAGTAAAATGAGTCCAAGCATCCGATTTTTTCCTCGTCGTTTGACCATTAACAAGGTTAACATTAACACTCTCTATTGTTTCATCATTAAAGCTTTTCATTATCTATATTTTTAACAATTTCAAAATACATCTCAGAATCACATAACAGTCAGAAATACCCTCTGAAATATGTAAATAAACACAAGCAATACGCTGAGAACAATGAACATAACAGTCAGAATTCACTATCACAAGCAAAACAATAAACACTAAACAGACATACTATGTCTATCACAAGCAAAACACTAAACAAACAGATTCAGAACAGATTATATGTACCAATATGCGAAACACTAAACAGAACTGAATTCATCAATAGTTTCAACCACTGCCACTGCCAGAACAGATTCAGATTATATGTATTATGTACCAATATGCAAAACGCTAAACAGAACAGAATTCATCAATTGTTTCAACTATTGCCAGAACAGATTATATGTACCAATATGCAAAACACTAAACAGAACAGAGTAGACTAGAGTGCTAACCAACCTGGCAGTGGCAGTGACAGTGGCAGTGGCGACGGACAGAGGTCGGAGCTCGGAGCTGGCAGTGGCAGACGAACGGAGCTCGGAACTCGGAGCTTGGAGCTGGCAGTGACGACTGGCGACGGTCGACGGACGGAGCTCGGAGCTGGCACCTGGCAGAGGCTGAAGACGGAGCTCGCTGGTCGCTGGCAGAGGCTGGAGTCTGGCTGGCAGTGGCTACGGTCGTCGACGGAGCTCGCTGCACTGGTCGGTGGTCACTGGTCCGAGGCTGGAGAGTGGAGAAGGGCGCGACAAGGTCGAGGAGACTGGTTATGGAAGGCTTAGGGGACGATGAATTGGATTAGGGATTTAGGGGTCGGGTGTTGCCCAATTGCCCTAAATCTAAATGGTCGGTTCTACACGGTACCGGTTCTATGGTACCGTGTACCGAGGATCGGACCGTGTAGAACCGGTCCCGATAGTACCGGACCGGCTCCGGTCCAGTACTCCATTTACAAGGACCAACCCGGTATCGAAAGGACCGGTACCGATCCGGTTCTTCGGTACCGGGCCGATTCTGCACACCCCTAGTCACCCAATCTAACAGAGCAGTTCGACAGCTCCATTTCCAGCAACAATAATCAAGATGCAGGACATAATTTCTTAAAAACACTCAGCATAACCAAATAACACAACAGTGTACTACACCCATTTTTCTATCATATTCTACTGTCCATTCATCACAAGGAAATGAAGGAAATTGTTCTCACCAACACCCACCTCTCGGCCATCACCTGAAAACAACGAAATCCAGAAGCAATCACAGCTCCAACCTTTAGCCTCCTCAGCTCACCCGAAAGCTGAAAGCTCTCTTTCATTTTATGCCCTTTTTCCATGCCCGACAGCCGCTTCATTTTCTCCTGCGGGTCGACAGCCATCTTCATGAGGGTTGTGCCCTCTTAAATTCCTCATCTACCCTGCTCCCCATCGTTAGTGTCGGTGGAACACAGCTGTAAGGAGGGCTACGTGGAACCAGGTTTAGTGTAGTACCACAGAGCCGAGTCGTTCCAGCCGTTTCCACCCAAAACGCCAGCCCCTGCCAATGACGAAAATCGTCACTGCCCAACGCCAACAACACTGACAACCACCCCTGCAGCACACTTCCAGACACGCTTGATGGATAAAATGCAAAGGAGAAGAAAAAGTCGACAGAGCTCACCTCAACTCGTCGCCGGAATCACCTCTGCGAGAGATCGCCGAATCGCGATTTGAACTGCCAAGCGAACCCTTGCCCTAGCTCTACTGTTTCGCGCCCACGGAAGCCGCCAGGAGGTCGCCACTCCGTCGGACAGCGTCGTTCGTCGTTGCGAGCTCCCCGGCTTTCGGTCTCTCTCCCTCGTCGCTTCTCCCTCTCTCTCGCCTCCACTCTATTCTCTCCCTCCCTTCTCTTCAGTTTTTCTGCATCAACGGTCAAAGGCAATTTCTAAATCCCCATTAGATTTTAAACCGAACCAATGGTGTGAACCGGTTCTACTGAACCGGTTCATGCTTTCCCAAAACACCCCCTAATCTTCTTCAACCCAATTAATCCAATTTATTAAATTCTCTTACAATGAAATTCCCAAATGGTCCATTTTGTCTCATAAATTTTCCATAAATCTCATTCCCTTTTCTAAAGGAAACTGAGCCACTTATAATTGATCCCGGGCCGAGTCGAACTAAACAGGTTAAATCCATACATTTCCCTTTTAATTTTCTTGTTAGTAATTTAATTAAATCATTCATTTAATTAAATTATTTTTGACCCAATTTTAAATTCCTGATTTATTCTAAATATCGCTCGATAATAACGATCACGTCTTTGGTAATATCACAATAATTATCTAATTAAATCCAAAATCTCCACTTTCTTTCCAATTATATTTATTAAATTTCGATAAAAAGTCGGCATGTTACAAGTATTGTTTGGATGATGCCTTGTTCAGTTCCTTGTTACCTAAGATGATGAGGATTTATTTCATGGTTTATGTTTGATGATGTTCTTTCATTAAAGACCAGTTATATGTTAGGACAGTGAGTCTCATGTTAATGAATAGTGGTATCAGGATCTGGTATGTTGTTGCCTGGAACTGTTGCTTCTGTTTACAGTTTGTTGATGAGACTAGGG
>CM039477.1:4276273-4303878 GCA_022433065.1 Begonia loranthoides | reverse complement strand
ATGTTGGATATTCAAGTATCCTAGCTCCTTTTTAAGCTCATTGGGAGAATTTCCAACCTACAAAATAAATCAATTTTATTTCTTTGGTACTCAAACCATTTTGGATCCATTGGTTTGCGATTTGGTTCCTTTAAGAACTCACACAAATTTAGAATTTAAATTAGGTTTAGAATTAAAATTAGATTTCAAATTAACATTTGATTTTAAAGGAAAAATAAATGACTTATGTCCTACACAATTACAAGAGTTACAAATAGTAGGACTAAAAAAGAAATTAGTGTAACTCTTCTTTTTAGCAAAGGGCTATAAGGCAATTCCGGCTTTATCAAATGTGACCCTTTGCTTCCTTAGGAGCATATTAAAATTTTTACTACCATTTGTGAATTTTAGTACAATAGCATTCAAATCCTTATTTTTCAATTTCAAATCACTATTGTTAAATTCATAGGTTTTAATAGTAGCATTCAACATATTATTCATGCTCTGTAATTCTAAAATTTGATCTTCTAAAGATCTAGTCAAGTTTGCATGTTTTTTGATCAAATTTTTCTTTTCCTTTTTGAAGGATTTATACCTATCTTTGAGCTCTTCAAAACTCTCAAGCAATTCATTATACGCATCAAGTAAATTATCATCATCATTATCGAAATTTGAATTGCAATAAGAGTTGTTTACCTTGAACTCATTGACCATGAAGCATATGTGGGAGACTTCTTCAATTTCGGAAGAGGACTCCTCGCTATCTTCCCATGTGGCCTTTAATGCTTTCTTCTTTGAGGCTTTGAATTTTCTTTGAGATTTGGGGCACTCGGTAGATAGATGTCCGGGTTTGCTGCACCCATAGCACACAATGCCCTTCTTCTTCTTTTCTTTCCTCCGTTAACGAAGTTTGTCCAATTTTTGGGTGATGGACTCTAATTCTTCATCAATATCTTCGGAATCGTTCTTATCCCCAGAATTATCCTCTTTGCTTGTGGAGGCTTTAAATGCAATCGGCTTAGAAGCCATTGTCTTCTCCTTTTCTTCCTCCTTCTCATGGCTCAAAAGGGTAATCTCATGTGTCATAAGGGAACCGATGAGTTCCTCTATCTTCAAGGTTGTGAGATCACGAGCCTTTTGAATTGCCGTCACCTTTGGTAGCCATTTGCTCGATAGACACCTAAGAATTTTATAAACCAACTCTTCATTGGTATATTCTCTACCAAGCAATTTTAAATTATTAATAATGTTACTGAAACACGTAAACATAGAACTAATAGTCTCATCATTATCCATACAAAATAATTCATAATTAAGAATACTTATACTTAATTTATTTTTCTTTATTTGATTAGTGCTCTCATGTGTAATTTCAAGAAGATTCCAAATATCATGGGCACTTTCGCAACCTTGAATCCTATTAAATTCATCGGCATTTAAAGCACAATATGATTGATTAATAGCCCTAGCATTTAAACTCATATTTCGAAAATCATTATCATTGAATTCATCTTCTAATTTATGCACATTCAATCCATCAACAAGTTTAAGAGGTATATATGGTCCATTCATAATAATTTTCTATATTTCATAGTCAATAGATTGAATGTAAATTTTCATCTTAATTTTCCAATGTAAATAATTGTTTCCATAAAAAAATGGAGGCCTAATGGTAGATTGTCCCTCACTATGCATATTGTAGGCCATATTCAACAAAAATAAACAATATATGTAAAAAAATTCTAACAAGAAATTTATATAGTATGCACCCAATAGACAATATTACACACGAAAAATATTAATCCTACTTTGATACCAATTGTAAGATCGATATACGCCTATAGAGGAGGGGGAGGGGGGTAAATATAGCGTTCTAATTATTTTCGTGCGATATATAAATTCTCTAAAACCCTAAGTAATTTATCGAATACAATTAAATAGATAATGCATAAATATAAAGAGTTAAGGGTTAGAGAGAGTGCACAATATTTGTTTACGAGGTTTGACAAACTTGCCTACGTCCGCGCTCCAAGTTTCACTTGGAGATCCACTAAATAATTGGCTTACGGGTGCCAATAAAACCGTTTACAAATTGACTATTAACTGGGGGTCACTCTTGACTAATTCTCATCAACCTTTAACTGTTACGAGGTGTCACCCTTAATTTGACTACTGCGGGGCGTCACCAATTGATTGAACTTTCGGGCGTTCAATCGAGTCGTTGACTGTTTCGGGCCGTCACCCTTATATGATGGATTCTTATGGAATCACACAAATATGAAATCGGAAATTAAAGCTCAATCTAGCTAATCCGAATTCTCCCAAATTAATTCTTAAGTTTGGAATAGGGAGAATTAGATTTACAATAAAAGCTCACAGTGGATTAGAATCACGTATAAAATTTGCTAAGACTTCGCCATGATTCTCCGTTCGTTATGGTGAGCTTGGAGTGCATCTCTATATATAGGCCATGGACTTTTTGGATCATCCTAAAAGTATTCGGTCATCCGCATTCAACCGTTGAAGAATATAGCCATTGAAATCCGTCCGTTGGCAAAATCTGGACTTTTCGGACGCGGAGTCTTCGTTTGCTATTGTCCAAAAACGATGCCAAAATATTACAAAGTCAAAAGCTCTTTGTCCACTATCGTCCGGCTTCGTCCGCTGTCATCTGAAATGACGACAGAATATTACAGATTCAAAACTTCGCCGTCCGCTATCATCCACCCGCGTTTGGTATCGTTCGAAACTTCGGACTGCAAATTGGGACGCAGTCCCCACTTCCTCACTCGTCCCAATTGAAGATTTCAGACATTGCCCTTCGACCTCGCTCGTCCACTTTCGTCCAAAAACTCCAAATGCCAGTTCTGGTCGTCTTCCTTCGTCCGCAGTCGTCCAGAAGGCACTCCAATTTTAACCCTAAACTATACTAACTCCTAAAATGATATGCTACACTACATAGACTTAGATAAACTTGTTAGCACATTAATAATACTCATTTTGAAGATATTTCCAATAAACACGGATATAATTATTATTATAAAACAATAAGAATAATATTCAGAAAATACAAAAATATAACTTATTGGATTTATTAAATTTGACAACATTTTAGTCATCATCAAAATACAACTTAGCCTAACAAAAAGGCTAACAACAGGTTCTATCACGGATATTTGACTTTGATCTGCTCTTCGAATTCTGAACATTTTCAGTGCCTTTGTTATTTGACTCTCTTGTTCTACCCCGAACGACGAATCCCTCACCTCGAGACTCGGATCCAAGAACAATCTCCTTCATCTTTTTCTTTGATAACAAAGTACCATAAACCTCTTCTCGAGTTAGAATTTCTCTACTGTATAAAATCGTATATCTAAAAGAACCATATGAAACAGGCAATGAGCATAGTAGAATCAACCCTAAATCCTCATCATCATACTTGCATTCCATAGTCTCCAAATCTGAAACCAACTCCTTGAATGTGGTCAAGTGTTTTTCAATAGAACCTCATTCTATAAATTGATGAGAATAAAGTTGTTGCTTCAAATACAGCTTGCTAGTCAGGGTTTTCCTCATACACAACTCCTCCAATCTGAACAATAACTCAGCAACATATTTCTCGTTCATAACATCCTACAAAATCTGATTAACAAATGTAGACGTTTCAAAGATAGGGTTTTTCGATCATTTCGAAGTTTCTTCTCTTCACTCCAAGTCGTGGGCATTTTATCGAACCCTAAAAACGCATCATCTAAATCCATCTGTGTGAGAACATCTCGCATCTTCACTTGCCATAACTGAAATCTTGTATTCTGATCCAACAACATAATATCAAATTTCAGTGAACTCATCTCCTTAAAAATTTCAGAAGTTTCCCAAAATATCTGCCTAAAGATTTGATACCAAATAATTTCAATATCTCAACCAAATTTCTCAATCACCAAAATTCTCAAATTTCAGAAGCAATTCATCCAACAAAATTTCAGAAAATTATTCCGAAAAATTCACACACTGTAAAGTCAGAATTTTTGACCCAAAAATTTCTTCAAAACTGATACTTCATCACGGTCACCAATTTGCTAGTTGGAGATCGGCGATTTGTAGAAGGCCAGAGGACTGATAGTCGATGGCGTGCGAGGGCTACTGTATTCAGTGCTTGAGATGGACAGTGGACGTGTGATGATCAGCAACAGACGAACTGATTGGCAGACGGAGCCCTGAATGGAGATTGCAATCAGCTTCTGTTGGGTTGGAACACGACGATTCAGTTCTGACCAGAAGTCGTCGACAGCTAGAAGAACTTCTCCTTGTTGATAGCGGATAGGGCAGAGGCTCTGTTTCACAGGCGACGGATGACAAGGGACTTCTATCGCTTGTCGACGACAGCTTGTAGATGAGCTTTTTGTTGGTCTAATAGACATTAGGTTATTTGTTTTGATGATGACGGTATTATTTGAATAATTAAATTTTTTATTACGCAAGCTGAGCAGTTGACATAGCTCTGCTTTCATACTAATTTGCTAGATGGACTTTCCATTAGGTACAAATTGGAACTATATCCTGTTTCAACCGTTTTTTCTGTTTTCAGCTTCTTTCATCCCTTCGAGCGCCGAATAACCCCAATCAGATTTCCTCTTCCACTTCAGGACTACAAAACTTCACTGAATTTATTTCCTTGCTTATAAGGTCCTCTTCCCAGCCAATATTTTCATGTTATTTAATTTTTCCTTGTGCTTTATTTTTGCATTAGTTTTTGGTGTACCGGCAAAACTGATTAGAGTCAGGTTAATAATTTTTGGCGACACTAATTATTCTATTTAAATTTTAAAATATCATATTATATATAAAATTATTTTGAATAAATTTTTCAGGTGTTACAAATATAATTTATAATTTGGTCATTAGTATCGATAGAACTTAGGTGATTTGAGCATAAAATGTAACCATGAATTCTATTTTCTGAAGAATGAGCAACATAATCTTAGGATGATATGATCCAACCGGTTTGATTTATATTTGCAGTGGAATCGAACTCAACCGACTAATTTTCACCCATCATTTTAATAGTACTAGCTCAATATTTAAATGGACCTAGCCGGCCCAATATTTTGGTGGCCCCAACAGATGGGCGGCAACGTTGCCCAAAACTGAATAATGCTTGCCTCATCTCCTCTGCGTTGCTCCTGCGACGCCACAACGACGAAGCTCACTATGGCATCCAAGCTCTTCGTCAACCGCTTCCGAGCAGTTCGTACAGGCGATCTCCAATTCGGGAATTTGTATGGACCTTGGAGCATTCTCAGTCACTTCAAGCACTTCTCAGATGCTTCTTCTCCACCGCTCTCTCCTGTCGATCCTCCTCCTCCGCCGCTGCTGAGCCCTGAGCCTCACACTACGAATGCAATAGACAAGAAAGTTGCTCGTGTTTCTGCTCCTTCGTCTTTGAATAAGCTAGAGCTTGCTAAATTCTCTGCCATTGCGGATACTTGGTAAGCTTTCCATTCGCTTGTTCTTCTCCACACTCCCGTTTTGCCTATAAATTTCAGCTGTTGGCAAACATTTTATGTGGAAAATCACTGGAGACATGACTATTAACGGTTGTTTCAAAAATTAGTGATAACAGTTTTTTTCTTGCATGCGAACGCACTGATTCAACCATTATAATATTATATCGATGTTATTTTTTCTTGACGGATTATTGGTTTCGGAAATGATTGCTTGATATTAGACATCCGTTTTAGCCTTCAGCCAAGTGAGAAATGGATACAAATTTGGGTAATGAATTTGAAGCTGAATTCTTGAACCTAGAGTTTTGTTTTTTCCATTTTTGGATGATCGTTTTCTCAAATGAGGTGACTTAAGAGGACATTATATTTATATGGCACGTTTTTAGATTGTGTTGTAGTATAAATTCATTTTTACCTCTTCACTTATTGTATTATCATTAATAACCAGGTGGGATTCTGAAGGACCATTTAAGCCTTTACATGTAATGAATCCAACACGACTCACTTTTATTCGATCAGTTCTTTGTCGGCATTTTAGGTATTACACCATTTTCCTCATTTTTCTTTCCATTATCATTTCTCTTCATTGCTTGTACATGCGGAGACCAAACTCCATGCTGATTGATGTGGATTAATTTCTCACATTATTATAGTTTCTCATAAATTTGGGGACCAAAATCCTATGTTGATTAATAGGGGTGGATCCCCAGTAAAGTATATCAACTCTAACTCTCAACTACAAATTGGTTAAAATCGAAACCATTGAAGTTGAAAGTCATGGGGCTAATATATCAATGTTATGTATATGTATTATACAATCTCTACACTCATAACAATATCTCTATGATGACTTATTCATGATTGAAAACTATGGTTATATGGCTACATATTTAGTGGAGAGCAAATGGCTCTATGGTTAGAAACTTTAGGGATCCCTAATTTCACATCACTACACTACCTATTTACCTCATGTTATTCATTCTACAAATTTAATCCAATGTTAGGGGTAGGATCTTTTTTTTCCTTCTCTGGCTGCTACGCTGTTTACTTTTTCTTGTTTCAGGAAGGATCCATGCTCTGTTAGGCCTTTTGAAGGTATTAAAATCGTTGATGTTGGTTGTGGTGGTGGTATTCTGTCTGAGGTTAGTTACATTATTGTTCTTTGATTGGTGATCATCATATCTCTTTCTAAAGCTGTGACATGCACCCACCGTTGTGAATCACATCTAGAAGGAGGAAGAAGTTGATAAAAGAGCAATGAAGATATGTTATCATTATTTATGTTTAGTTAATTATTATTTATGTTTTTATGGTTAATATCATGGTTTATTATTGTGGGGGTGATTTTGATGAGACATTTATTGTTGTTGATTAATAGAAATATTTGTTGGGGGTGAGGGAATTGGAGGGACACTTTTGACATCTTGAGGATTGATTTTGGGAGAGTGCAGACCTCTCGAAAGTCTGTTTTGTTGTTCAATTTGCAATTCTGATTATCGGAATTGGATTGTGTTTTTATTAATTTGTCGAGTGCTAGATCCATATAATTGGTATCAGGGCAATTATCCGATCCAAATGGCCGAGAAAAAAGTAGACAATCGAATGGATTTGGTAGAGGATGAAGTGCGACTCGTCAAGCATGGAGGCTTGCTTTTTGGAGAATGCATGTTAATTGGGCCAAACATTGTTGTCTTTCAAGATTGGTAACTGATTGGTGCCGCTTCAAAGCGATCCGAGTCTTTGTAAAAATGAGACCTCTCTTAAGGCGATGATGAGAGCCATAAAAGGTGGGGAGGACCATATATTATTAGAATTCAGTAAGACAATAGTGCAAGTCTTCAGTCACAGGAAGCCATTTCTGAAAAAATCCAGCAACTGATCTCTATGTTTGAACATATTTTTGAAGCACCCAGGGGCCTTCCTCCACCCCAAACACATGATCATGCGATAAAATTGGTGGAAGGTACATCATCGGTGTGTGCGGCCCTACAGATACCCCCATGCACATAAAAACGAGATTGAGATATTGGTGAGCAAGATGTTAGCTATCAACATCATTCAACCGAGTAACAGTCCTTTTTCAATCCCAGTGTTGTTAGTTAAGAAGGATAGAAGTTGATGTTTATGTGTGGATTATCATGTCCTTAAGGGAGTCACCATACCGAACAAATTTTCTATTCCGGTCATCGACAAATTATTGGACTTGTTGCATGGAGCTCAAATTTTTTCCAAACTCGACTTAAAATCCAATTATCACCAAAATTGACTGTAAGTAGAGAACCAAAGACTGTTTTCCGTACACATGAAGGGCACTATAAATTCTTGGTGATGCTGTTTGGGTTAACTAACTCCCCATCATCGTTTCAAGGTCTTATGAACAAGATTTTCAAGAGCTTCTCACACAGGTTCGTCCTCTTTTTGTTCAATGATATTTTGATTTGTAGCTTCAATTTGCAGAACCATATACAACACTTAGAACTAGTGTTTGAGGTGTTAGCCATACAACAGTTAAATGCCAACAAATTGAAGTTTTTATTTGCTCAACCTTGATTGGAAAATCTGGGGCATATTATTTCGGGCGAAAGGATTTCTGTTGATAAGACAAAGATCGAGGCCATGCTGAAATGGCCAACACCTCGTTCTATCAAGGAATTGCATGGTTTTCTTGGGTTATCTGGATATTACAGAAAATTTACCACCGGTTAGAGGCTGATTGCTAAGCCCCTCACATACCAACTCAAGAAGGAAAATTTTGGGTGGAACTCTGAGGCCGACACAACCTTTCAACAATTAAAGACGGCGATGACTTAGGTTCTGGTTTTAATGCTCTTGGATTTTTCTAAGCGATTTGTTATTGAAGCTGTCACTTCTAGCAGTGGCATTGTGGCGGTGCTTATGTAGGAAGGCTATCCAATTGCTTATTTCAGTCAAGCTCTTCCACAACACAACCATGTCAGATCAGTTTGTGAGAGAGCTCAAGACAATTATATTTGCTGTTAAAAAATGGTGACCCTGTTTGTTGGGAAGGAAATTCTTTGTACGTATCAACCAACAAAGCCACAAGTTTCTCTTGGAACAAGGTTTTGTTAGCCTGGATCATCAAAGATGGTTCACTAAAATTATAGGTTTTGATTTTGAGATACAATACCGGGTAGAGGCAGAGAATAAGGCAGTTGATGATTTGTCACATTGACCGGAGGAATCACATTACTCAACTTGACAATGATAACCACAATTCCTTGGTACCAACTCAGTGTGTTGGGCTAAATTTACAGCGATCTATTGAATGGAGAAGGCGAGCACAATGGGTATTCTTTACATAATGGACGGTTGTTTTATCAGAACCGTGTGGTCCTAATTATCGGGTCACCCATAATTCCCCTTTTGTTGAGAGAATTCTACAGTAGTGTCTCTGGGGGTCATTCTGGGGTATTTAGAACTTACCAACGAATATCGGCCAAATTTTTTTTATAAAGGGATGAAGCGAGACGTGCACTCTTTTGTGGTATCTTGTGAGATGTGTCAATTGAACAAATATCTGGCTCTGTCTCTAGTAGGACTTTTACAGCCCTTGCCTACACCGGTTCAAGTTTGGAAAGATATTTCCATGAATTTTATTAAGGGTTTGCCCCATTCAGAAGGAGTGGACTCTATTATAGTGGTAGTAGACCATCTGAGTAAACATACTTTCTTTATCAGTCTCAAACACCCTTTTACAATACCATCGATGGCTACCTTATTTATTAAAAATGTTGTTAAATTGCATGGATTCCTAAGATTTATTGTTTCCAATAGGGATAAAGTATTTCTTAGTCTTTTTCAGAAAAAAACTTTTTAAGGCTCAAGTTACGCAGCTCAAGCATAGCACAACTCACCACCCACGGACCGATGGACAAACGGAGGTGGTAAACCATTGCCTCGAGGCTTATGTTGTTTTGCTGGTGACAAACTCCATTAGTGAGCACAATGGTTACCTTAGGCTGAATTTTTGTACAATTTACTTTTCATACTTCGGCCAAGACTATTCTGTTTTAGATTGTTTATGGTAGGGATCGTCCACCCCCCATTTGCTACGAAGTGGGTGCTTCTTTCGGTCTCTTCCCTCGACTCTTTACTTCAAGACTGTGATGGTTGTGATTGCGGAATTGAAACATCATTTGATTCGAGCTCAGTTCAAAATGAAGTGGTAAACGGCAAGGGTGGAGAGGTACATTTTGAATTGAATGCTTTGGTTTATCTGAAATTGCAATTTTATTGCCAACGATTTCTAGCACGACGTCGTAAAGAGAAGATCAGTTCTTGCTTCTATTCGTCATTTTTGGTGATAGCAAAGGTGAATCCGGTGGCGTATGAGCTTGCCTTCCCATGTGATCTTCTATCCACTTGTTTTTCATGTCCCATAGCTTTGTAAGGTGAGTAGGACTAACTCAGTTTCCTCCACCCTCCCTCCCCTCATGACAGACCATGAATTGAGAGTGGAACCAGAGGCTTTACAAGGTGTTCACCATCGTAAGACAGATAATCAAGCTGGGATTTAAGTTTTAATCCCGTGGAAGGATCTTCGATTAGATGATGAAATTTGGGAAAATTTTGACATAGTTAATAATCTCTTCCCCTAATACCATCTTGAGGAAAAAGTGAAACTTTAGGCCGGGAGTATTGATATGCACCCATAGTTGCGATTCACATATACAAGGAGGAAGAAGCCGATAAAAGCAATACAGATATGTTATCATTATTTATGTTTAGTTAATTGTTATTTATGTTGTTATGGTTTAATATTATGCTTTATTATTGTGGGGGTAATTTTGCTGAGACATTTATTGTTGTTGACTGAGGAATATTTGTTGGGGGTGAGGGAATTGGAAGGTTGCTTTTGACATCTTGAGGATGATTTTGGGAGAGTGTAGACCTCTTGAAAGTTTGTTTCGTTATTCAATTTTCATTTATGGTTATCGGAATTGGATTGTGTTTCTGTTAATTTGTCGAGTGCAGAATCCATATCAAGCTGTTGGTAGATTCTACATGTCCACCTTGCTTCTAGACCATAAATTTTTACAAGGCTTTAAAATAATTGACTAAAAATTCCGCTGAAGTATCATACTAGATAAATTGTTGCACTATTCTTCATTAATTTGGTTTATATAGTTCATTGTACTTATTCCTTCAGCCTTTAGCTCGAATGGGAGCTACCGTTACTGGAGTTGATGCAGTGGAGAAAAATATAAAGATTGCCCGACTTCATGCTGTATGGACCTTCTCAAAATCTAATATCTTATCTCTAAATGCTTCAATGAAGATGTGGGAAATTATAAATTGATTTAGGTGGTGGCTTTAGTTTTTATTTGCATATGCACTTAATGTGAGTAAATAACTAGAATTTCATTGTCATCTAATTTCAGCTGTTTTAAGTTATTCGGAAGAACTATAATTTATAATTTGATCATTAGTTTATCATTAGGACTTTGGTGATCTGAGCATAAAATGTAACCATGAATTCTATTTCTGAAGAATGAGCACCATATTTACATATATTGAATAACTGTTCATATAATTATGTTTGTTCTCTTGATTTTGTGCTGGAAAATTGCAATATCCAGCCTTTAAATGTGAGAGCTTCCTCTGTCTCCAATTGGAAGGCTCTTGTGACACATTGACACTTGTTAATCCTACTTCATTGTATTTTTTAATGTGTTATTGTGTCTCATAAAAAAAAATTGTTTGCTTTCCTAGCAGACCTTACTTGAAATTAAAATTGGGCATTTTTAAATTCTAAGCATCACTTGTTTGCTCAGGACTTGGACCCTGTCACATCAGCTATAGAATATTGTTGTACCACAGCAGGTACGTTCAAAACTCGTTTGTACTTTTTATTGGTCTAGATCTCTTTAATTAACTTTATTTTATGCCATACCATTTTGGCCTTCCTATGCTGATGAGAAAGTATGCATTGAAATAAATTATTTCCCCTCTAGACTGGATGAATTTGTATAATCTTATTGTCGAGGAGAACTATCAAAGTCTTAATGATTTGGTTTGCTTCTTGTCAAACTGAAATCATTTAGTGATAATTACAAGCACCTTACCTCTTTAGGGAGCTTTTATACGTACTCTTGGGGAATCAGGTGTTATTTAATTTTCTACTGTAAATTTTGAGAAAATTATGAGGGAGAGATTGTTTTTTTTTTTCATGTACAAAAAGTATCAACACGAGGTGAGAAGAGTGTGTGACAGATTGCTTTCTATACAACCTCTTTTTATTTGCCATTCCTGCATTTATCATTATGCTGCGTTACAACTATCATATGCCAAGACTTTGTAACAAGATCTTAATTGCACTTTCATTTAAAATCTAATCTTCTTACATGCCAATTTCTTACCACCTCAAAAATTTTGATTTCTTGTATATCCAGAATACTTATATTTAGTATCCATATTATTTTGACTAATAAGTCAGTCAAATCTAGTAATCCTTTTAACTTTTTGACAGAAATGCTTGTAGAGGAAAAAAGAAAGTTTGATGCTGTCATTTCTTTAGAGGTCTGCGCTCCTATGTATACTCTGTGCATGAATTCGGCCTGATTTATAATATTTATGAAGCTTTTACTGTTTTATCATAACTATCTAAAAAGGAGTGTGGTATTGTGCTTATATAAAATTTGAAAAATAACAGAGGATGGTGAAGGTAATAGACAGGTATATACATAAAAGTAAAGTAGGTCCATTAGGTGGCCTTTTGAAATAGGTGGAGTGCTGGGGTTTTGAAACCCTTGGGAATAGGGTGATAATATTTGTGCAAGATTTTTTCTTTATTTTAGGAGAAATGATGCTGTACGAGATTAAATATGAACATATTAAGTAATATTAGTGGATATCACAGTAATGAGGGAACAATGTTCTTTACCTCGATGTAAATAATGAATCTCTTTTTCCACACCGTTTCTTAAACACTTGTATAAATCTGCGTCATTGTCATTAGAAACTTTTTTTGCTTGTCCAGAATTTTAATTTTGTTATTTGCCAATTGATGTTTGTGCTTAAGGTGATTGAGCATGTAGCGGATCCTGCTGAATTTTGCAAGTCTCTGGCAGCATTATGTGTGAATGATGGAGCGACTGTGATTTCAACAATCAACCGTTCTATGCGATCGTATGCCACTGCTATTATCGCAGCCGAGTACATTCTCCATTGGGTATATTTATAATCTTTTAATTATAACCCCGTATCTTGTGATTTAATATTTCTTGCGAAGCCTTTTTTTTCTTTTGTTTTCTTGTGCCTCAACTATCTTTCCTCAGCTCTTTTCTGTTATATTTAGCTTCCCAAGGGAACGCATCGGTGGTCAAGTTTCCTTACTCCCGAGGAACTAGTTTTGATTCTACAACGGTCTTCAATCTCAGTGAGCCAATACTGAACTCCCCTATTTTTCTTGTGCTTCCCAATCCCTTTTCATTTTTAAAAAGAATATTGCTAGACGTACACTTTAATTTTAAACTGATAGGAACCAGAATCTCTATTATGAATTATCAAAGAACAACGTAGAAAGTAGGACACATCCTACACGAAACTAGGCTTTCGAGTCCCTAGCGACTCCCCACAATACTCAATATCCGATATCCCTCCCTCGACTACCCATCTAGTCTTTATATAGACTTACTAACTAAGTAACTTTCCTATTATACCCTTCATAACTTATCATTACTCTCACCCTAAAAAGACACCTTGTCCACAAGGTGGAAGAAAATGAAAAATACATTTCACAATTACATCTTCAATAGTCGTAAGAGAAAATAAGCTAAAATTAAGCCCAAAAATTGCTTCTTCGTCCTTTGTAGAATTTATCAAAATTTTAAACCAAATAGCTTTGATTGAAAAGCTATATGATTTGAAATCCAATGTTTCCTGCAAATGAGCTTGAATTGGACTTGGCCCACTGATTATCTTCCTCTTGCAGGGCTGATCTATTGGAAACTCTGGCCCAATATTAGACTTCTTTGCAGTTTCAGACTCCACTGCCAACTCATCCACATCTGCCAACCAAACTCCTCTTTCCTTCGATGCAGTTTCCACTTTTTTCGCTGCTTTGAAATCCAATGTAACCTTCGAACAGTTTCTTCCATCGACGTGTCCTCCATCGACGTCTTTGCCATTGATGTCGGTTAATCCATCACCGCCATCTCCGGTTCCGCCATTTCCGTCGTCGCCGGCTCCCCTCTTCCTGCAGTCTCGACGTTTCTTGATTTCTGGAAACCTATCTTCTGCGGTTTCTTCGTTTCCACCGTCGGCGGTTTCTCCATTTCCACTGTCGGTGGCTTCTCTCGCTTCCCCTGTTTCCGCTGTCACCGACTCTTTCATCTCCACCTTCACTGGTGCCTTCATTTCCACTCTCGCCGGTTCCTGTCCTGTAGTCGCGACTTTCCCATCTGTTTTTTCCTCTATTTTTCCCATCACAAGCTCTTCGCGTGCAATTGTTTGCTCGCAACAAATGTCCTCCGGTGTTGACTCCCTTTCTTCTTTTGTGACAGATTCCTCTTCGCTTGCCTCCTCATTTTCTGTTGGTGCGATTTCCCCACCCACTTTCTCCCCGAGTTCATTTTCCATCTTGGCCTTCTTCAGTGCCTCCGATCTTTCTTTGTGGATCATATTTTTTTTGTATGCTTCCCACTCTTTCAGATTGTGTGACTGAACTTGTACTTCTCCAATTTTTTTGCATGTAACTTTCCTGAAACCCCTTGGTGGTCTATTTTCAACCTTTGCAACCAACTGATCTAATAGTTCTTGAATAACCAACAAACTTTTTTCCATTACAGAAAGTTTATCAAGATTTTTCAATTCTTTCTTAATAGTGACGACTTCCTTCTGCCAATCATCCATAGTCTCCTTCTGTGATAATTCTGAACTTGTTAGTATACTCTATAGTCTTCCAAGATCATGCTCTGATACCAAATTGATAGAAACTAGAATATATTTCTTGAATGATCAAAGAACAATACAGAATATAGGACACTCCCTCATTATACTAGGCTTTCGAGTCCCTAGCGACTCCCTATACAATACTCAATATCCGATATCCCCTCCTCGACTACCCATCTAGTCTTTATATAGACTTACTAACTAAGTAACTTTCTTATTATACCCTTCATAACCTATTATAAACTTGACGGGACATTCATTTATTGGTTTAGTAATTATGAAAATTTATAAATAATAAAAATGATGGATCACTTGTTTTAAATAAATGAATTATGCATAAATGACAGTTTGAAGTGTGAGACTGAATTGTAAAAGTAAGGAGTAGAGATAGAATTACCCTAATTTCAATGTCTGGTTGTTTGATTGGTTTTATGCAGGTGGAAGAGATGGCTGGATTTGTGTTCAATCCCTTGACCGGCCAATGGTCTCTCTCAGATGATATTAGTGTAAATTTCATTGCTTTTGGTACTAAGAAAGACAACTAATCAACAAAGACGGTACATTTTTTCGTCCCCTCCTACTCAATAAAAGTATTTTATTCTCCTTTTGGGTTTTGGATCTCCATTCATTGCATTCCTGAAATTTGCACTTCATGCTGTTATCACTGTTGCGAGCTAAAGACTTTGAAGTGAAACTAAGGGTAGCATCATTTTGATCAAGATAAAAGACTCAAGTATGGAATTTGTTAGTTAGACAGACTTCCTAAGTTTTTTTTATTATTATTTATTTTTATGTATAAATTTAATCCTAAATCTATAAATAATTGTTCTTATTGGGAGAAGGTCCTAAATATATGAGGTAAAATTGCCATTGGTAATCCCTCAAGGCATCTCTCCGATGCAATAGTCCATATTACCTATGATGGTAATCACCTACGTCAAATCTTGTTTCATTGCATGTCTCGAGGGATCAAGCTTGAGTACATGGAGACATGCGACAGTTATGGCGATTAATGCAAAGAACAAGGTAATTTCTCAGCCTTCATGGATTACCAACTCAATTTCTAGAGATGTTGAAAGTTTTCTTTGTTTAAATGCTGCAATGGCGATTTGGAAAAATATATATGGGCGGTTTCACCAAAATAGCCGCCCTTGAGTGTGCATGATCAAATTTGAAAGTTACTGTCATTATGTTATTAAATGATCCATGGACGTTAGCAATTACTATACTAGGTTGAACTTCAAGACCTTAAGACTAATACCAATTTCCATGATAAGAAATTAAACCTCTTGATCTAACGGCTCTGGCTTCAATCGTTCATTAATCAATTATCGACATTTCATTCGCTGCTCCTTTAGTTCTTGGACGTCCTATAATCGTTAAATGACATCGTTCCTTTAAGTGGTGGACAACCCTCACTTTCATCTCTCTCAAGTGATATGAGATTGTACAATTTTCCTATCACGAGTCAGATCACCACAATTACAAGATCTTAAGTCATCTTTGTTTTCAACATTTGTACACAAATTATTATTATTTTTTCTACAAATAAATATTTTAATTTTTGGAATTTAGAATCTTCTATTCTAAAGTCACTATATAGAAAATTAGTTAATATTCTTTTATTGAGTATCCCTGTAAATAAAAGTCATGAAATTATTTCAAAATAATTAAAATAAAAGAGACTTTTTCCTCTCAATTAACCAACTATTATTCTTACTAACTTAGGGAAGGATCTTGTCGACCTTATGAAGTTTTTTAGAATTAATAAAATACATTAAATATTATATTTGATTGCTCTTAGTCAGCTGTTTCTTCGTGAAGAAGTTTTCCCAAAATTTTAACTTTAGCATAACTATCTTTTGAAATTCTCAAACAACTTCAAAGAACTGGGCTTGTGAAAAAAAACACTCGTTCGGATCAACTGCCAAAGGCTAACAAACAGTCATCTAAACAATTGATTCTCCAATAACAAAAGAAGCCGGTTCAAGCAAAGACTAAGAGTCTTTACTTGAACCAGCTTCCCTCATGGTTTCATCTTCCAAAACCGAACCAAGAAGAAAAATATAAACCTTTGAAAATGTTAAATATCAAACGATAATTGAAAAAAATACAAAATTGGGATACCATATTTATGTGAAAAATTCATTTTGAAAAAAAAAAAAACTACGAACAAAGGATAATATTACTATGAAAATGAAAGTACAATCGCTAGTGTCCTGAAAGGGGTCCACGACAGAAACGAGACCTAATCTAACCCGATAAAGGATAGAACCATCCGTCCCTTGACAAAAAATATTAAATTTCACAAGAAAATACTTAAAACAATATTTAATTGTCAGGTCCAAAACGCGCTAACTAACAACCAGGTCCAACAGCAACATCACAAATAAAATAAGAATGAATGTCGAATATAATATTTGTGCGATGAAATAACACTATGAAATGGAAATAGTAGCAATGTAAATAAAATGGGGTACTATAATAGAAATAGAGTCTCACTTAAAGGATAATATCCCTAGAAAATAAATTGATAAAAACACAAATCACTCGTGTCAGCTGCCTCAAACATCCCTGACTATGAAGTGAAAGGGGGAGTCAATTGGGATAAGTTGATCAAACGCAATAGAGATTCTAAGTGCTATATCCAGTGTAGTGTTTTAAGAAATGTTGGGGTGCATGCAACATAAAAATAATGTATCAAAAGCCAGTGGTAAAAATGTTATCCGAAAAGCAAGTTCCAAAGAACTATCAATGGGGCAAGTAATAAAACATTCCCCTATAATGTAGTTGTAACAACCCAGATTTTTCTACATCGTTAAAATACAAAAAAAATTTGAAATTTCTTTTTGAGACAAATTAGAGTGCGTAAATCCTAATCGCTACTAACTCTTTCTTAAAACCCGTCGTGAAAACCAAGTTAAATATACGAAAGCGTAAATACTGTCAGGAAAATCATCTGTTTCAAAGTCTTGTGGAAGCGATATAAAATAATCCTTTGTAAATCATTGCGGAAGCGTAAGAAATCTTTCAAAAGAAATACTGAGTCGTTCAAACATTACGTCTATCAAATAAAACTTGACAATTAACTTCGTTGATTCATAACCGTTTACTTTCCTTTAACTTCATTGATTTATAACCGTTTACTTTCCTTTGTCTGTGCCTTGCCAGCCTGAGTCTCCTGCGTGTGAAATCATTCATCTCTGCCTCATTACGTGTTCGTCATCTACTTCTTATCTGTTCGTCATTTTACCTACACCATAAGTAAGGACGTGAGCTTACGCCCAGTAAGGAGATGAGGGAAAACAATTATGCATTTCTCTCTTTAGTTCTTCTTAGAATGGGGGCCACCCAAACCAACTTCTTTTATTACGTTCGTTTTCTTCGTTCATTCTTAACTCGTACATCGAGCTGAAGATTGGAGGTTGTCCTTTAAGATGGCATAGCTGTTCGGATTCTAACCTCTTGTGTGCATACTAGTCCCTTTCCCGACTTGGTGAGGGTGTATCCTAGCAGCTAGGCTAGATCCGGACTACCCATCTTCCCCAACTCCCTATTCTTTTCCTTCCGGCGTATCCCGCCTTCTGGGTTCTTTCTATTTTAGGCGTATCCCACTTTTAGAGTTCTTTCTTTTTCCTCCGGCGTATCCCTCCTTTGGAGTTCTTCATCTTTCTGACGTATCCCGCCTTTAGAGTTTCTTCCTTCATAACATATCCCGTCAAGAAGGTTTCTTCGGTAATGGACGTATCCCGCACACCACGAATATTCTTATTCTTAACATTTTTCCTCACTCATGCATGTGGGTACCATCCTGAAGGTTACCCCTTACTTGATTTCTATTATCATGAAACATATACATTATAACGTACATTAACGAAAACTGAAATACACATTTAAGTAAACATACTATAATTGAACTTGCGCAATTGAAAGCATATGTAGATATAAGGAACAATTATGCTATCTAATTGTAACAGTGAGCGAATACAATAAGGCAATAAAATCTATTGACCGTTCTATTGAATTTAATAATAAACAGGCTAAATGAATCTATATAAACTAAAACTAGAAAATTCTTATCCAGAACCAAGAAATAACATTTACGAGTCAAGTTTGTTATTCATTAACTAATTTACAATCCTCATTTAAAGAAAACAGTGGAAATCCAAAATAACTTACAATGTCACGCATCTTAACTCCTTAAACATTTTTCTTTCGTTTGTTTAGTTAACTAAACATTTTTCCTTCGTTTGTTTAGTTAACTAAACATTTTTCATTTGTTTGTTCCGTTAACCATTCACATCATCGTAGTTCACATTTCATTCATGCTTTCATCCCAATTTAATCAACAGAAACTATCTACTAACATGCTCTTTTGATGGACAATATACAACACAACACCTAGCATGCTTCTAAATCGAGTATACAAGAAACAATTATTATGCTATAGACAGTAAGCAAAACAACGATAACTAACATAAAACATGCTTCTATGTGCTTCTTAATATCTTAATAGAAAACGGCAGTAAATTAAGACTAAACCTGTTTACATATACTTCTCAATAACTGAAGGAAAACATAACCTCTAAGTATACTTATAGCAAGCAAAGGAAATAACATTTAGAATAGACTGTATGCTTAACACCACACTATAGAAATTAATAACTTCTTCAACATTTATCCTGTTTTCAACATCATTAGAAATCAATAAGAAACATAGAGTCTTTCTCTAACATACTTTTTCAACGTCACTAGAAATCTGTCTAGGATCCGTTCTCATTTCTTATTCATTTCAACTATCATTCCTTTGATCATTCAAGCTTAACAAACACCTTTTAAAAATACAGCAACTACTAAGGCATTAAGAGGAAAACGTGAGAGTTATATCATTCAATAAAACCAAGGGTAACTATAAGCATTACAGAAATCAAACCACGAAACAACTCACACACACTTTACTTGGGTGTAGGGCCTCCTCTAGCTAAGACAACCCAAATCCTTACCTCAATTCTTCCTTGTGTGCTAGCACTTAGTCGCTATGTTTCTTCCTTCCTGTACCTTCACAATTTAAAACATTCATTCATTAATAAGATTAAATCTTAACGTCTTTCTAATCCCTCGTTATTCTAATCCCTCGTTACTCACTCAAATCCCCTAAATAGAATCGTTTTTCTTAATTGCTACTTGACTTAATAATAAATCCTAATATTCGTATCCGATTACTGTCACACATGCGTCCAGTCAATAACTCAATTCTAACCAACAGAGCATATTTCCAAAGCTGTAATTTAACAGATTTATACCCAAGTAACATAACATTTCCATACACACTACTACCTAACGACAGATTACCCATTCCATCCCTAGAATAAAGACACAGAACATCCAATAAAAGTAGCACTTAACAAAAATCACCAGTTTAACACAATACACTTATTATCTCTAAATTTATGCGTCACAGGTCAATAAGACAGTAGTTCATCAAAGAATAGTCATCCAGAAACCCAACACTCCAGAGTTAGCCATCCAACATCCTTCTAAAACCCAACTTTTTCTCACCCATAATTACATTCAAAAATCCTTAGCAAGACAATAACCAATATAAACGTTGGACTGATATTCACGACACAATTCACAAATTGAAAAACAAAGGAGAAAGCTCACCATCTGAAGCTCTCGGCCAATCCCCTCCATCGAGCGTTCTACTCAACCACCTCTGCCGATTTATCCTCCACTCATGCCCGACAGTCTCTCAAATTCGTCAACGATCCCCAACCACTGCGTTAATTCACTCCCGACAACGTCTCTCCATTTTCTTCACTATATTTAATAGCGGCCCCTTTTTTCCTTCAATTCCTCCACCATTCCAGCTGGAAAGTAAAGCTGGAAGATATGTCCTTGAAAATGGACAGCTCACCCAAATCGGGTTAATCCGATTCGATGCACACGGGTCGGAGCACCCGATCCCAGCCCAACCCGCCGGAATCACCCTTGCCCGACGCTGAAATCATCCATTTCGTTCCTACCATGCCCGATTAATCAAAAGCAAAGGAGGAGGAAGAAGAATCGGCCACCCATACCTCCAAACTTTGCCGGAAAACTCGTCGCGGGAGAGGTCCAATTCCGAGCCCTAACTGCCACCGTCCAGCCGTTCCTCGTCGCTCGCAACTTGCTCGCTGGGAAGTCGCCACGCCGTCGGACCGCGTCGCCCATTCGCCAAACGGTCGTCTCATCGCTCGTCGTCGATCTTTTCGCTCCGATCCGCTTCTCCTTCTTCGGCGTTTGGCCCTCTCTCCCTCGGGTCTCTCTTTTTCCCCTCTTATATGTCATTCTTCAGAAACCCAAAAACAACGTCCATTTACTTTTTTTTTTTTAATTCTTTCTATGTAATTTAATTAATTCATTATTTAATTAACTATTTCATTAGATAGTCCGCTCTTTAATTTAATTAATAGGCTACCCAATTAATTTAAATATCATTTGATGATAATTACGTTTTTGGTAATACCCCAATAATTATCCAAATAATCGAAATATCCTTAATTACTTTTTGATTATTCTTATTAAATTCTAATATAGAATACAGGGTATTACAGTAGTAACTTAAAATTAGTGTCGTTACTGTACCAATATAAAATCATAAGTGAAAATTTATTCACTCACTATTGTAGGATTGAAATTATCCTAAAAGGGGAGAATGGGTGAATTGGAATTCCAAACTTTTCTCGTATGATTAAATAAATTTTATTCGTTGGGTATCTCTAAGTGATTTTTATGTGAGTTTAATGATTACTAAATTACAAGCACAATTGAACAAATAATCTAAGAGATAAAGGTAAAGAAGTGCAAATAGATTTAGTAACGCGGTTCAGCCAACCTCGCCTACGTCCACGCTTCCAGACTCCTCCTTGAAGATTTTTTCAATTCCAATAATCGTCCAGGTTACAAATGATTGATCTTCCAAGCATTAATCTTGCCTTTCAACAACTATTTTGGGGTGTCACCCTTCAAGTGTTTCACTAAAGAAAGTTTGGAAGAATTTGAAGTAAGAAACAGGAAAACAATGGCTAAACTCTCACACAAGTGTAATATCAAGTTAAGGTTGAGAGAGATAAGCTAAAGGCTAGAAAATGGAAGGGAGATAATTAAAATATGCGAAATTTAAAACTTTTGTAAGATAATTAAAATCCTTCATAATCAGAGTGCTAAAACCGAGCGTCAAAATCCATTCATTACATTCGTTATGAAAATCATTTATTAAAACGCTGCGGAAACAATAATAATTTATTTAAAACATAGCGGAAGTGAAAACATTCAAATTTAAAACATGCTAAGTAAATCGTTATGTTTTACAATTTACTTTACTCGTCTTTAGCTTGACCAGCCACAAGCTCTGCCCATGTAAACCTTTCATCGACTACTTTGTATTTTGTTCATCGTTCTTCTCGTCATACACGTATACCTACATCACAAGTAAACTGTAAGCCCAAAGGCTTATTAAGGAAAGAGAATATACAATATGATCATGCCTCTCTTTAGTTTACTTGAAATGAGTCCACCCCAAACCAATCTTTTCATTGCGTTTCATTCATTCGTTCATCACTCGTACATCGAGTTGGAAGTTGGAGGAACACGTACTAGATGAAATAGTTTGATCGGCTAGACCGAACTACCCATTTGCCTTTCAACTTTCCATCATTCATCATCATTCATTGCATTCGTTTATTTCATTTTCCTCACTCATGCATGTGAGTACCACCCCGAGGAGCACTCTCTACTTGTTTCTATTATCATGATGTATGAGACATAATATAGAAAGAACAATAATTAAGTAATGAATAGCAAGAATAACAATAATGGAAATCAAATAATTGAAAGCAACATAGAAATGAATTGAAAACAACCTATGACATACTTGATTCTAACGAACATACAATACAGATATAACAAGAATAATAAACTATAACATACAAGATATCTAACGAATTGAACATGCTTCACAATGTTACAAAAGCTTAGATGCAATTTAACAATTGAAGGAAACATACTCCACAAATGACAATTGTAAACATGCTTGAATTATAATTATAAAGTATTAAACTAAACTAATTACGCATGTTCATCTACACTAACCGAACTTAAACATGCTTAATGATTAATAAATGGAAAAGTGCTTATTAACTAAACAGTAGAACATGCTTTTATTCCAATTGATTAAACATGCTTTTATTCAATTATTAAACTTACGACAATTAATGGTCTAATTAATTAAACATGCAAAGAGTCCTATTTAATTAAACATGTTCGGTTTGGTTAATTACGCTAAACATGCTCCTATAATCATCATCCGAATTATTCTACACATGCTTGATTTACTGAAATAAAACAAGTATAAACAACTACGAAGCTACCACGACTAATATATTAAATTGTGCAGGAAATTATAGCAAGTGAATATAAATAATTGTACAAACAGAATTTAAAGTCTCTATTCATTAATGATTGTACGTGCATATCATGTCATCCTTCATTTCGTCATTCTACCCTATAACTTAACGTCATCATTCATTCATCACATTCCTCTACAATAAATATTTGCAATAAGAGATACAAATTCTATTCCTAACCAGAACCAATGAACAACAATATTAAAACTAGATTTCAAAATATGAAACTAAACTATATAGGCATGTTATTCCGATTAAAGTTGAACATAACACACTAAATAAACCATAAGCTAGAAATCTATTTAACAAATCACAATTTGAACATGCTCAAAAATTTGATATAACGAGAATTATGCTAAATGAAATGACATCAATTCAATCTAGAGCATTTATCGCTCCTAACCAGAACCAAGGAAAACAATAAGCATTACAATGAATTTATAGCAATTAAAACAGTTCACAAAATAGGATTTCTAACTTATGCAGTTCATAAATCATTCATGCACATCTTATCATCCTATAACTTTCCATTCATTCCTTCATTTCATTCCTAAACATTTCATCTCAACATTTGTAGTAGGAAAATGCACAAAAATTGAAACAACACAGTAGCAAGTAAATCAAAGGAATTGCACAATGAATTCAAACAATGAACATCAAAGAAAGTCAATATAATTCACACAACTACTTGTGGTGTAGGGCCTCCATATGGCCACGACACACCCAATTTCTTACCTCAATTCTTTATCGTATTTAGCGTCTAATCATTATCCTTCTTCATATTTTCGATACCAGAACACCCAAGAAACTTCTCCTCTCCAGCAGCACACTCGCCCACAGCCCATCAACAAGCATCCCATGTCCATAAGACAATGCCAACTGATTCACCATGATTAACCATCGACAAGAATGGCAGAAAGGAACCATAAAACCAAACAAAACTCAGCATCCGAACTGAACTAGGAAATGCAACCATGTATAATAGGGAATTTGAGAATCAAAGTGCAGAATCTCACCTTGCAGAGTAGACCCAAACTAGCCTTCAGTCGGTTTCCCCCGAATCACCCGCACACACCTCTTTGTCACTCATCATCTGTCCAACTCGCAGCTCACCGAAGGGAGAAAATCAACAGAACATACACACACACACACAATATCCCACCTTATACATAGATGGTAAATTTGAAATGCATAACAAATTATCCCATGATTCCAGCGATATCTTCGTCGTTTGAATTCTCCTTCTCATCCTTTTTTGAACACGCATGCTGTTGTCTTCCAGAGTAAGAACCAGTGGATGGACCGGTACAGTTTAATCGCGAGCAAACCCAAACCAGCAACTGCCCAGCGACCCCCCTGTTCCTGCCGTTCCTTCATGTCGATCGCAGCACCTTCCCGACGCCAATCTCCTCTACCAATCACTGCCCTTGCGTCGCCATCCCGACACCGCCGAGCATTGCCACTAGCTTGACACCGCACCGACGACCTAACACCCCATCGCCGACCTGCGAGCCCGACGCTTTAATCATAACCCTAGCTGACCCGCGCAATTCGTCGCCGCAGCAGCTCGCCAGAACCGAGCACACCGTCATGCTCGCCTGTCACCTTCCCCTTCGTCTTCGCCATCGCTCTCCCTCTCTCGTTTTTCTTTCTCTGTCTCTATGCTCTTTTTCATTCGCAGATTGGCCGAAGGCCATTCCTTTGGCCTCAATCGAACCGATTCACTCCGAACACGCAATCACTACTCTCCCTCACCATTCCTTCTTTTATTTTAATCTCATTTAATTTCTAATCTCTTCACTTACTTTATTTTTATTTAATCCCCTTACATTTTTAATTCCATATAATTCAATTTACTCCTAATAAATTCCTTAAATTTAAATTCTATGAATACGTCATTGGTAATACCCTCACAATTATCCAATAAATTCAATATTGTCAATTACTCTTAAATTTTACTTATTAATTTTCGACATATAAAAGTCGGGGTGTTACAGGTAGATTGTAAATTTAAAAGTCCATCTATTTATAGATTTTTTCATAAAACTACTCCTTGGTAGACCACCCAACATTATTGATCGAAAGCTTCAACACAATTAAGAAATTCATTCCTCTCTGTCATTCTTTTGGTCAATCACGACTCATCCTAGTCGATCATGTTCTGCTCTTTGAAACAAAGCCAGCTCTCTATAATTTTTCTAGTCGACCACGACTCCTTCCAGTCAACCATTTCCTAGGCTTAAAAAATTTCAAAGCACTTTATAATATTGTTGGTCAACTGCGGTTCCGCCCAGATCTACTGCTTGTGTTGATTTCCAAAATTGTATGCTCTCTGTAATTTTGTCAGTCGACCGTGACTTCTCCTGGTCAACTGTTCTCTATATTTCAAGCTCTTTGCAATCTTCTTGGTCGGCCACCATTCTACCTTGGTTGACCGCCACTTTGTATTTTTCTTAAATTAAAGCTTGCAAGCTCAAAGAATCTAAACATTAACTACAAAGACTTCAACAAACACATTAGCACACTTAAATACCCATTTTCAAGAGTATTTTCCATCAAGATCAATAAGATAGTCATTAAGAATCATATTTTTAATTTATAAACAACTTATAGATAATTAAATCACATATAATCAAAACAACTAAGCGTAATAAGAATTAAACTAACAATCTTCCATTTTTTATGATGATAAGATATTATAAATTGTTTATATCTCCCCTTAACTATGTGCATTAATTCTCATTCTCCCATTCTCTTTAAAAAAATGAAAAATTTGGTAGATTGTCCATTGTTTCATGTCACTTCCCTTTTGGTATTATAAAAAAGAAATCAATATCCAAACAGATATGATAGCAAGTATTCCCATAAATATTTCAAGATGATAAAGTTCATAGCCAAAAATAAAGATAATACATCAGCCAAAGATAACTCAAAGCCAAAAATATTCATGAAAACACATCAACAACTACTCAAAGCTTAAAAAAATGTTAATTACAAGTTCATCCATAAAGTTCTTCAAAACAACTAGATATAAGGCAACTAATCATCTTGAGGAGGAGCAATATCTGAGGATGGAGGAATAACAAGATCATCTGCATATGTCAAATCTAACCCTATGAACATACTAGCAAAGTTGGTTTGGCTTAACTCCTCAAGATTTCTATCAAGGGCATTAAATCTCAATCAAGATTCGGCGTGAAAATTCATGAATGAAGAGGCTTGTTCTTGAGACCTTTTCTCCATAGAGGTGATAAAGTTGGAGAAATAGGCAAGTTTCTCTTCCAGCTGAGAGAAACGACCCTGAGAGGATGTCGAGAATGAGGAAACAGGGAGTGACGGAGGAGGAAAATCGGGCATGGGAATGTCTTTGGCACCAATGGGATCCTCAGGTTGAGTTGGAGAAGTAGATAAGTCTCTAGAAGATTTAAAGATTCAATTCCTCTAATCATCTTTCACAATCCCCATTCAAGGCAGAAATGAACAGGGTAAATATCAACACTTCTCATTTGTAGAGGTGGCTTGGAAGGAGGAATCACAATACCTTTTGTTTGAAAGTTATGGGTCAGAAGAAGATTGAACAAAAGGGATTTTGATGAGCTACCTACAATCTTGATCATTTGATGCAATTTTCACGGTTTGATCAAACTTGGTTCAATCGACCAAATTGATCAATAAAATAATATGCATGCTCAAAATAAAACATATCCACTGAAAAATACATAATAGTATGAAAAATAGAATGCCATAAAAAAACATGTCATTTTATATGAGAACACGTATCAAAATATGGTTTTCTAAAACAAAATAATGTTGGATATAAAAATAAACTTCTATCTCAATTGGTCCAACCAAGGCGAAGCCCAAGTAATAATAATTCACTTTTCTAAGCATCTAAAAATTCGTTGGAACCCATAACCGACAGCGAAACTTATGGAACAACTCCCAACTTTTGGAAATTTTGTTTGAATGACCTCGGAGAAGCTTGGTTGACTGGACAGGTCATCCACAAAAGTAGTCTGGTTTACCGCTCTTCATGCGTATGTTTGACTACTGAATGGGTCTAGTCAACCACATCAGTGGAATGATTCTAAAGCATGGGCGAGTGCTCTTCGAGTATCGTCCTCTTTGCAATAATTCAGGTCTACCGGTTTCAAAATCTAGTGACCGCTACATGACAGAACGTCTCAAAACTCTGAAAAAAAATCCAAACTTTTTAGCAATGTCTCAAATTTTTAACAATCAATGCATAACAGAGTATAAATTTGATTGATTGCGTCCAAAATTAACAGCCTTTAAATCCAAATTCTGAACTTATTCTTCCAAATCTATATACTCTCAACACAACAAAGCTTACACAACAATAAGGTCATCAAATTATACCACTTAAAAATGTCGAAATCCTTAATTCTTCAATCAATTGCAGAAATATCCAATCCGACTTACGGATTTTACAACCTAATTTGAAACATAAGTTAAAATCTTAACTTTTTGGCAAACATATTCCCTAGAACAAAAAGAGTTTCTTATCAAAAATTTATCCACACCTGTTTTTGCAATTCCAGCAAGAAAAGCTCCTCCATTCCACGATGTCTCCACTATAAAGCTCCAAACCCTTCTATGTGAAAAACAATGGCGTAAACCTCCATTGTTGTGGTCATTACATGGTAGAAACGTTGAGATATTTTAGGAAGAATTAATTGAATTGATTCAGATTCCTTTAATAAAATTTCTTGCATGCCTTATTCAAATTCCAACCATT
>CM039477.1:4230227-4256011 GCA_022433065.1 Begonia loranthoides | reverse complement strand
TACTCGATAGCAATTTTGGTTTTTTATTTGACAAATTCGTTTGGTTCTTTTAAATTTAAAGATGTTAAATGAGTGAGTTGACCAGTTGTCTCTCTCTCGGGGTACTTGATAGCAATTTTGGTTTTTTATTTGACAAATTCGTTTGGTTCTTTTAAATTTAAAGATGTTAAATGAGTGAGTTGACAAGTTGAGTTTGACTCTTGACTCAGTATTGTAGTGAGTGAGTCTAAGTCTAACTTGATTTGTTTAATTCATGACTCGTAAGTCGACTCATGTTGAAATTTTTTTTTAGCGAGCTTGTTAGCCTCGACTCGTTTAACAAAATTCTTTTAATATCTTAATATCTTATTTTTTAATTTGTAGTACTGCATTAATAAGATGCAACGTTAAATATCTGTAATGATATATGTTTTTATTGGATTGTCTCAAATAATTTCTTTTGTTCAATACATATGATTTTATACATTAATAAAACAATTTTGTTAGTTAAATTACTAACTATTATATTTTGATATTATAATAATAACTAATTATTATAATTTTAATAATTAAACTTTAAAAAAATATACATTATATTCATAGAAATTAGAAATATTTATGTATACTCAGCTCGTTAGACTTGACTCGTTAAGATTTGGCTTGTTAGACTCATTTAGTCGGCTAAGCTTGGTGTCAATATATGGCAAATGGCAAAATAAAAATAAATTGTAAATCCATTTTTAGTGTAAATTGATTGCACAGTTTAGGCAGACTTTGAATGATATGTATGTACACCTTGGTTTTCCTTTTGTAAGAAAATTATTACAGAGAGAAATACAATTCTCCTTTCCCTGGTTTTACAGAGACAAAACATTCTCTTTCTCCACAGATTTATTCTCTTCCTCTACAGATTTCAACTTGGTATCAGAGCCAAGGTTATGGCCTCTTCAAGCACAACAATGCCCTCCTCGCCTTCTACTTCATCTCTTCCTCCTTTTCCTGCTATTAACCAGACTCTTACAATCAAGCTTGACTAAACAAATTATTTAGTCTAGAAAGTTCAAATACTCAATGTTGTCATTGCCAATGGCATTGACAACATTCTAGACGGATCCTACCCCGCACCTCCTCAATATATCGAATCATTGACCCTTCAACCCAACCTTGAATTTGGTCTCTGGCAACGGTACAACCGACTAGTTATGAGCTGGATTTTCTCCTCCCTCTCGGACAACATACTCCACCAAATCGTCTGCTACAACACTGCTGCAAAAATCTTGAGCGCCCTCGGCCGGATGTATGCATCCTCTTCCATGGCTCGCCTCACAGATCTGCGAAGTCAGTTTCACAATATTTCCAAATACGACCTCTCTGCCTCCGCTTACATTCAGAAAATCACTGCAATTTGTAATACTCTATCTGCAATCGGTGACCCAGTGACTTACGATGACCATTTCATCTACTTCCTTGGCGGATTAGGCAGCGAGTATAACCCATTCGTCACCACCATCACTGGTCGTGCCGATCAACCGTCTCTAGAAGATATTCATAGTCTTCTACTTAACTACGACTTTCGATTAGAAAAAGCAGAACTCCGTCTCTCAGCTACCCTCTTCGAACTCCCTTCAAGCCAATGTTGTCTATGGATATTTTCAATCCTCATGGCCGCCATATCCGAGACCTACCTTCAACACCTACAATGGTATTCTTGGGCCGCCAAACCCGACCCAACATCAGTGGCGTCAACCTAGGCCCAGGCTTGCTTTCAAGCCCCGCTGTCAAATCTGCAACAAGCTGGCCAACACTGCCCTGGTGTGCTACCACAAACAGAACCCATCCTTTGTGCCTGGCCCACCTCACTTGGCTTTTCCCCAGGCCTCACCTCAAGCGCATTCGGCTGTCGTCCTCTCTCACTCCAGCACTCCGTCCTTGCCACCTCCAGAACCTCCCACCTTTTCTTGGCTAATGGACAGCGGAGCAACACACCACTTCACTCCATCCTCCTCTGTCATGAAGGATTCTGTTCCTTACCTGGGTCCTGTGCAAGTGGTAACTACAAAAAGTAAGCCTCTATTCATTGCCAACATTGGTCGTGCTGTGATCCCCACTGCTTCTTCTCCTTTAAAGCTAAATTCAATTATTCACACTCCTTCCATAACTGAAAATCTTCTTAGCATTCACAAACTATGTCGTGATAATCTAGTTTTCGTTGAGTTTCATTCAAATTCCTTTTATGTCAAGGATCAAATTTCCAACGGACACTCCTTCGGGGCTCCCTCAGTGATGGGCTCTACAAAATTATTCGCATCCTCAAGTTTTCTCCCTGACTACTAGAAATGGATCATCCAGCACCTCCACAGCATCCTCCTCCATTTTCTGGCATCTCCGTTTAGAGCATTCGAGTCTTTCTAATATGTCTTCTTTTTTAAATTATTGTATTATCCCGTTTTCAAACTCTAGGAAATCAAAAATTTGTAGTTCATGTCAATTAGCAAAAATTCACTATTTGCCGTTTTCAATATCAGGTTCTCATTCACAGAATCCATTTGAATTAGTGCACTATGATGTTTGGGGACCCTCACTTGTTCAATCTATAACTGACGCAAAATATTTTGTCATGTTCATTGATGATTGCAGTCGTTTTACTTGGATATATTGTCTAAACACAAAGGATCAAGTCTACCATATTTTTTCAGATTTCCTATCTCTTATACAGAATCAATTTGGAGCATCCATCAAATGCTTCCAATCCAATTGGGATGGTAAATTCCAATCCCTATCCAAACTCTTAAAATCGAAAGGAATTCATCACCGGATCTCTTGTCCTTACACTCCAAATCAAAATGGTCGCGTTGAACGCAAAAATTGTCATGTTTTTTAAACAGGTTTAGCTTTGTTGTTCCATTCCTCCGTCCCCCAATCTTTTTGGTCATATGCTTTCAACACAACCAACACTCTTATTAATTACATGCCCGTGAAACTTTTAAATTTTAAGTCTCCTTTCGAATGCTTGTACGGCATTAAACCGCCATATCATCTTGGAGTGTTTGGATGTCTTTGTTTTCCTTATTTTAGACCATTCAATTCACATAAACTTCAACTTCATTCCTCACCATGTGTTTTTATAGGTTATAGTGCTCATCATAAGGGTTATACATGCTTCAATCCTTTGTCAAATCGTGTTTACATAACTAGACATATCGTTTTTGATGAATCTTCTTTCCCTTTTTCATCTTCACCCCATTCCCCCACCCCAACCACAAATATCTCCATCCCCATCTGTTCCATTCCATCACCTAGTCTACCAACACCCTCCTCTACGCCTACATCAGGTTCTACGTCTCCACATTCCATACAACCATCTCAAATTCCCACTCCAACTCTAAATCCTACTCCCACTATAATTCACAGCACACCCAATTTTACCAATGGTCGGCAAACCACTAGCCTCCACTCCATGCAAACAAGATCCAAGGACAGAATATACAAACCAAAGGCTTTTACAACCATTGGGAATACTACTTTGACACCTACAACATTTCTCCAAGCTTCCAAAAGCAAGCTATGGCTTGCTACCATGCAATAGGAGATTGATGCTTTACATAAAAACCATACTTGGAAGCTCGTTCCTCTCCCTCGTGGAGCTACACTCATCAATTGTAAGTGGGTTTTCTTTCTCAAACTGAACAACAATGGCTCCATCAATCGTTACAAAGCACGTCTAGTTGCAAAAGGATACGATCAAACCAAAGACATCAATTATGATGAGACTTTTAGTCCAGTTGTCAAACCAACTACTATAAGGATAGCTTTGTCTTTGGCCTTTTCACTTGGTTGGACTACACGATAGCTAGATATCAACAATGCCTTCCTCAACGGGGACTTAGCTGAGACGGTATATATGCAACAACCTCCGGGGTTTGTAATTACTTTTCAACCCTCTTATGTGTGTCTACTCCAAAAATCATTATATGGCTTAAAATAATCACCTCGTGCGTGCTACACAAAATTGTACAATGCTCTTCTACTTTGTGGGTTTTAAGCATCCAAGTTGGATACATCATTATTCATTTTTTGGAAAAATGATTCCATCATCCTAATACTTGTATATGTGGATGGTATTATAATGATAGGAAACTTCACTTCACTCATCGACAGCTTGATGGGATATCTCCACTCCAAATTTTTTCTTCGCGATCTGAGCTTACTTAACTACTTTCTTGGTACCTCTATCACTACTACTGCTACTTGGTTGATGCTGCACCAATCCAGATATATCACCAACATCCTTATTAAAACAAATATGTGCTCAAGCAAACTTGTCTCTACGCCCATGGTTTCTGGAAATATTCTGTCCAAGCATTCGGGGACCCCTTTATCTTATGGCTCCACTTATCTCACCGTTGTAGGTGCTTTACAATATTGTTGCATTACGAGACCTGATATTGCCTTTGCATTTAACAAAGTCTGTCAGTTTATGCATGCTCCCACTAACATCCACTGGCAAGTTGTAAAAAGAATCCTTCGATATCTACGTGGAACTACTAATGTCGGTATATCTTTCTCTGCAACAAATCATTTTGATCTCAGTTGCTTCACTGATGCATATTGGGCTTCTTGTCCCGACGATCGTAAGAGCACCAGTGCATTTTGCACATTTTTGGGACCAAACCTCATTTCCTGGTCTTCCGCAATACAAAAAGTTGTGTCTTGATCAAGTACACAATCCGAATATTGAAGCATTGCAAACGAAGCAGCTGAACTTATATGGATTTAATCTTTACTTCGTAAGATAGGCATTTTAATTTCAGGTCCACCCCTAATCTTCAGTGACAATTTAATTGCTACATTTTTGGCTTCCAATCCCGTGTTTCACTCCAAATCCAAGCATGTAGAGATTGATTATCACTTTGTTCACGAAAAAGTTCAAGATAAATCTTTATCAGTTCAATTTACTCCATCCACGAATCAAATTGCGGACGCTCTCACCAAGCCACTTCTAACATCAAAGTTTCAAGACTTTCAATTCAAGCTCCTCGTCCTACGTCCTTAAGCTTCCGGGGGGATGTCAATAAATGGCAAATGACAAAATAGAAATAAATTGTAAATCCATTTTTAGTGTAAATTGATTGCACAATTTAGGCAGGCTTTGAATGGTATGTATATACACCTTGGTTTTCCTTTTGTAAGAAAATTATTACAGAGAGAAATACAAGTCTCCTTTCCCTGGTTTTACAGAGACAAAACATTCTCTTCCTCTACAGATTTCAACTCTTGGCTTGAGAGTCGGCTCGAGTTGAATTTTTTTTGAGCTGTCTTTTTAAGCTCGACTTGTTGGGCTCGCTAGCCTAGTTAGGTTTGACTCGCTTAACTCATTAGGCTCGATGAGCTAGACTTTTTCAGGTTGGGCTTGGCTTGGTCGACTCGTTTGTCACCCATATTTAAATTATAAATTTTTTGAATGCAAGATTTATATATTTTTTTAGACTTTTAAGAATTCTTATGTGTAACCTTTTTTTGTGAGGTTAGATTTATTAAGGATAGTTGTAAACCTTTAATTTTATTATTTTATTTAGCACAATTATTTTGGATTTATGTTTATGATACTATTTTGGATTTCAAATTCTTTCAATTTTCTCTCCAACGATTTTAAAAGCTGTCAATTGCGTGATAGAGTTTAAAATCGGGTTAGAAATTACTGAAATGATAGAAAACAGATTAAAATACATCATTAAATGGAAAACGTAGTATACACGTGTTGAATTAAATTAATTGCAATAACCAAAATGCTGACAATTAAAAGGTAGATGTTCCGTTTGTTAAAAAATAATTTAATATCAACTCTGTAAATACATTAATATTTGTATTTATCTTAATATTTATATGATATGATTATTTGAATCAAATAAATACATTAATGGCTTGATAGTTCAAGACCTATTTAAATATAGTCCTTAAAGCTAGGGGTGGGAATCAGTTCAGTTTGAACTGGGTAACCGAACCGAATCGACTCGTTCTGTTTGATTTTTGAAAGAAAAAAACCGAATTTATAATCGAACTGAAAATAACCGAAATCTTTGATTCGGTTCTCGAATTTAATTTAGAAAACCCGACTAAAACCGAACCAAACTGAAATACATCTAAACTAAACATTTAACCTAATTCCAAAAATCAAATTCCCCTCTGCTCTCTAACCGCGTTTCATTTTCAGAGTTCAGAGTCTGAACTTCTGACTTCTTCCTCTTTGGGTGAGTCTCAACTCCTATGAGCTAAGAGGCGATGAAGAGAGGTAGAGGGCCTACTTAGGCGAGCAATTTGTGACTCAGGCGAGTGTTTCTTGACTCAAACGAGAGCTGAGAGAGTTAGAGGTAACGATTTTTTTTAGTGCTTCGTAATCTTTGTTAATGTTTGTTGTAGTCTATAAACATCTTGACACTACATCTGTGAATATTCAGTGTCTTTGGGTTCAAAATGCAGCTATTTAATTGTTATCACGTTGAAAATTGCTGTTAGTTGATTTCTGTTGCCAAAATTTATTGAATCACTCCAATTCTTTGTTTGATTTTATACTCTGACCACAATTTGGCAGATTGAATATATTGTTTTTAGGTTTAAAAGTCGACAACTTCAACTTTTGTTGGGTTTGTTTAAAGGATAGTAATTGGCATCAGATTTGGCCAATATTAATTAATTCATTATGTCAAGTCTTTTCTTCACAAAAAGAAATAGGTAATTTTATGATTATTGAAGCAATTGATACATGAAGATGGGTGGTTGTCTAGAAGGGTTAGCATAGTGGAAGCTTTTCACTCTTAAGTTATGAGTGTGACTTGAAAATTATTTTCTTAAGGAAGGTTTCTTCTGCAGTCCCTTCTGCTTTAAAAATAATAATAATTTCTGTTTGTAGTTGGAACCACTTTTAGGGTGGAGCACTTTCAGTTTTCCAGCGTCACTTGCCTTTACTTTCTTTTATCTTCATATTTATTTTGTTTGTTTCATAGAGACAATGCCAATATGATTTGAAAATATCAATTCATAGTCAGATAGAAATTTGATTTTGTTGCAAGTGATCATATTTCAAAACCGAGCCCAAATCGAAACACAAAACCAAAGCACAAAGCCTAATCTAGGCCCAAAACCAAAAATAAAAAATCAAAACCAAAACCGAACTGAGAAAAATCGATAACCGAGACTCAGTTTTTTATCCATTTTTTAGTGGATTCAGTTCGATTTCAATTTTTTATTTTTAAAATCAAACCGAATCAATTCGATTCCAATTTAATCTAAAACTAAACTAAACCGAATCAATTTCACCCCTACTTTTTAATTTTCTCACAAAAGTCGTTATGCTTTGAACTTTCTTCGAGTTTTATTTTCAAATAGTCAGCAAGTCAATTATAGTCAATAAATATGACAACAAATATCACGTAATAGTATAGTTTATCCATTTTGTAGTGATCCAAATTCCAAACGACGCGTTACATAAAACAAATGGCTGAAAGGTAAGCTTTGACTTGGGCCATCCGATCAAAAAATTGTTTTGATGAAATAGTAGCTTTACATCTTTACAACTCTCTTTCACAAGAATTAAAGTTTATGAACATGGATGAGGAAATGTATGTTTCGATTCATCGCAAGATTACTTGGTAAAATTCATGTGAACCATCTATATATATATATATATATATATTGTATATATGTGAGATAAAATATAAAGAATAATAATCAAAATAAGTCTGTGACTTATATTTGAAGTATGAAAACTTCAAATAGTTTACAGTCATAAACATAATTTATCTCATTAAGGATGTATAGTTATATTCCGACTACATATGTGGTGAAAAAAGATAAATATGTTTTATGTAATACGATTATATAGGGCTCGACCAGATAAAATTATATTGTTCTGATAATTTTCGGTAAATATAGAATAATTAATTTTTTCATAATAATTGTAATATATGTATAATCTTAATTCATTGTATTTAACAAACTCCTATTTGATTTTAATTTATTCTTTGATTTACTCAGAAAAGTTTTGTACAAGCTATGATTCTTATACCTTGTATATTGGGAGCGAATTAAAATGAATAGCTGAGAAAGTTAATATCGATACAATGAAATCTATTTCTATAGATTCTCTTGTTTGTTAGTTCAGAGATCGAATAATTAGTGATCAATTCATAATTGTTATGAATTAATTATTCAATTAAGAACTAATGGTAGTCAAGGATAAAGACATAATATGAGAGGTTAACATATTATAAACCTAGTTCTATTAAGAATCTAAATTGAGGGTTAATACATATGTAATAACTATGTTAATGGATTTTACTTTGAGTAAATATACTCTATAGTTTTTTAGAGTGCAACTCTAATTATTTAGTGGAATTACTTTAGAGTTAATAATTATGTTAATTAATATAAAGAGTTTATATTAATTAACAAAAAATTATTGGAGCTTAAAATTATAGGTTAATCGGTCCCTTCATCACCTTCTATCCTTAGTCGAATAATAGAAAAGTGAACAAAGAAAATTAAATAATTAATTATGAATTAATTATTTAATAAACACAACAATAAGTTTATTATTTTTTATTAGATTGAATAATTGAATTATTAATTATTTCATTGATTAAGACACAATGATCAAAATTATTATAGTTAATGTGTTTGTTATATTCCATTAAATGAAATAATTGAATTATTGATTATTTAATTAATTAACAAACATAAAGTAACTTTTGAAAATTGTTTTTAAAATAAATTATGTCAAAATTGAGTCAATGCCATTGTGCTAAGTGTTGAGCCATGGTGACAAAATATTTTGATTTCCATAATATTTTTGTATGAAATCAATTCTAACTTAAATGATAGATTAATATTTATAGTGATTTTCTCTAAATGTCATAATGTCCATTATAGAGTTATTCCACTATAAATAGAGGTTCAACCTCAGTAGCATGTGTAGTTGAAATATTTGAGATTGAAGAATCCATTTTGAGAGCAAATTTGTGAGTCTTCCGTGTTGGCTTTAGAGAAACGTTCTCAAAATTCAAATATATCGTTTCATGTGTTGAGAATACGATATATCATAAATTAAGTATGATCTTGCTACGTTCATCATGCCCACATGTGCTTATTAGAGGTGAGGAGGATTGAAGGAGAAGATCAAAGATTTCAAATATTGAGGAAATTATTATCAAAGCTCTCCAATTTTGTATCAGTGTGAAATAAGCTACAAAGATATAATTTCTTAATCTTTTATATTAGACCTAAAAATTAAAGATTATTTAATACATATAATTGTTATTATAGTATAACAATGATCCATTTATGTTCATGATAAATTATTTTTCATGATACATAGGCGCACGTTACCATTGTTGTGAACATCAGCAATTACGACGTACGAGGGAACCTAAAAACCATCATAATATTACCACGTGTCTCGGGAGCTAGATTTCACTAGAAGAGGAGAAGGTCTGACAGTGCTTAGACTGTTGCATCGTGATCCTGAGATCACAACGTTTAAGAAGCCAAAGCCCAATTACTTGAACCACATAGCCATAGTGATCCACACCATCATGACGCACACTATTTTGCCTTGGGATGGCCATCGAGACCATATTAGCTACATGGATCTCTATATGCTAAAGAAGATGTTCAGCTAGAAAAAAAAATGAACATCAACTATATGATTTTAAGTCACATGTACGAGTTCCTCAACAACTCGGCCAAGAGTATACGATTTAATTAGCTCATTCTGAGGATGATTGAGCATAATGGGGTACTAGTCTTAGATGAAGAGCCGAGAATCTAAGAGAAGGCTACCGACATCTACAATAAATTGAAGTGGATCGCATGAGGATCTCCAAAGTCGGAGGGAAATGGGTATGTAAGACTCCATCCAAGTCCGCCTTAAAGACTCGAGCAAAAGTTTCCCAGCCTCTAGCTCTCTCAGCCATACGGCCTCCAGCCCCCTCAATCATACAGCCTCTAGCCCTCTCGAAGGAACAACCTCCATCATTGCCTCTGTAGCACATGGAGGATGATACTCCACAACTGATGACTTTGCCCCCTCCTTAGTCATCTCACTTTACGTCGATGCTTGAGGAGATTGTCTGTTGGATGCAAAGAATGGAGGAGTAAGTGGCATAGCAGCATCAAATTCGAACGATGAAGGATCGACTTCTAAGGATAGAGAAGCACCATCAAATGAGGTTGCACATTTTACAAAGAATGGAGGACCAAGCATAGGAGCATCATCATGAGCTGTTGGTCAAATTGTAACGAATGGGGCAGCAAGCAGTCCCTCTAGCATCCTCTCCAGTAGCCTCTCCAGCAGACTCTCCAACAACTTCTTTAGCAACTGAACACACATAATGCTTATAAGCTTTTTAGTTCATTTGTAAAGCCCATGATTTAGTTTATTTGTATGTGATGTATAACATGTCTCAAATTTGTAGTGCTATTGCCCTTAGTCGCCAACCTTCTCCTCCTGTTGTGCTTGTGAAGGTGCAGCAGATAGTGACTCCTATTCCTCCATCTACAGATGCGTCGGGTGGAATACAGCCTCCACACCACTTAAAACTTTGCACGTGGTACGTCTTTGATTTTGATCTTATTCATGCTTTATTAGTCTGACGGTTTGAAAATGTTTATTGCAGCTTGATGGATATTTTTGCAAGACTGGTTTGTGTAAATACGAAGAAAAACATGGAGACTACACAATTCTTGCAGGGATTATGGTAGACAATTTCATTTTTTGGCATTAAGTGATTTGGACTGGATGCTTAGAATATTTCGCTTCCTATTTTCATTTTCAGTTAGGTGATAAATACCACATCATTAATCTCATCCTCCCAAAGCAAAAAGGGACATCAAACTCGGTGAGAATTACGTTGTGTTAAATTAAGTAGTTTAGAAGATTTTATTTTAGTACTCATCCTTGTGTTCTTTGTATGTAGTTTATTGTGTTGAGTGAAAAAGAATACTTCAACGTAATAATGGAAAGATCACTTCTTATGTTAGGGTGGATTCACATAAGTAAACTTATCGCTTTTATTGTACTCCATGTATGAACAATTTTAATGTGTGGTTTACTTTTCAGACACACCCACAACAACCATGTTTTTTTGTCATCTGTTGACCTGCACACTCACTAATTGTACCAGGTGTCGCAACCAAAAGCTGTTGCATTGTCATAGCGCCAACAGACAAAGAGAGGTATATCTTTTCACTTGTGTAGTAAATTCATATTACTTTCCACTTATGTGCTGATTTTTTCCTTTGCATTTCAGCCCACACGCCATCTTTCAGTGTACTAGTGGGGGGTTTGGGCTGCTCCGAAATTGTAAAGGGACGGGCTTCCACCCTTATGAAGATTTATCGAATAAGGGTCCATTGTACACCAAAGATTCCAACATATACTTGGACCCAAAGATGGCATTCGCGGTCACCGATTTTTGGTGAAAAACTCGCAAGAAGGCGGCGCCGACATAATGTAGTTGATGTGTAGGGATATTGTTTGTTTATTTGCATAGTTAATTGAACGAATACCTATTGAGAAAATATATGTTTGGATAATATCAATTAGTATGAAATATCTGTTTGGAAAATAGATGTTTGAATACCTATTGAGAACCTCATTGCTTGATTTGTTTTTGATAATGCCACAGGAGAATGGACTAAAACAAGGGAAATACTTGCAAAATTTTCAATTTTTTTTAAAGAGAAAGAAAGAAACATTGACGCAAACCAAATTATCCATTTCATTCATCATCAACAAATAATTAACATGTTCATTACAACAATTTAAGCAACATGTGCATTAAAATGACCTATATAAGGCAGAGGAACTCTGACGTTCTGCGCATTAAAATGACCTACATAAGGCAGAGGAACTCTGACGTTCTGCCCAAGAACGATGTCGTTCTGCCAAAAAAAGATGTCCTTCTGATAAGGAATGTATGTCATTTCATGGCAAATCATATACTTTACCCTACAGAATGACAACGTTCCTCATCGAAACATATACTTTTCCCCGCAGAATGACAACATTCTGCCACGAAACGTTGACACTTACTCTGGTTCTAGTCAATTGCAGATCCACTTCTGGCCGACAACAAATCTACCCAAGGCTAGCAAATTCTAATATTTGTCCAAACAATTTCATACTAAAGACTCCCTATTTAATAATTCATCTATATTTTTCACAATTCATACTTAATATGTAATAATCCATGCCCTTAATATCCATCGCACCACTTATACTTCATAGGAGGAAATTTGAGGTATTACAGACGCAAACCAAATTATCAACTTCATTCATCATCAACAAATAATTAATATGTTCATTACAATAATTTAAGCAACATGTCTGTTACAACCATATAATGTATATGTGCAATACAATGATCTAATCAAGGTTAAGGTTCCGATTTTTGTTTGTTTGTGTTTGTGAACATTGCGCAACATACTCCTACATAACACATTGCAAAAAAAATTAGCATAGCTAAAATAACAAATGAAAATATAAACGTAATAATGTGCTCACCTGCATCTCGGGAACTATCTCGGGAACTGTGAAACCCATGAATGTGTCTTGTGAGTTTCCTCTCCTGCCTCTACTATCTCTGCCGCCTTTGCCTCTAAACCTGTGGCTGCCACATGCACTTGACTAACAGGTGTCTGGGCCTCCCTCTTGACACATGCATGAATTGTGCCCCACACCCCCACACCGACCACATGTCATGTTAAAATGTCTCCTGGGTAGCACTATTCGCTTTTGGGCCTCGTCAACACCCCTTATTCTTTTTTTTCGTGGCCTTTCGGGACATCTCTTAAATGATTGTGGCATAATTGCATCAAGGTCCGTCACAGGCCATATGATTTGTCTACTGACTGAGTGGACAAAATGAGAGTACATCCTCATGTTAGTTTCCCAGTGGTAGCACTCATGCACAAATTCTTTGGGAGATCTCCTCATAAAATGCATGCACGTGATTGCATGCACACACGGGATGCCAATAAACTCCTACCTATAACAGTTACAAGTATGCATGTCCAAATCGACAAAGTATTATTCATTATTGTCGATCACCTAAAACTGGCCAATGCTTGCAAAAACAGGACTCCAATTTCAACCTGCAAGTTATGGTCAGGCAATCCAATTCTTGATCTGCAGACACAAAAGGTCCATCGATTGAGCCATCTTTTTGTGTTTTTTTAACGATTCTACACATGATGCCCTTTCTTATAATCTCAAACACACTTAGAGTCAATTTTTCCCAGACTGGTAGGATGCAAGCATTGAAGGACTCGCTCAAGTTGTTCAGGCTTATGTTGTACTTTGGGATCGATTTGAAGACATGTTTTAACCAAAATCTCACATCTATTCCACGTAGATATCCATGTGCTGACTGGTCAAGCAAAAATAGCTTCCTTATCTCTCTCTCAAAGTGCAGTGCTGTTGTGGCCCTAGAAGCGCCCACATTGCGTCCTCGAAAATTGGTCTTTAAATTATTTTTTAAAGTTTGCGTATAGGTGTCAGATGCAAAAATGATGTTGCACTGACCCTGCAAACTCTCTGATAATTGGCACCAACTCCAGCATAAATTAACAATCTGAGTCAAATATTTGTCCACATTGCATAACATAAACATACATTGCAAAAGCAATCAACAGTACCTTTTGTCAGTTGGAAATGATTGTCCCATTGCTGGATGGGGTGTTTAGATCCTTAAGCAACAATTCCAAAAACTAACTCAAAGAATTTCTACATTCTGCTTCAACCATTGCTATAATAATCAGATAAATTTCATTGTTCCCATCAATTCTAATAGCAGTGAGCAACTAGCTCAAACATGCTCCCTTCAAGTGGCAACCATCTAAGCAAATTACAGGTCTACCACAGTTCAATAGGCCCATTTTACATGCAGCCAAACACATGTACATTCTTTTTAAATGTGATACTATATGAAAGATCAATCATCTCTAACTGAACGTGTAGTAAGCTTTCAGGATTAGACCTCCAAATCTCCTCATCATATGACCATATAGGCTTGTATTGCTCATTTTCATCCTACTCATTCAGTTTTCAAGTTGCATTTTTTGCCCTTCTGGTAAGGCTAAGTGTAATGTTCATGTTAAAATCCTTCATGACTGTATAAATTATGGAAGGAAGGTCTCAGTCGGCGTTACTTTTAAATCGGTCCAAGTAATGTGTTGCCACCGATTTGGTAGAGGCATGAAGGCTTACCATCTTTCTTGAGTAAGTATGAACATTGTTTTATAGCTCTTTATTTGAAACATAAGTTCACCTTGCATTTTTTTAGGCGTGCATCCGCCAAGTGCATCATTCCTAGCAGACGACCCTCAACCGATTAAAGTCACTATATGTGAATTTTATCTCGTACCCATTCTTCAACACATGATCCATGATTTCTTCTCTAATTTGGTTCAGAGAACTTTACTTCTTGCCCAGACACATACTAGCGAATGAACATTCCACTTGTGGTGGTCATTGAGGCCTATTGTCCCCATGTCTTCATAACTGGATTCGCACAATGAACAGAGCTCTTTCTTGTCTAGAGTTGCCAAGATGGAATGCACCATTATAGCAGCTTCGTCTCTGAATGCACAAACATCACGTGTCAAGACTATTGACATGAGCTCCACTTCCAATGGGCACTTAACGGATTCCTGATCACTCCTAGATGCCATTGGTGAGGAACAATTAATAATGCTTCAAAATCGCTGAGAGAAGTGATAAACTTCAACTCTTAAAAAGCTCTAGGGTTTGATAATCGCTGAGAAAATTGTTGAGCAGTGTGAAATTTATATAAGGCAGAACGTCTAACTTTCCTCCCAGGAATGATAAATTTTTTCGTAGGGAACAATGACATTCCACAGAGGAAAGTATAATGTTTCACGGAGGAACAACAAACAAGAAGCGTTTTATTTAGAACTAACGTTCCGCATAGAAACAAAATTTAAATGTTTAACGGCAAACGTGACAGCAATGTCTGCGACGTCTATTTCCCATAGTTAAATGTGTAAGTTGTTAGCAAAAATTATTTAGTTGTTAACTTGTCATTAATCACAAAGTATAGAGGTTGATTTGTTAATTTCCCTAGAATTTATGATGCACGCTTTTTTTTTTTTTGTTTTTTCTTTCTTTGAGAGCTGAAAAGGAGTAGGTTGAAGATGAGCTACTTTTTATAATGGCAAGTTTCTTATTTTTTATGGTCCTAGACATCAATAAAATTGATAATTATTATAGTTTGAAGATCTGAACTCTATTTTGGTCTAACTTGAAAAAGACCATAGTCTAATATGATTGAATAACAAAATGATTTGTAGTGGGAACAGAGGAATCATGTCGATAAGTCTAATATTGTAGACTCTATGGTATGGACCCTATTTGTGGAATTCTTTAATGCTTCTAGTACAATATTTTCCACTTTGGGACGAAGCTCGCACGGTTTTGCTCTTGGGGGTTAGCCCAAAATGTGTTGTACTAGGTAGGGAGAAGAACTCTACTTATAAACTATTCACTTTTCATTCTCCCAAGCGATATGGAATTGTGCACCCCCACTGGTATTAGATGGGCCCTCACAATCAACAGTATCTCGGGTCGTCCTTGCCTTCACAAATAGGGCTGTCATAATCTCCCTCCTTCCCCTTGGGAGCTCGACGTCTTCGTTGGCCACAGTTCCAATTAAGAATTGGCTTTGATACCATTTATGGAGTCCCCAATACTCCTAATAAAATATTGTCAGCTTTGGGTCGAAACCCACACGATTTTTTCTTGGGGTTAGCCAAAAACGCATTGTACTAGGTAAGGAGGAGAACTCTACTTATAAATCATTCACTTTTCACTCTCCCAAGCAATGTGAGATTATGTACCCCCACTAGTATGAGTTTGGCCCTCACAATTAATAGCATTTTTGGTCGTCCTTATAACGCCCCGAGTTTTTAAAACCTTTATTTCTTTCATTCTTAGCCATAAATAAAAATTTTCTTTTTAATATACTTAAAACGTGTGTAATTAAATCAAATTAGAGTAATATAAGCGGAAACTGATAATAATTTCAAAACATAGTTTTTATACTTTAAACAACAATCTATCATTTATAAACATTTCTGAAATAAAAACCATAATTAATTATTGGAAACAACTGATGTAAATTTCCATGAGCCATAACGAATCAGGTCAAATCTGGTTGACAACCCAAGATCTCAGCAGGCAACGTCTCCTCCTCCACATCAGTAATATTGATCTCATTACAATTACCTGCATCACGGGTAAGAAAATGAGTCTAACGCTCAGCAAGAAATAGAATGTATGCTTATACTCATGCTTATGCAGTCGTTATCAGAAAAGAACCTATCTTTTCTGCTTTTTCATTTCCTTTACATTTTGTACCAGAGAAAGGATACATCTGTTGGTCATTGTGGCCTAACCGACTCCAACCTCTACATGATTGGAGATTTCCATCAGGGGTGTCACCACGACCGTTACCAATCTCTATCTTTTCGACATTTAGGGACTAAAAGCAGGGATACATCTGTTGGTCTTGAGGCTTAACCGACTCCAACCTCTACATGAGTGGAGATTTCCATTAGGGGTGTCACCACCAAGCACCGTCACCCTCTCTCCCGAACCCCTTCACGACTATTTACGTTTACTTGTTTATTTCATTCAGCATGCTGTGAATATGTCACATTTTTATTAAGTCCTATCGTGATGCATGAATGTCAATTTATATATAATCCATAGTAGCACAAAATATCTTAAAGCAGTCCACTATAATCCATGCTTAAGCTCAAACAACTCATATATCTTCATAGAAAGTAGTTTATAGTTTATATAGCATAGGACAATTCACATTGATTAACAGAGACAATTTATTTGTTATTTAACCGAAAATGAATAAAATAATACTGAAACTAACCTTTCATTGTTTATTACCACACAATTCATATGTCATTTCATTACCGCTCAATTCAAAGGTTATTTCATTATCGCACAATTCATAGGACATTTTTTTTTATCTATTTCTCCAACTAACAAAACTAAATCCAATTATTATCAAACCCACATTTTTCACCAAGAGGGACATTTTGGAAGATTTATCAAGTATACTAGTCAATTCCTAATTTCTAATTGAAGGCAGGTTATTCAATCAAAAATAGCAGAGTATCACTAAAGTAATTATTCATGATCCAACATTTCATGGTTCATCAACAACCCACAGAGGATTTCCCACAATTACATGGGCAATAACAAAGACACTTAGTTTGACTCCCTCATTCAACTATCCAATTTTGTTTATTTACAGCTGAAAGTCATTCACCAATTCATCATCCATTAACTAATTTCTTTTAACCAAACAAAGAGCAGTTCACAAATTCACAGCACAACCAATTCATCCGTTCCAAAATCACAGTGGATAACGAATAGAAATCACACAACAAATAGAATTCAGAGATCACAAACACCAAACCAAGGCAGTAAAAAATTTTACAAACATCCCGTGATTCAGGACCTCTACTGGCCAACTTGCATCCTATTTCTTACCCGAAATTTCTCTGTCAAAGTTTTCCTCCCACAACAGCTGGTTCTCTCAAATCCTCCATGGCAGCAGCTTCTCTCCTTTTTGAATTGGCACCCACGTTTTCACAATTCAACACTCCTCTTCTGTCACCAATTTATAGGCAGAGGTTACCTCTTCTCTTTTCTTTCTGTAGACAGTTAGGGAAACCCTTCAACGTTTCCTTCCTTAGATTCTGCATCTTATCTTTGACTTATGTAGTAAAAGTGGCAGAGAAAGTCGTAAAGGAGGCTCGTGGACACGTCTCTCTCGTCTCAATTATTTCCCCGATAATCGTCCACATTTTTCTCCTACATTTCTTGCTGTTGAATAATGAGTCATTTGCTACCTAATTTTTTGTCTTCCACTTACTCACCGACAGCAGCCATCAGGAAAGGACTTCGACTTCACTCGACCTAACAATTCAAGTGGCCAAGAGTTGATGCGTCAGACCGGACTGGACCAGCACACCAAGCCGCAACAGTTTGTTCATCCAGAAAGCCTCTGCCATTTCATCTCTGCAATTCGATACTACCAAGATTTTTAGTCGATTCAACACGGCCAAAACGCTTCACCTAATTCAGAACCAAAATACAGAGGCTTAAAGAATCAACCGAGAGTGTACCTCGGTTAGACAATTTCGTAGCTCCAATTCGTTCCTGCAAATCGTCCACACCAATTCCCAATTGCAGAATCAACATTCAGACCATAGAATCAACTGAGATGTTTACCTCTATTCCAAAATTCACAGCTCAAATTCGTCCCACTAGAGCTCTTCCAAATCGTCTCGTGGCTCGGGCCTTTCATCGAGCTCTAGCCACACAGTTCGTTGTCCTTGCCCCATGCGTGCCTGAAACCGATGACGCCGCTCGAATGCTCGCCAGACATCATCGATCTGCACTCGCCGTCGCAAATCCCCTTTGCCCAAGCTCTCCCTCTCTTTTGTCTCCCTCTCTCTCGTTTTCACAAAATGGCCATGAGCCAAACCTAATTTGTTTTTTCAACTAAGCCAGCCTGAACCAAACCGGAGTGAACCAAACCGGTTCACATCCACGCATTACCTTTTTTTATTTTCTTTTTCTTTTCTTCTTAAATTCATTTATTTAACAAATCCCCCCTTATTTAATTCAACTCTCCATTTAATAATTCACTTTCATTTAATTAAATTATTTTTGACTCAATTTCAATTCTTGGTTTATTCTCAATATTGTTTGACGATGATTATCAGTCAAATTTAATTTCTTCAATTCGGTTTTCCAAATTAATTTTTCACCAAATAAATCCTCAATTAAATTTTTTATCAAATAAATATTCAATTATTTAGATATACCCAATTAATTTCTCAATTACCTTTACTTAATTCTATTATGGGAAATCGAGATATTACAGTCCTTACCTTCACAGGGTGAACTACCACACTATTTATTTTTTAATTTTCTTTAAAGGTTTTATATTTCATTATTTGCCACTCTTAAACTCTCATCTATAATTTTGTTTGTCACTTAGTGAATTCTTTTTTCTCTTCTTGTGATTTTCTTTTGTTTGCAAGAGTTTTTCATTTAGATCTTGATCACCCTCTTTTCTTCTCTTTTTATTTGTTGTTTCTATGTAATAATAATAGAAATGAGAAATTTAGCATCATGGAAATTTTGACTAAAGATTTCATGGAATGATTTGAATTTTTCAATCTTTATTTAAGAATGTTAATGAAAGTATAAACGATAAAATTATTCTCAACTTGCAAGATTAAGTTTTTAGAATTGCTAATAATTTTTCATGGTATCAGAGTTAAATTGTTATATAACTACAAGGTTCAACTTTTAGAATTGTTAATAATTTATCAAAGAAATTAAAAAAATAAAAATAAAAAGAATGATAAGAAGTACATAAACTAAGATCGTAAATAAATAAATTTTCAAAATAACATAGTAATAACTGCAGCAAAGAAAAAAAAATTAAATTTGTATAATTATCACTTATTTTGTGGGATTGGCAACGGAATTGATTTGGGTTTTGAGCAGCAAACCGAAAGAAACTTAGAATTGAACTTCCAAGGAGAAAAACTGGGGTGCTACATTGCTAGAAAATTCTGAATTTTTGGAGTTACGAATCTAAATTTTTTCTCCATGAACTGTTAAAATAGTTTCAATATTTCAAATTAAGATTAGATTTTGAAGTCTAAGTTTTTTGATTAATTGATGTAAATCATGTTTCATTTTCAATTAATTGATAATTTTTTATTGTTTGGGTTTTGATAATTTTTTAAGGAGGAATCCAGTGAAAATTGGCTGGCAGCATTTGGGAAATCCTTAATTCTTCAATCTCTCAATTGCATCAAATGACAATCCGACTTACAGATTTCACAAGCTAATTTGAAACAAATGTTAAAATCTTAACTTTCTAGCAAAGATATTCCCCAGAGGAAAAGAGTTTCTTACTGAAAATTAATCCACCCCTATTTCTGTAATCCAAGCAAGAAGAGTGTTATGATAATAGAATACAAAATAAATTGATGGAATATTTATTTTGTATTGCTGAATTTAGAAATAACAACTAGTAGTTTATGAGAAGAAAAGAACTCAAAGAAGGGGAGGAAGGAGAAGAAGGATCTAGAGAGAAGGGAAATTAAGAAGGGAGGCGAGGACAATTCAGAAGAAAGAGAGGGGAGAGAAAACACATAGCAAAACCTAGTCTCTCTCCTTGTCGTTACAATAGGTATTTAAACTATGTCTACCTTAACTGTCTTCCACGTCAACAGGATAGCACGTTTGTTGAATTACTCTTCTGCCCTCTTCCTTGTGTTTCGCTTGCGACGAGTTTTCCATATGGATCAAGCTTGACCGTAACACGCACCCTCGTTAGACAAACCTTGTCCCCAAGGTTGGAATGAAGGAAATTCAGCCGTAATGCTGGAGGAATCTATCCATGTGGCATCTGAGATTGGATGACTCTCCCATAAAATTAACCATTGTGTAACCGAAAAGTCCCATCTCTTAACGACTCTAGTCTGAAGTAGAGGTTGAGGCGATCTGTTGTCTTTATTTGTGTACTCCGAAGGCAAAGCGAGTTGTGGGACATGTGTAGAGCCAATGTGCTTTTTAACATAGAAACGTTAAAGACACGATGGATTCGAGTTGATTCTGAAAGGGCAAGTTTGTATGCTACTTGTCCAATACGTTGTAATACTTCAAAGGGTCCAAAATATTTTGGAGCTAGCTTTTGTGTTTGTCTATTTGCCACAAAAACTTGTCGGTAAGGTTGAAGTTTGAGATACACCTAATCACCTACATCAAATTGTCTTTCGGTATGACCTTTGTCAGCATAGTTTTGCATTCGAGCTTGGGCTTAAGTAATATTTTGTTTGAGCAATCTATCCATGTGTAACCTATCACGGAGTATAGAATCAACTGCAGCAATATCTGTTTGTATATATGGCCCCAAAGCTAATTGTGGGGGAGGAAAACAATAAAGAGCTTCAAATGGAGTCATTTGTATCGCAGATTGAACTGTTGTATTATACCACCATTCCGCTAAAGGCAACCACTTAAACCATTGATTGGGATGTGTGTGCGTCATACAATGTAGGTACATCTCTAAACATTGATTAAGTCGCTCTGTTTGTCCATCTGATTCCAGATGATAGGCCGTCGATAAATGTAGCTGGGTGCCAACCTATTTGAATAGAGATTGCCAAAATTGAGAAACAAAGATTTTGTCCCTGTCAGAGACTATGTGTTGAGGGAGGCCGTGCAGTTTATAGATATTATCCAAGCAAACTGTTGCCACATCCATAGCAGTAAATGGGTGTGATAGGGCAATAAAGTGGCCATATTTCGTGAATCGATCAATTACAACCAGAATGCAGTTTGCCTTACCCGACAGTGGAAGACCTTCAATGAAGTCCATGGCTATATGACTCCAAGGTTTATCCAGAATTGGCAGAGGCTGTAACAATCCAGGGTAAGGACAGTGTTCATATTTGGATTTTTGGCAAGTATGGCACTGTAACACAATGTTGCAAACCGCTGTCAACATGCCTGGCCACCAAAAGAATTGCTTTTGCCCTGTGAAGAGTAGCTTGAATACCAGAGTGCCCTCCTGACTGCGAGTCATGAATGGCTTGAAGTACCTTCTGGCGAATAAGACCTGAAGCACCCAATACTAATTTGCCTTTATAACGGATAATGTTGTCTGTAAAAGTGAAATCTTTATCCTCCATCGGTTGAATGAGAATCTTATTAATCAACTCAAAAGACCACGGGTCATCAGCATAACTGTCGATAACCTCCTGAATCCATGCTGGTTGAATCACAGTGTGGGACTAGCAAGATAATGCATCAGAATCCCGTCATGAAAGAGCATCTGTCACCTTGTTCATACTTCCTTTTTTATGCTGAATAGAGAGCGTAAACCCAATAATTTTGTGAGCCACTTCCGCTGTAATGGAGTAGTGATTCTTTGTTCCAACAAAAATTTAAGAGAATGGTGGTCAGTTTGACTTATAAATTCGTTACCTTCTAGGTATTGGCACCATTGTTAAACTGCCGAGACCAAAGTGAGAAGCTCCTTTTCATAAATTGAATAGCCTAGATTTCTAGAATTAAAGGCCTTGCTCATGAAGGCAATCGGGTGATGATTTTGTAAGAGAACTGCACCCATCCCGCCATAGCAGGCATCTGTTTCAATAACAAATTTTTCAGAGAAGTTCGGCAATGCGAGAACAGGGGCACTTGACATTGCCATTTTAAGAGCCTGGAAAGCATTATTAGCTTCATCAGTCCTGTGAAAAGCATCCTTTTTAAGAAGATCCGTCAAAGGTTTGGCTAGACTGCCATAGCCTCGAACAAACTTCTTATAATATTCCGTTAGACCGAGAAACCCACGCAAGTGTTTAATATGAGTCGGATGTGGCCATTCTATCATAGTTGATATCTTGTCGGGGTCTGGTGCAACACCCTGACTGGAAATAATGTGGCCCAGGTAAGTAACCTTAGATTGGCCAAATGAACACTTACTTAGTTTTGCAAATAGCGTATTATCAGGTAGCAGTTGCAGGACTGAACGAAGATGAGAATAGTGATCTTCCAAATTACGACTATAGACCAGAATATCATTGAAGAAGACAAGAACAAATTTTCTGAGGTGAGGCTGAAAAACAGAATTCATTAAGGACTGAAAGGTCGCTGGAGCATTGGTGAGTCCGAACGGCATGACTTTGAATTCATATAAACCAAGGTGAGTGCGAAAAGCTGTTTTGTAACAGTTTGTCTGTTTAACCCTGATTTGGTGATAGCCTGACCGGAGGTCGATCTTAGAAAATATGATTGAACCATGTAACTCATCTATTAGATTGTCAATCAGTGGCATTGGAAATTTGTCCTTAATGGTGATGGCGTTGAGTTGACGATAATCCACGCAAAATCGCTATTGTCCATCCTTTTCTTTACTAGCAGAACAGGGGATGCGAATGGACTGTTACTAGCTGTGATTATTCCGTCTTCTAACATCTCTGTGACTAGTCTTTCAATTTCAGACTTATGTGTGAACGAGTAGCAATATGGGTAAAATCGGAAAGGTTTAGCACCATCCACAAGCAGAATTTCATGATCGTGTTGACGCAAAGGTGGCAGCCCGCGTGGAGTATTGAAAACCTCTTTGAAATCATCCAGTAGGAGCTGGATATTATGGGGGGTCGGTTGATCGTCGTTGGTGGAGACAAGTGAAATCTGAGCAGCAATATAGTAAGGTTATTGTTGCACCCATGAAGAAAAAGAGCGGACTGATACCGTTTCAAGGATAGTTGCTGGTTTGGCAACATGTAAAAACATTTCTTGACCGTTGTGGGAAATCTTCAAGTAGCCATTTGGTAGATCAAAAGTCACTGGACTAACATGGTTAATCCAGTCTATTCCCAATATCATATCACTTCCCGTTAACTGTAAGGCATGAACAGAAAAAGAAAATTCTATAGATTGCATTCTCCATAATATAGGTGAGCTTACAAGAGCGCTGATCATAGTTTCGCCATTGGCGACTATCACTGGTAAAGAGCGAGAGGAGTCCAGTTCCAACCATAAGCGAGTAACAAGAGTGCTATCCAGAAAACTGTGGGTGCTGCCACTATCAATGAGAATAGAAACAGGGATATGATGTATACAACCTGTAATTCGAAAAGTGGAATGAGCGGTTTGACCAGATAACGCATTGAGGGAGATTTCCATAACCTCAGAGTCTTCAGAAGTAATTAATCCTTCAGTTGACTAGGTTGTTGAATCAAAGGTTGGAGGAGAGTCTACCAGAATGTAGTGCAACGATTGGCTTTTACACACGTGACCCATTGTATATTTCTCATCGCATTTGAAACAGAGCCCTAATTTCTTTTTGAGTTGTAACTCGGCCTGAGATATCTTATGAAAACATTGTGGCTTGGGACCGGAATCGGCCAATAGATCGGGACCGGAAGTGTCGGATGTCATAGAAGGAGGTTTGTCTGGCCATTTTGAAGTGACAAATGATCTCGTCAGCCGCTAAGATTTTTGCAACGCTATAATGGCTGTCTCCTGTAGTAGTGTAACCTCAAAAACGTGCGCCAAAGATTGCGGTCTAGTGATTTTAACCATTGCTCTGATCTCTTCCTTCAGTCCACTTGCAAATACCAAAATGAAATAAAGTTCGGTCATGTGAGGTGACGAAGAATGAACTAACGCCTTTAATGTTTCAAATCTTTCAATATATTCCTTCACTGTAGTCAACTGGACTATCTTGCTAAAAGATTCAATGACTTCTTCAGCTGCAATTGGCGAAAACCTCCTGCAAATTTTTGTCGAGAATAGATCCCAATCAGCGTTTGGATAATAGGCAGAAAATTCGGCAAACCAAACATCAGCCTGATCTTGCAAATATAATTCTGCCATCACGATACATTGGTCTTCAGATATTTGATGCAGAGTGAAGAATCTATTAGCCTTGCGCACCCATTCTCTGGGATTGTCTCTCTTGAAGAAGGGAAAATCAATTCGTGGCACTCGCGGTTGTAATTGATGGTCAGGTCTTACACCATCCGCCGCTCAGGGAGCTGTTGAGCTTGAAGCAGCAATCGGGTCAGGCAATAGTCCCACTCGTTGTGGAAGAGAGCGCAACTGATTAAAAGTTACCATTAGCGCATCCATTTTTGCCATGAGATTTTGATCCAAATGGTGATACTTCTGATCGTTATCATCCAATCGATGAAATACGTTTTCCATGTAGGATTTCATTTCATTTTCCAGCCACTTGATTGACTCATCATTTGCCTTTGATCTAGTTTCTGCCATCGAATCATCACTGCTCTGATACCAATTTGTTATGACAATAGAATACAAAATAAATTGATGGAAGATTTACTTTGTATTGCTGAATTTAGAAATAACAACTAGCAGTTTATGAGAAGAAAAGAACTCAAAGAAGGGGAGGAAGGAGAAGAAGGATCTAGAGAGAAGGGGAATTAAGAAGGGAGGCGAGGAAAATTCAGAAGAAAGAAAGGCGAGAAAAAACACATAGTAAAACCTAGTCTCTCTCCTTCTCATTACAATAGGTATTTAAACTATGTCTACCCTAACTATCTTCCATGTTAGCAGGATAGCACGTTTGTTGAATTACTCTTCTGCCCTCTTCCTTGTGTCTCGCTTACGACGAGTTTTCTAGCTTGACCAAGCTTGACCGTAACAAAGAGCTCCTCCATTTCACGATGCCTCCACAATAAAGCTCCAAACCCTTCTCTGTGAAGAATAATGGCATAAACCTCCATTGTTGTAGTCCTTAAATGGCAGAGACGTTGAGATATTTTAGGAAGAATTAATTGAATATTAATTGGAATTGATTTAGATTCCTTTAATAAAATTTCTTACATGCCTTATTTAAATTCCAGCCATTACAAAATCCATTTGATTTTCATATAAGTTCATGTGAACTTAACATGCGAGAACAAGTTAGACTGTTCTGATTATATAATCACATATTATTTTGTCATGAAATTTGGAAACTCCTAATAAGAAGATTTTTTTTCCAAATTTGAAATTATAAATTGAGAAACTAGGAAACATTTTGAAGCTTTTTAGAACTCTAATTGATTAAAAATGATGAAATCCTAATACTTTAGAACCAATATGTTTGATCAATTCAGCTAAACATAATAATCCAAGAGGCTTGACTTGATCAAACTTATCA
>CM039477.1:4177245-4229741 GCA_022433065.1 Begonia loranthoides | reverse complement strand
TTGGAGTTTCCGGTGAACAATTTTGGTTGGTCGAAGGTATTATTTTCAAATTTGATTTTCTTGTCTCTGTTATGGCATATTGTGGATTTTTAGATTTTTGCTTTTTGGGTTTTACTAGTTAAAATTCTGGAATTTTGAATGGCCGGAGGTTGGAACAAAACTGCCAATTTTTCGTCGCCCTATTTACCTCGACTACAGAACAACGAAACGCGACTCGGCTAACATTGAGTCGCGATGTTCATTCCTTTTAATCTCAAATCGTGAGGCGACTAGCTGAGACAAGAGTCTTGGCCAAAGGAAGAATCGTCTACTAGGAAGGGGAAGACAATGCTCGTCACTCTCTCTGCGTTTTGGCCAAAGGAATGGACCGTGCTCCAGTGTGAGCTACAGACCAAGTAATCGCTGGGTGCAAAACCCTAAGCTTGATCAAAATATTTATGTGTCTTTTACAATCACCGAGCATCGCTTTATTTTGTGATATATCTATGGCCTGGTGTGCTTGGAGTCTATGAGTGACTCAATTTTTACTGAGATTTTTATTTAATACAACACGAGCATATTTTAATTATATACCTCATGTAACATCCCGATAATTTAAGATGAATAATTATTGGGATATTACCATGAACGTTGAAACGTTAAGCTTTTGAGTAATTTATGAAACGTTTGTCCCCATATAATTGAATTGGTGAAGTTACGAAAAATTGGCGACTCGTATTTAGAAGTGTTATGTGACGATGTATTTAAGGAAAATCAAATTGAGTGTGAAAATATGAGGGAGTGTGAAGAAAATGAACCTTGGGGGCGCATGAGGACGCCATTTTGCGTCCTAAAACTCAATATTTTCGAAGTGCGGACGCTGGCTGGAGAAGGGTGGACGTTGCGGATGGGATGATTGGAGTCTGCATTGAATCTATCCAATTTTGATTCACGCGGACGACACCATTCGGACGTTGCGAACGACTAAATGGCGTCCGAAACCAGATTTCGGACGGTACGGACGTATGGTTAGGACGCCATTTGCTGTGTATTTTTGGATTTTTGGACGCTGCGTCCGAATGACAGCAGTGTTGCGAAATAAAAGTCAGAAAATTTGACGAAATTTGGGTTGACTATCGGGATATTACCAACAACGTATTCATTAAATCATATATTATGAAAATTAACGTAATCAAAATAAAATAAATGTCAATTTACTAAAATTATGGGGAATTGAGTAATTAAATTAATTGTTAATATATATATATAAATAAATAAAAATAAATGAATTAAGTAATTTAAAAAGAAGGAATGGCCAGTGGGCATTCCTTAGTGTCTGAGATCCGATGAGAGGGAGAGAGGGCGACGACTCGCGGGAGACGCCGTTCGGCGTGCGGCGTGCGGCGTGAGGCTGTCGGCGTCGTGAGTCGGGATTCACGGCGAGCTAGGGCTCGCGTTCGGGTGGCGGCATCCAGCGAACGGTGCCGAACGAATCGGAGCTTCGGCCGCGGGTCTTGTTCCGGCGACAATTCAAGGTTGGGTTACTCTTCTTTTTCCCTGTTCTGTCGATTGGTTGTGGTCTGGAGGCGTCGGTTTGTGGCCGAGAGATGAAGATGGCTGGACTATGAACTCTCGGGTTTCTGTGTTCCTCCAGGACAGTCGAGAGTTGAGTTGCTCTTGGGTGAGCCGAGGAAGATGAGAAGCAGAGAAGGGTAAAGATGGAGGACAGAACTGGAGCTCTGGCCGAGAACTCTGGTATGATTCAATTCTGTTTTCTCTGCTACTTTAGTTTGGATTCTGTAATGGACGTTCTGTAAGACTTAGGCTTGGGTTTTTGGATGGATAACGCCTCTGTTGTAGGATCTGCAACTTGATTGATTGTTGGAATATGTTCTATATGGCTTGTACACTCCTTGTTGATGGCTTATGCATGAATTGTGTTGGAAAGGTTGGTTGTTGTTGGATAAAGTCTGCTGCCGTCCTATTTGGATAAAAAGAATGATAAGCATGATTTGTTGGTTAATAAGTTTTGTTAAAGGAAATTGTTATTCAATGTGCAATCATTTTAGTATGACATTAAATGGGAATACTATCATGCGTTCTTCAAATACAATGTTGTTCTTGCTTACTAAGAAAAATGGATAAGAGATGTAATTGATATGGTTAGTGCCCTATTGATTTGGATTAATTCATGTATCAGTTAAACGTATGTTAGAAATTGGATTAGGATATTGTGATGGAATATGTTTCGTTTTAGGTGGTAATGGATTCTTAGAATGTATATGCAATTAAGAAGTTAATCAAAATACGTTATTGATTGTGAAGGTATCGGAAAGAGGAAGAAGCATAACGACGGAACGCTTATGCGCATGAAGCTGGAGGTAAGGATTGGGTTGTCTTGGCCTTGAGCCCTACACCCAAGTAAAGTGTGTGTGAGTTGTGTCGTGAGAATTAAATTAAGAAGAGAGCACGAATGAAATTTGAATTATGATGATGTGAATACGACGATATAAGTGGTTAATGGAACAAACGAAGGAAAAAGGGTTTAGTTAACTAAACAAACAAAAGGAAAGGTTTAGTTAACTAAACAAGTGAATGAAAAAGTTACGCATGAATATTGTAAGTTGTTTCGGGTTTCCACTGCTTTTTTTAAATAAGGATTTCAAACTAGTTAATGAATAATGAACTTAAATGAATACTGAACTTAACTGGTAACTCTTATGTCTTGATTCGGATTAAGAATCTTCTTAGATTCATTTAGCATGCCTGTTCAATTATTGACTCTCAAGCATGTTTGTTTAGACTAGCTTTCGATGAACATGTTTAATTAATGATATGTGCCGCACGTTACTTTATTGTCTTATTGTGTTCATGTCATTTCAATTATTGTAATTCTTTATATGCGCAAATTCAAGTATAATATGTTTACTTCAATATGCTTTTCCTTTTTCATTTAAGTATGCTATTTCTCATTGTGATTTGTTTGCCAGGAAAAGTAGATCGAGTCCATGATAATAGAAACCAAGTAGGGGGTAACCTCCGGGGAGGTGCCCACATGCATAAGTGAGGAAAACGAAAAGACTACAGGAATAGAAAAGAACCCAAAAAGGCGAGAATATGCCGGAATAGAAAAGAACCCAAAAAGGCGGGTATATGCCGGAATAGAAAGAACGAACCCAAAAAGGAGGGTATATGCCGGGATATACCCGGAACTAGGGAGTTGGAGTAGATGGGTAGTCCGGATTTAGCCTAGCTACTAGGATACACCCCTACCAAGACGGGAAAGGGACTAGTAGCCCACAGGGGGTTAGTTTCCGTACAGCTATGTCATCTCAAAGGAAAATCTCCAATCTCCAAGCTCGATGTACGAGTTTAAAGAACGAACAAAGAACAAGAATGTAATGAAAGAAGTTGGATTGGTGGCCCCATTCCAACAAGAACTAAAGAGAGAAATGCATAATTGTTTTTCCCCTCTCCTTACTGAGCGTAAGCTCACGTCCTTACTTGTGGTGTAGGTACAATGACGAACAGATAGTAAACGAATGAGAAGAAGATGAGAAACGCATAATGACGCAGAGATGGATGATTTCGCACGCACAGGATTCGGACTGGCAAGGCAAAGACAAATGTAAGTTAACGGCTATGAAATAAATGATAGAAAAAGATAAAGAAAAAGATTTCGAATCAATGAAGTAATAGTTCAATTTTAATTGATAGACGAAATGTTTGAACCGCGTAGTAATTCCTTTAAAAGATTTCTTACGCTTCTCTCATGATTTTTAAATGATTATTTTTAACGCTTCCGCATAATTAATAAGTTGGTTTTCATGACGAGTTTTCATAAAGAGTTAGTAGCGATTCGGATTTACGCACTCTGTTTTGTTTTAAAAAGAAAATTTTAAATTTTTACGCATTTTAATTGCTTTAAGAAAATCTGGGTCGTTACACCTCATATTAGTGAATTGTTTTCAAACACATGCCCTGTTGTATAAATTTTCTAAAATGAATTTATAAAATACGAGTTATTAGATCATGCATGCTAAAATATTGTTTTCAATAAACTATTGTAAATTTAATCTAATCCTTATTTAGTTAAGTCAACTTACTCTAATGACACTTTTTTAGGATTTTATCAGTCAAACTTTCAGTTGCAGAATCAAGACTAAATTCGGTGGAATTTATTTTATTTTTTAGTATTTTTTAATAATTTAACCTTGAGAGACTTTTAGTGAGCTAAATTTCATGATAGACAATTGCATTTCTATTTTTATTTTTCGCAGAGTCTTTTATTTGGATTATATTAATATGTTATTTGATATTAATTGTTGGACATGTTAAGCCTATATTTGTTGGGTTTTGACTTACAATTAAATGTTTTAAAACTTATATTGCTAATTAATAAATTTAAAGTGAAAAAAGGATGAGCGATTTGGTTTTTCGGGTCTAGTTATTCTTGTTCTGTCTTGAATCCCTTGAGCGTCGTGACAAACTTTCTCACAAAAGTCTTTATACTTTGAATTTTCTTTGAGTTTGAAGATGAGGTACTTTTTATAATGGCAAGCTTCTTATTTTTTATGGTCTTAGACATAAATAAAATTGATAATTGTTATAGTTTGAATATCATAATTCTATTTTGGTCTAACCTGAAAAAGACCAGTCTCACATAATTGAATAACAAATTGATTTGTAGTGGGAACAAAGGAATCATGCTAATAAGTTTGATATTGTCTCCTCAATGGTATGGACCATATTTGTGGAATATTATCCACTTTAAGCAAAAAATTCGCATAGTTTTGTTTTTAGAATTAGCCCAAAACGTGTTGTACTAGGTAGGAAGAAGAACCTTACTTATAAATCATTCACTTTTCATTCTCCTAAGGGATGTGGGATTGTGCACTCCTACTGATGTGGGTTGAATCCTCATAATCAAAACATATTGGGTCATCTTTGCCTTCACAGAGCAGACTGCCACACTTTGGGGCCTGACATCCTCGTCGGCCACACTTCCAGTTGGGGATTGGTTTTAATACCATTTGTGGAGTCCTCCAATGCTTATAATACAATATTGTCCTCTTTCACCCGAAGCCCATACAATTTTTTTTTTTTTTTTTTGTTAGCCCAAAATACGTTTTACTAGATAAGGAGGAGAATTCTACTAATAAATCATTCACTTTTTACTCTTTCAAACGATGTGAAATTGTACACCTGCACTAGTATGGGTTGGGCCCTCACAAGTAACAGCATTTTGGGTCTTCATTGCCTTTGTCACGGCCCAAATAGGACCCGAGACAGAACGAGGAATGACCCGGCCCAAAAAACTGAATCGTCCAACCCTTTTTCTCTTAAATTTTATTAATTAACAGCGAAAGACTTAAAATATTAATATTATGCCAGGGCCCGACAAACATGGGCTTAACAGGTCTAACAGTGATATCCGATAGCATAGTAATATAATCCAAAATAAATAATTGTGTAGAAATTAAAAATAAGATTACAGTTATCCAAATGAAATATATCTCGCAAAATGGTTTCTCATGGATAAACTATTACAGTACAAAAATAAAATAAAATCCTTGTTGGGGCTAAATCTTAACTCGGCAAATTGAAGACTGGTTGATAAAATCCTGAAAAATGTTATTTGGAGTGAGTTGACTAAACTCAGTAGGGATTATGTTTTTAAAGAAAAAATTTAATTAAAATGCTATTTAAGCATGTATGAATTTAAAAACTCATTTTATAAATTTCTTTCAGAGAAAAGATGTACAAAAGCGCACGTATGTGAAATCACCCACTAATATGTGGTATATAATTAAAATAAGCTCTTGTTGTACAATTTAAAAATTTCAGTAAAAATGGAGTCACTCACGGACTCCGAGCACACCATGTCATAAGCATATAATAGAATAAAGGCGATACGAGGCGATCGCAAAAGCCAAATAATACCCTGATCAGGTTTAGGAATTCGCAACCCAAGGACACGACACATGCAACTGTCCTATTACCTATTTGCACTTTAGGGATTCAAACCCATTGACATTTGAAAAATCTCCTATTACCCAATTCAATAACAAACAAACACATTTTTCACTGTAGAATGTGTGAAAATAAAATGGACCTCAAATCGGGTCAATTAAACTTGATTTTGTACGACCAAGTTGATTTAGAAATATTTGAATGCATGTTTAACTGAAACGTATATAGTGAAAATAAAATATAATATAAAAATCTGACGGTCATAAAATGGACACGTCGATTTAGTATGAGATAAATCTCAAAATATTCATTTTTGAAAAGAATCATGAAATGCAGTGCATAAAATAAACATCTACCTCAAAATATAGTTCACACTGACAAGGTTCAATGTCCAATTAGTCGAAATCCAAAGTCCACAGGATCTTTTAATCAAGTTGGATACCTATCAAAAAATATGGTATGAATTATTAGGTCAAATTCCATATCTGATTATACCTAATTTAATTTAATCCAAAATAATTGGGTATGGAAAAAACTCATTCCTAGCCCAAAATTTTAAGCCCAACTAGAATCTAATTTTTGGTCTATTTCAAGCGGTACAAGAGAGCAGGTTCAATTGAACCTTAAAATCATGGCCCAATGTGGGCTAGTTCAACTTCACCCAAACTGGACCGCAGCCCAAGCCCAGTCCAGTCTGCTGGACGAGATGATTCAAGCGAGTCATCCTCGTCTATGCATCTCTGCCTCTCTGCAGAAGAGATTTTCGGAAGCTAAACGACATCGACATGATCAACGTTGTCTCCGGCCAAGGTTTCCTTGTTGAGCCATCCATCAAACTGAATCGAGGTTGGATTCGAGGCGACTAGCGCCATAACCCAACGCTTCCTGAACTGCAAATCGTCATTTTTTTTTCAATGATTCCACTCAGAATTAAGTAAAAAATTTCCACAATCATCAACCAAGGTTCTCCTCTTAACCATAATCAATTATCAACAATTTAACCTTCTTGATAAAACAAGTAACCAGAGGCAAAACGAAATGAAAAATCAAAGCTTGTACCTCACGGATTACAGGCTTCCGATCTCGCAAGACCTAGTATTTTGCTGTGGATATTCGACGCCTAATTCATCACCAAACACCCAAGGTTCCCTTAACGATTTCAATCAACTTTCAGGCCTAAATTTAAAAATTGGAAGATTACACAGTTGGGAGAACGAGAATTACCGCGACGAATGACTGTGGTATTCCAAGATCTGACCGTCTAAGCTTGCGTGAATCCTTCCAAGAATTAACTAAATCTCATAACCTTGAACTAGGATTTTAAAACTTACAGAATTGAAAGGAGTTTGTTTTACCTCGGACGATTTCTCCTGATGCAAAAACGGAAATTCTCAACCTTTAACTTCGACACCGTTCGAGAGGAAATGGATCACAGGAGACGAATGTTGAGGCGATAAAGATGGGAGGACCGGTTTCTAAAAAAAAAATTTGAAGAAGAAGAAGACGATTCGGGGAGAATCCATCTCTCCCACGATAAATTCGCAGCTGCCATCATTGAGGGAAATACGTTTCCAGTAACGTATGTTTCCCCAAATATCATTCTTCATTTTTTTTGATGGGCCTACTAACGGGCCAAATATTACAGCCTTCACAGAAAAAACTGCCACACTTTTTATTTTTTAATTTTCTTTAAAGGTTTTTATATTTCATTATTTGACACTGTTAAACTCTCATCTATTATTTTGTTTTTCACTCAGTGAATTCTTTTTTCTCTTCTTGTGATTTTGTTATTATGGCAATTTAACTAAACAAGGAAAGACAGAACTAACAATAGAGCAACATACGTATCGTTAAATGAAATATAGCACAACTAAATAATGACAAGAGTTTTTCATTTAGATCTTGATCACTCTCTTTTCTTCTCTTTTTATATGGTGTTTCTATGTAATAATAATAGAAATTTAGCATCATTGAAATTTTCACAAAAGATTTTATGGGATGACTTGAATTTTTCAATTTTTATTTAATAATATTAATGAAAATATATATATGATAAAAATATTGATTAAATTTTTAGAATTATTAATAACTACAAAATTAAACTTTTAAAATTGTTAATAATTAATCAAAGAAATTACAAAAATAAGAATAATAAGAAGTACAAACGTCATCATCAACGAATAACTAAAAATTTAGAAAATTTCTTGTTTAAAAATCATTTTTATGCTTATACAGATGGTCCTATGGAGATAGTAATTATTAAAGAAAACTAAGAAGTTGCTAGTTTTAGTTCACACTAGTTTTACAACGTATATTCATAATGGTATCATTCGCATCGATATACTTGCATAATGTTACAATAAAATCACGAGTTCTCATATTATTCAAACTTAGAAATGTAATATTATGATGAGTATAACATTTAATCATAAATAAATAAATTTTTAAAAATGAAATTTGTATAATTATCACCTATTTTGTGGGATTGGTTAGGGAATTGATTTGGGTTTTGAGCAGCAAACCGAAAGAAACTTAGAATTGAACTTCCAAGGAGAAAAACAAGGGTGCTACATCGCTGGAAAACTCTAAATTTTTGGAGGCACGAACGAATCTAAATTTTTTCTCCATGAACTATTAAAATAGTTTCAATATTTCAAATTAAAGATTGGATTTTTGAGATTAAGTTTTTCGATTAATTGATGTAAATCATGTTTTGTTTTTCAATTAATTGATAATTTTTTATTGTTTGGGTTTTTCGATTAATATAAGCAACGTATTATTTTGTTTAAGATCATATGAAATTATCTTGTGAAAACAAGTTAGAGTGTCCTAACAAAAAATTTTCGCATATTATTGTGTCATGAAATTTGGAAATTCCTAATAAGAAGATTTTTTATTTTCATAATTTAAAATTATTACGCCAAAAGAGAAATCGAGAAACTATCAAAGGTTTTTAAAACTCTAATTGAATAGAAAATGATGAAATCCTAATACTTTAGAAGCAATGTTTGATCAATTCAGCTAAACATAATAATCCAAGAGGCTTGACCTTGAAGGAATAAAATATGTGGGTTGTTGATGATTGACAAAGAACTCAATTCTTGAATTGCATGGAGAAATTAATGTTGTTTAGAAGATTAAATATGATCCATAATTTATGGTGACTTTAGAATAGAATATTCTAAATTCCAAAAATTATATTCTTCAAAATTAAAATATTAATTTGTAGAAGAAAATAATAATAATTTGCGTACAAGTGTATAATAAAAAAAAAAAAACCAACCCTTAAATGTGAATGCTATAGAGTAAGAGCTGAACAACGAAACTTTGATCCAAATGTTACCTTGGTAAGAGAGAGAAAGTTAGAGTAGGAAAGAGAGAGAGTTCTAGACCAAGCAGAGATAGTAGATTATAGAAGTAGATAATGTGCACTAAATAAATATTCGTAATATTTATTAAAATAACATGCATGAAAAATTAGGAGGCAATGAAATCTTAATTTATGCAATTAAATTGGATCCCATCAAAATAATAACAACAGTTAATGAATATTAAAAATAATAATAATCCCCTTTTAAAAAACAAGTTAGGTCACAACAATAAACAAATTGTAACAAATGTATAATTCGATAGACATTTGGATCATATTATAGTTATAAATAAATACTTGCTTTATTAAATGACTCGATAAATGAGACTTAGGAACGGATTTTTAGAGTTGGTACTAGTTTTCTAATAAGACAAAATAAAATGAGACCTAGTAACAGATGTATAAATGGACAGACATTTGGGTCATATTATAATTATAAATAAATATTCGCTTTCTTAAAAGATTCGACAAATGAGACCTAGTAACATATTATTAGATAGGTACTAGTTTTCTATCTGCTCAAGACAATTAAAGTAAATGATCATGGACTCATTGAGACTCCTAGTTGTAAAATCATGACTAAATTCGGTGAAATTTATTTTATTTTTTAGTATTTTTTAATAATATCACCTAGAGAAATTTTTAGTGAGGTAAAATTCAATGATAGACAATTGCAATTTCTATTTTTATTTTTCGAATAGTCTTTTATTTGGATTATATTAATATGTTATATAATATTAATTGTACAATTAAATATTTTAAGACTTATGCTACTAATTAATAAATTTAAAGTGAGAAAAGGATGGACGATTTTATTTTTCGGGTCTGGTCATTCCCGTTTTGTTTTGAATCCCTTGAGTGCCGTGACAAATTTTGTCACAAAAGTCTTTATACTTTGAATTTTCTTTGAGTTTGAAGATGAGCTACTTTTTATAATGGCAAGCTTCTTATTTTTTATGGTCTTAGACATATAAAATTGATAGTTGTTATAGTTTGAATATCATAATTCTATTTTGGTCTAGCTTGAAAAAGACCATAGTCTCACATAATTGAATAACAAATTGATTTGTTGTGGGAACAGAGGAATCATGCTAATAAGTTTGATATTGTCGCCTCAATCGTATGGACCATATTTGTGGAGTCATCTCGTGCTCCTATAACAATATTATCCGCTTTAAACTGAAACTTGCACAGTTTTGTTCTTGGAGTTAGCCTAAAACGTGTTGTACTAGGTAGGAAGAAGAGCTCTACTTATAAATTATTCATTTTTCATTCTCCCAAGGGATGTGGGATTGTGCAATCCCACTTATATGAGTTGGACCCTCATAATCAAAAGCATCTTGGGTCGTCTTTGTCTTCACAGAGCAGAATGTCACGCATAGAGGTCTGACATCTTTGTCAACCACACTTCCAGTTGGGGATTGGTTTTGATACTATTTGTGAAGTCCTCTAGTGCTCCTAGTACAATATTGTCCACTTTGTCCCGAATCCTGTACGATTTTTTTTTTTTTTTTGTTAACCAAAACATGTTTTACTAGGTAAGAAGAAGAACTCTGCTTATAAATCATACACTTTTTATTCTTTCAAGCGATGTGAAATTGTACACCTACACTGGTATGGGCTGGGCCCTCACAAGTAACAGCATTTTGGGTCGTCATTGCCTTTACATGGCAAACTGCCACACTATTATTTTTTAATTTTCTTTAAAGGTTTTTATATTTCATTATTTGATGCTCTTAAACTCTCATCTATAATTTTGTGATCTTGATCACCCTCTTTTCTTCTCTTTTTATTTGGTGTTTCTATGTAATAATAACAGAAATGAAAATTTTAACATCATTGAAATTTTCACAAAAGATTTTATGTAATGACTTGAATTTTTCAATCTTTATTTAATAATGCTAAGGAAAGTATAAATGATACAATTATTGATTAAATTTTTAGAATTATTAATAACTACAAAATTAAATTTTTAGAATTGTTAATAATTTATCAAAGAAATTACAAAAATAAGAATAAAAAGAACGATAAGAAGTACAAACGTCATAATAAAATCACGAGTTCTCATATCATTCAAATTTAGAAATATAATATTATGACGAGTATGACATTTAAACATCGACCAAGATCATAAATAAGTAAATTTTTAAAAATTAAATTTGTATAATTATCACCTATTTTGTGGGATTGGTTAGGGAATTGATTTGGGCTTTGAGCAGCAAACCGAAAGAAACTTAGAATTGAACTTCCAAATTTTGAATTTTTGGAGGTACGAACGAATCTAAATTTTTTCTCCATGAACTATTAAAATAGTTTCAATATTTCAAATTAAATATTGGATTTTTTAGTTTAAGTTTTTCGATTAATTGATGTAAATCATGTTTTGTTTTTGAATTAATTGATAATTTTTTATTGTTTGGGTTTTGATTTGCTAGAAAATATGGAGGAATCCAATGAAGAACGACTCATGGAAATCCTTGATTCTTCGATCTCTCAATTGCAGCAAATGACAATCCGACTTATAGATTTCACAACCTATTTTGAAACAAAAGTTAAAATTTATCCACCCTTGTTTCTGCAATCCCAGCAAGAAGAGCTCCTCCATTTCACGATGTCTCCACAATAAAGCTCTAGACCCTTCTCTGTGAAGAACACTGGCATAAACCTCCATTGTTGTAGTCCTTAAATGGCAGAGACGTTGGCATATTTTAGGAAGAATTAATTGAAATTGATTCAGATTCCTTTAATAAAATTTCTTACACGCCTTATTTAAATTCCAGCCATTACAAAATCCATTTGATTTTTATGTAAGTTCATATGAAATTATCATGCGAATACAAGTTAGAGTGTCCTAATAAAAAGTTATTGCATATTATTGTGTCATGAAATTTGGAAACTCTAATAAAAAGAATATTTTTTTTTTTTCAAAATTTGAAATTATTATGACGAAAGAGAAATCGAGAAACTATGAAAAAAATTCAAAGGTTTTTAAAACTCTAATTGAATAAAAATGATGAGATCCTAAAACTTTGATCAATTCAATTAGACACAATAATCCAAGAGGCTTGACTTGATCAAACTTCTCAAACAAAAATAGTATATGCGGCAACATGTGCCATAGAGGAATAAAATATGTGGGTTGTTAGAAGATAATGATTAGAAGATTAAATATGGTCCATAATTTATAGTGAATTTAGAATAGAATATTCTAAATTCCAAAAATTATACTCTTCAAATTAGCTAGGGGTGTGCAAACCGAACCGGAACCGAAGAACCGAACCGAAACCGATCGATTCAGGTCGGTTTGGTTCGGTTTTGCATACCAAAAAACCGAGGTTTGGTTCTTTTTTGTGAGAACCAAGTGTTTTGGTTCGGTTATCGATTTTGGTTTCTCAAAACCGAAATCGAACAGCATAAATAAGTTTATAGGACTTTTTTTGGGAGTTCCACGTTCGGTCATTTGTGCCTCCGCCTCTGAAGTGATCTCAGCTCCAAAGGACCTAATACCTAATTTCTGGACAAAACTCTATTTTGGAGAGAGAAAAGAGAGAATAATTTTAGTGTTATCAATTGTGTTTTTTTTTTTTAATTTTTATACAATTTTATTATAATATTTGAAAAAAAAAATTAAAAGAGAAAAAATCGAAACCGAACAGAAACCGGAATCGAGATTTTGGTTCGGTTCTAATTTTTCCTACAACCGGTTTAAGTTTTGTAATTTCAAAATCGAAACCGATCGGTACGGTTTGATTTTACATCAAAATCGAACCGAACCGAACCATGCACACCCCTAAAATTAGCCCATTCCAAAATTAAAATATTAACTTGGAGAAGAAAATAATAATAATTTGTGTACAACTGTATAATAATAAAAAAATAAGCCAACCCCTTAAAGTGAATGCTATAGAGTAAGACAATGTGCACTAAATAAATATTCATAATATTTATTAAAATAATATGCAATGAAATTTGATCTTAATTTATGCAATTAAATTGGATCCCATCAAAATAATAACGACAGTTAATGAATATTAAAAATAATATTAATCCCCTTTTAAAAAAACAAGTTAGGTCACAACAATAAACAAATTGTAACAAATGTACAATTGGATAGACATTTGGATCATATTATAGTTATAAATAAATACTTGCTTTATTAAATGACTCGATAAATGAGACTTAGGAACGGATTGTTAGAGTTGGTACTAGTTTTCTAGTAAGACAAAATAAAATTAAAATTAAATGAGACCTAATAACAGATATATAATTGGACAGACATTTTAAGATGGAATTCAAAAATAAAACTGTAAAGACTTTTATCCAAAACTAAAAATATTGTACTGTTAAGATTGAGGCTCGACACCAATAATATAAATTTTTTACATTGTTTGTCATTCACACAGGATCTCAAAAATATTAATTTCTGTGTCTCAAAAGTGTGAAAGCTGCAGGAGTATGCACTGAACAACGAAACTTTGATCCAAAAGATGCCTTGGTAAGAGAGAGGAAGTCCGAAGTTAGAGTGGGGAAGAGAGAGAGTCCCAGACTTGGACTCAGCAGAGATACTCGATTATAGAAGTAGATAGTGTTCATTAAATAAATATTCGTAATATTTATGCAATTAAATTGGAACCATCAAAATAATAACAACAGTTTATAAATATTAAAAGTAATCTTAATCCATTTTTAAAAAACAAATGTATAGTTGGGTGGGTAGATATTTGAGTCATATTATAAAAAAAGACTCCACAAATAATAAGACTTAGGATTAGGAACGTACTAGTTAAATAAGTACTAGTTTTCTACCTGCTTCTGACAAAATTAACTTAAACCATGGATGGACTCACTCTAATCAGCATACTTTCTAAGCAGGAAAAGTAAGACACAGAGAAATGGACTAACAGGGAAAGAGAGACTCGCTCTACACTGATGAAATCTATAAATAGGGATATGTGCGTAGCAAGACTCCTCACCCCTCAAACAAAAAAACAAGTATTCGGAGCTCATCAACCAGATAGCTTGTCCAACAATGGCCAAGATCATTCATCTTCTTCCAGCTTTTGCCCTACTGGCATTAGTTTTCTCCTTTACTACTTCAGCTTCAGACCCTAGTCCTCTTCAGGACTTCTGTGTAGCCATTAACGATACCAAATCTGCAGGTTCTACTTTGAGTTTTATAATATGCTTTCTACTTCACCTTTTTTCTCTACCAATTTTTTCTCTATCCATTTGCCTAAATATAGTCAACCTATCACTTCGACACAACGAAGAATAATAAATTATGTGTATGCATGAGTGAGTAAACAACAAATGAAAACCATAAATTCTTCTTTTCGAGAATATTGTTCAGATGTCACTAAATTATTGAGTTGGAGTGTAACTTGTTACTTATAATTTCGTTTGTTTTGATTCTTTGTTTTTCTATTTGTAGTGTTTGTGAATGGAAAATTCTGCAAAAATCCAAACCAGGTGACCGCAAATGACTTCTTCTTTCCCGGCCTAGACAAGGCAGGTAAGATAACTACTCCAGTCGGCTCGAAAGTCACTCCAGTGAACGTCAACAACTTACCTGGACTCAATACGCTCGGAATATCTCTCGCTCGTATCGACTACGCACCAAAAGGCCAAAACCCTCCACACACCCACCCTCGAGCCTCTGAAATCCTAGTTGTGGCCGAAGGCACTCTTCTCGTCGGATTCGTCACATCCAACCCCCCCACTGGTAAAAATCAACTCTTCACTAAAGTTCTGAACAAAGGGGATGCGTTTGTTTTCCCCGAGGGACTCATTCATTTTCAATTTAACATTGGATATACAAATGCAATTGCCTTTGCCGGGCTCAGTAGCCAAAATCCAGGAGTCATTACCATTGCTAATGCAGTGTTTGGGTCCTCTCCTCCCATTTCTCTAGATGTTCTCACTGGCGCATTCCAAGTTGATAAAAACACTATCGCTTACCTTGAAAAGCAATTCTAGTAAAATAATAATTAGAGTTTTGTTATGTTTTGACCTGACACTTGATTATCAATAATTTCGAATCTATATTATGTGATTGTTATGATGTATTTCATATTTTAATTATGTTAAATAAGTGAATCATTATGATTCACAAATGAAATAAAATGGTGTTTAAATGTATTTATATCATCGTAATTTATCTATCTCTCTTTATCTCTATCTATCTCTCTCTCTTTCTATATATATGAAAGTACAGGATAATCAAATTTATAACATCACTATTTTTGCTAAATAGTAAATTTTTGTTTACTTTGAGTGATGACCTGTGTGGCTTTGTGTTGAGGAAAACCACCTAAATCAAATATGCTGAATATGATTTTTCCAATCTTTAGTACCTAATTCGAATCACAAACAAACACCGCAAACGCAATAATAGTCGAGATAACAAACTAATCAAATCAACAAGAAAACCCCAAATTGGGTAAAAACCACGGGATCGATTAGGCAGCTTAAAACTTCCACTATCAACGATAATAATGGGTACAACTAAGTATCAATACAGGACAATCATCACCTATCAAGATGGAATCGAGAGAGGAACAAAAACGGACAAGAGAATCCGATTTCTCTTGTTCGTGTATAACCTGCGAGATGAACTTACAGACGTCAAAACAAAATCTCTACCGTTCAGAATGTTACCTAGAACGTCACAAACACACTGTCCAAGTTTCACGTTGATCCAACGGTTGAAACGCCAGCAAATGGAGAATTTCCGAGGCTGCATGGGAAAAATACGAGTCTGCCTTCTCCCTGTTGCGTTTTCTTCTCTCTCCTGTTCTGTTTATCCCTACCGCTTTAGGGTTATATAAAAACCCTTTAAAAAATTTGACTCTCCCTTCAATAAGGGTGTGGGCCCCTTGTCCAGCTCACAAGAGCCGAACACAACACTTTGCTCTTAAATTTTACCTAAAAAGTTCTTATATTAATTAGAGATAAAATATTAAGGAAAATAACAAATCAACTATCGTACTTTGTGATCAATGATAAGTTAATCACTAAAGTATTTTTGCTAATAACTTTTTCATGTAATAATTATTTTTCTAATCCTAAGTGATTTACAGCAAATATTAAATTAAACTACAGCAAATATAAGAGAAGGGTTACGTTCGTTCTTCAAGTTTCTTACTTAGAGATCCTTAATCACTCAACCTCCCCGGTTGATGATGATTTACTTCATGGGTCTCAACCAAATCTTTATAGATTGTTCTTGAAGTGTCACCCCCTAGATTGATCTTCACGGACATCAATCTAAAATTTGACTATTGCAGGGCGTCACCCTTTGTTCACCAATTGTGTACAAGTTTACGAGACCTAAAATACAAGTTAGAATCTAACTCTCAAATAAACAATCTCAAGTTTGGGGATGAGAGAGTTAGGCATAGGCACTCATTTGGTGAAGAAAAATATAGAATATAAAATTTGCTAGTGCTTCGCTATATTTTCTTTCTGTTAAAATAAACTTCGGAGTGCATTCTATTTATAAACTTGTGAAACCGATTGACCACTTTCATTTTGGTCGACCGCCTCCCGATCATTGGAAACTAGCTCTTGCATTAAAAAGTCTGACCGGTCAACCGCCTTATCATATCGGTCGACCGCCTCTTCACATTTCAAAAGCTTCACTCGACTTTGTCAATTTTGCATTCGATCAAAAATCCAACTACTCGACCGCTTCCTTGACTGAAGAAAACCCGAGCTCGCTGTCCATTTTGCGGTCAATCTCTTTGTCCAAACCGGTCAACTGCCTCCGTGCTGTTTTGACTCTGGAGCTCACTGTAATATTTGCGGTCGATTTATTTGTCCAAACTAATTGCTTGCCTCTTCATATTTTTTAGCAAAATGGTCGACATCCTCTATTCTTTAGTCAACCTCTTCTCCTCGTTTTACATTTGTTAACTTCTCTAAATCCCAATGATCATACTATAAACTACATGAACTTAGAAAAACACGTTAGAAAGATAATAATACCCGCATTTTCTCTATCTCCTTTTTCCTTTCCTCACTCTTACAACTACTTCTGATGATTTTTCGAGTCGCTTCAGGTAGAGATGTTCAACACCACCACCATAAATCGATAGTTCCATTGAAAGCTTTGATTCATTATATAATTCATCAAAAATAGTCATGTCCTTTGGGAGAACGGGACTATCAAAATCGTCACAGGAAAAGTTTGAAACTTTAAATGCCCGCTAGCGATGATCCTGACGCTTCACCTACCGTTGTAAATCTCTTGGCGAGGAGAATCATTTGGACACAAAAATCGCTAGAATCCATGGTAGGATATAGTCCCCAAGCTTTGTCGAAAAAGTCAAGACCGCAACTTAAATCATTGATCCCACCATTTCGAGCGTCGTCTTAGAAAACCAACACTACCATTGGATTCTGGAGCTCGAAATCTTTAAGACCCGACCCCTTTTGTTCTGATCCGATGTCGTTTGCTGTCATCGGAAAAGTCACCGTCGCTGATCTCTGGAATGCTGCAGCATGACGTCATTGATTATGTCATTATCTAATGTGGCATTGACTGCTGACTGGGTGTTGAATGATGACGTGACATGTGATGTAAACTTTGACTTTTGATAGTTGACTTTGATGATATTATGTTGCTTTGACTTTTATATTGACAGTTTGCCCACATATTTTGAACTGCCTTGTAGGATGATATGCGCCTATAGTGGCAGGGGGTGAATTAGATATTGTAATTTTTTCGTGCGATATAATTAATTATATTTCCTAAGTGATTTATCAATAATAAATATGCAAGCAAGATATAAGAGTTAAGAGAAAGAGAGATAAACGAGTTTGTTCATGCGGTTTGGCAACCCAGCCTACTTTTGCACTTCAAGTTTTCGACTTGGAGATCCTTAATCCACTAACCTCCCCGATTAATGATGATTGGCTTCACGAATGTCAATCAAACCTTTACAAGTTAACTCTTCTTAAGGTATCACCCTTTCCTTTTGACTATTCTCGGGGCGTCACCCTTTTGATCATGGTTTGAGTACAACAGTATGGAATTGGAAATTAAAATATTAAGCTCAAACTCTCACAAATGAAACCTCTCACGTTTATGAGTAAGAGAATTAGGCTAAGCACACTAATGTAGACGAGAAAATGAGTATTGATTTTGGCAAAGCTTCGTTATGGTTTCTCTTCCTTAATTCTTTAATTCGGAGTGCCTCTTATTTATAAAACTGCTCGACCAATCGATCTCCTTCAATAGTATCTGACTGTTGGAATGTTACCGTTGTGAAATTCAATTGGGTCGATTGACCACTTTGTCCCTGGTTGACAATTCTTCACATTCTAGAAAACTAGCTCGAATCTATCTATTTTGCAATCGACCACTTCTGCGCCAATCGATCGCTTTTCAGCCGTCTAGAATTCGTGAGCAATCTATGATATTTTTGATCGACCACCCCTCACAAACTAGTCAACTGCATCCACTATTTTGGCTCTTCTTCAGCCTGACTGGTCGACCACCTCTTCTTCGAAATCGACCTTATTGGCCTAATAGACATTAGGATATTTGTTAATTAAGTTGTTTATTACGCATTTATTTGAATTAATAAATATGTTATATTTTTTTATTGGAAATAACCTTAAAATGGGTATTTGTGTTATTAACATGTTTGCCTAAGTCCATGTACCTTATAGGTTGAGTATTGGGACTTAGAAGATTTGAGAAATGCGAAAACAAGTGAAAAGGTCGACTAAAATAGGCAAATGGTCGGCCAAAATAATATGCACGAAGATCTGGTCGCCCAGTTAGTCAACCGCAAGTCAAAACAGATTGCTTCCTAATTTTGCGATCGAGCAAGCGGTCAAGCAAGGGAAAAATGGTCAACTGAAAAATAGCACAGAAGCTCGGAATTGAAACTGCAGTGGAAGCAATCAACTGCCAAGGAGGACAAGTCGACCGCTACCAAATATTTGGTCACAATAATGAAGAATATATTGCAGCGGTCAACAGATGAAAAGTGACCAGTCGACCGCTCCAGTATAAAAATGGACAAATTCTCCAATGGTAAAATTCCAACGGATAGAATTTTAATAGCTAGTACAGCAATCGACCGAAAGAGAGATGGTCGACCACTGGAGCAGTTTCTATAAATAAATGCACTCCAAATTGCATTTTACACTAATCCAAACGAGAGATAATCACATCGAAACGCTACCACACTTCATACTCATATTCTCTCACTGTATTTGAGTGTTTAGGCCTAGCTCTTCTATCTCCACACTTGAGATTTACATTTGAAGAGCTTAGGTTCTAAATTGTATTTTATGTTTCCGCTATTAGTAAACACTACATCAAGGGTAACGCCCCGCAATAGTCAAAGGCTAAATTGACACCCGAGAATATCAATCTAGAGAGTGACGCCCTGTGAATAGTCTTTAAAGATTTGTTTGACACCCGTGAAGTTAAACATCATCAATCAGGGAGATTGGGCAATTAAGGATCTCTAAGTCAGAAGCTTGGAGCGCAGATGTAAGCGGGATTTGCCGAACCGGATGAACATATTGGTGTCATCTCTCTATCCCTACTCTTTATATTTATTATTGTTTATTTATTTATATTTGTAATAAATCATTTAGGGATAGAAATATTAATATTGCACAAAAAAGTTTAGAACGCCTAATTCATCTTCCTTTTGTTGCCTTTTGTTGATGATGGAATAAATGTTTTAAACTTGCCTTTTGTTGTTATAAGCAAAAATTGAGCTTTAATTCAAAAACCATGAACAAATTATTTTGTGTCTTGAGTATAAATAAATTTGATAGAGTGCAAACATGTATTAGTGTTTATGATATATGGAAATCTCTTGAGCTAACACATGTAGGTACAAATGAAATTAAATGTGAAGAAAGCTCATTCTCCAAAAAAGAAGAAATGGCCACACATGAAGAATCATTCTCCGAAGATGAGGATTTGACAAGCATTTGCTTAATGGCCAATGAAAATGAGGTCAATAATTCATCTAGCGACTCTGATGATAATTTTGATGATAATGATGAATTGTTTGAAGCAGTTATTTAAACAATTTAACATGTTTAAGCGAAAGAATAAATTGTTGAAAAAGGAAAATGAAGATTTGATTAAGAAGCATGTTAGTATTGTTCAATCTTTTGAAAAAGAGTTTAGTGATTTGAAAATTAGGAATGAAGAATTAAATATTTTTATCAAATCACTTGAGAATGAAATTGGCACACTAAAAGTTAAAAACGATGATTTAAGTAGTGTTGTGCTTAATTTCACAAATGGGAAAAAAATTTTAAATATGCTCCTAGGAGAGCAAATGGTTACTTTTGACAAAGTCGGTATTGATTATAAACCTTTTGCTAAAAAGAAAAATTATAATAATATCTTTGTTTGCCCATCTATTTGTGATACTTATAATTGCTTAGGGCATAAATCTTTTGTTTTTCCATTGAACTTGAATGTTAACTTGAAATCTAATTTAAGTTTTAAATTTGTATGAGTTCCTAAATGAACCAAACCTATAACTAATTGACCAAAAAATTTTGAGTACCAAAGAAACCAAATTAATTTTTGTTGTAGGTTGGAGTTTCTCCCAATGAGCTTAAAGGGGATGGATAATTGAATATCTTATTTCAAACCCCTAACTATTATATGTTGTTCAATGACAAAAGGGGAGAATTAAATTGATTGAATTATTTGGTTTTAATGTTTGAATTTCTCCAATGACTTAATTTGGTACTTTAATAAAGGGGAAGAGAATTTCATTTTAATTGTTAATATAATAATTGGTATCATTCTTAAATTGTTAATCCTCATTTTTTTATGTAGAGTAAATGTAAAAAGGGGGAAATAATTTGGTTTGAAATATTGATTTGTTGATTTGTTTGTTAATATATTATGTATTTTGTCTTCTCTGTATATTCTTGTTGATAATTCAATAATGGGAGAAGAAAATAAATTGTTTTAATTGATTAAATGTAATACTCCTCCAATAATTTTATGTTTTGAATAATTACAAAGTGGGAGATTTTTTTTTACTTTGATTATGTCTCTCTAATGATTTCTTTTTTATTATAACAAAAATGGGGAGAAAAATGTATAAATTGTATAGCATGTTTGCATGTAATTAAAAGTTAAATATATTGCATAAACTAAGGGAAAGAGATCAAATTATGCAATACTATATGCACATGCTTAGGTAATTAAACAACTTAATAGGTTTTGTCATCATCAAAAAGGGGGAGATTGTTGACCTAATAGACATTATTTGTTTTGATGATGATGAATTTATTTGTTAATTAAGTTGTTTATTACTCATTTATTTGAATTAATAAATATGTTATATTCTTTATTGGAAATACCTTTAAAATGGGTATTTGTGCTATTATGTTTGCCTAAGTTCATGTAACTTATAGGTTGAGTATTGAGTTTAGAAAATTCGAGAAATGCAAAAACGGACGAAAAGGTTGACTAAAACAAGCAAATGGTCGACCAAACAATTGACTCAAAGAACTGGTCGACCAACTAGTCAACCGCAAGTCCAAACAAATTGCTTCTCAATTTTGTGGTCGAGCAGGCGGTCGAGATGGCAATGGAAGTGGTCAACAACCAAGGAGGATTGGTCGGCCGCTACCATATCAACCACTACCAAATATTCGACCGTAGTATTGAAGAATATATTACAGCGGTCAACCTATGAACAGTGACCGGTCGATCGTTCAAGTATAAAAACGGCTGAATTCTCCAACAATCGAATTCCAACGGCTAGAATTCCAACAGCTAGTAAAGCGGTTGATCGAAAGAGAGGTGGTCGACTGTTGTAGCAATTTCTATAAATAAATGCACTCCAAATTTCATTTTACACTAATCCAAACGAGAGAAAATCACATCGAAACACTGTCAAACTTCATACTTATATTCTCATACTATATTTAAGTGTTTGGGCCTAGCTCTTCCAACTCCACACTTGAGATTTACATTTGGAGAGCTTAGGTTCTAAATTATATTTTACGTTTCCATGATTTGTAAATGCTACATCAAGGGTGACGCCCCGCAATAGTCAAATGCTAGATTGATGCCCGAGAAGATCAATCTAGAGGGTGGTGCCCTGTGAATAGTCTGTTCAGGTTTGTTTTACACCCATGAAGTCAAACATCGTCAATCGGGGAGATTAAGCAATTAAGGATCTCCAAGTCAGAAACTTGGAGCACAGACGTAGGCGGGATTTGTCGAACCATGTGAACATATCGGTGTCATCTCTCTATCCCTACTTTTTATATTTATTATTATTTATATTTATATTTGTGATAAATCACTTAGGAATAAAAATATTAATATCGCACGAAAAAATTTAGAACAGATTTTTTGGACGAGTTGTTCCCCGTTCTGTATCCAATCTCTTGCTGGTCGTGACATATAATAACAATATAAATTAAATTCATCTTTTGTTCAAATCTGTTGTTTATTATTAATCAATCAAAAGGCAGCATAGTTAGGCCTTTGAATCCAAAGCAAGAATGGTGGTGAGGTTTATAGGGTACATGTAGGTTGTTGAGCCAGAAAAAATCTGCTGCACTATGATCCGATTGGCCCTCTCCGACGGATGGAATGGGTCCCAGAAGGCGTACACGTCTCGGTTCGGACACAGGTTCGATGCCGGAGTGCAAAGCCCAAGCCCATTGTACGGTCCTTGTCCACAACACGCTATTTTTGACGTGACGAATCCTACTCGATCGTACAAAATAATCAAAAAGAATTTGTAATTATCGATGAATATGTACAAAATAATTGATAATCAACGTACAAAAACAATGTGGCAGGATACGTACCGAAGGCGCGGGGATTGGAGATGAAATCGTCGTGCATTTGTTGGGTGTTGGCAGCGATGAAAACGTCCGAGCCGAGTTGTCTATTGATTCCTCTGATCATTTGAAAGAGTTGAGGGTTGTATAAGGAGGCGGCTTGTTGGAGCTCAGGGGCGCACTGCCCATTAGTGCTTCGCATGGCTAGTTCGGCTGGAACACAGCCCAGCGGTCCCGTCCCCGTCACGAGAACTCTTCTCGCTCCCAAATCATAAAGTTTCTGATTTTGAATTCACATATTCGATAATTTATCAAAAAATTTAATCACCCTTAAATACAAACTTTATGAGAAACTTACGACTAAAAGTTTGCGGTACTCCGAGATGAGAAACTTGACGTAATCAGGGAGAGAATATTGACGTGACCTAGCCGAGTAAGGTATCAAATAATAGTTGTTGACGAAATCATTACCGCCGACTGTGATGAGTACGAGAGCCCCGTTGACGAGTTGCTTAGCGCGTTGAGGTCCGATGAGAGCACTCAACCTTCTTTGGTAGTCTTGAAAGAGCTCGAATTGCCTATACATTCGGATAATGTTGATCTGCAAAATGTGCAGAGTTTTGAATCTTTTTGTTCTTCTGCTTTCTATTTTGTCAGCAAGAAGAATGGAGAGAGAATTTGAACTTACGAACTGAATCCCAGTGTCGTTGAGGATCCCGATTCCGGCGGAGGCAAAATTCGCTCCGTCGAGAAGTCTTCTTCCGTTGAGGTCGGGGCTTAAGTAGGGCAATAAGAAATTCGAGCCAATTTCTTGACCTGGAATGGTAATGATTTAGCCACATTAAGAGAGAGAGCGAGAGAGAGCAAGCGAGAGAGAGAGAGAGCCCCTAACTGATAAAATCAGGAATGTTGAGGCCATTAGAGAAACGCCCAGTAGGTCGATGAGTAGGAAAATCAATGCCATAAGGAGGTGAATCAGCTCGAGCAGTGGTTGCTAAGAAATTGTTATTGCCATTATCAACCAGAGAATCTCCAAAAACAAAGAAAGCTCTTCCCTCCGCTTCAAAAAACCAGCTTCCCAAAGCCATGACTAAGCTCAAAAGCTTCCATAAATTCAAAACCAACGAACCAGCCATCGGAACAGCTTATACCAGAACAAGGGCTACAGAAAGGAAGACCCTTTGAGCTTGCAGATGAAGGAACTAGGGTAGGGTTTATATAGGTAATGAATGGTGTCACATTCATGAAAAATGAGTAGGTCAAATTGCATTAAATCTTGTTACTTTCACGTTAATCATATTCTACTTTAATTAAGTGACTTTTAGTGTTTGATATACTCTAACACGTGGTTTACGGGTTATTCATTTATATGCATTAAATATACATTAATAATGTAATAATTGTTGGCATTCTTTTTCCTTTGTTATTGGTATTAATTTTAGTTAATTAAAATTATAGTCACATTCATAAGGCAAATTAACAATATAAAAAGAGGAACATCATCTCTACACTTAATAATTATTAGAGTAATTATGATATACTACACATGACTAAAACAACACATTACTTATCTCAATAAGCGAACGCCTATCAATGTATGATTATGCTTCAAATTAGAACGTCCATTACATTATCGAAAACACTCAAATATGTCAAAGGTTTAATTTATGACGAGTTTGTTAAATAATTACTAATTATTTTATACAATAAGCATTTTTAAGACTGCATGTACCCCATGGCTGTCTCTACACCCCTACCTCCTTTATCACATAGCGTTCATTTAGGGGCCTTAGTTGGTGATCCAGGCTGTTTCCCTCTTGACGATGAAGCTTATCTCCCATCGTCTCACTAGGCGACCTTAACCCCTGTAATTTTTAGGTCATATCTAGTATTCAAAGTTTGCCTCGATTTGGTACTGCTCTTGCGGGCCTCACCGAAAGAGATGTTTAAAGCAATTAAACACATTAATCTTTCTTATGATTAGATATTAATGGTGATAAAATTGATTAATTAAACACTCAATTTAAAAGAATGTTTTGTTGGCAGTTGAAGAAAGCAACCAAATTAGTTGGCTTTTATTTTTAAAGTGCTAGACCAAAATGCATGACAAAATTGAACCATGCTCTCTAGTTGAAAGTTGGTCAAATAAAGGTTCATTAATTATGGTTTTGTCAAAAAAAAAGACTTGCATAAAAGTAAAGACTCGTGACGAACAAAAATTACGTGGGTATGATCAATAAATGAAAATAGCTTCAAACGATAACAATGCACGATAAACCTCGAGATCTACTCGGTCGATAAAAGAAAAAAAATATCTCGAACAAAATAAATTATGGGAGGGTAAAATAGTAGTTATGAAAATATTGAAAAGCAAAGGTGGGAATTCATGAGGGACCTAAGATTAAAGTAATGAAAGTAAATGACCGAAAAGTACATGTGAAAAATAGATGAGATAATAAATAGAATGAGCTGTGGGAAGACCATAGGTAATGCCAACTGAATGCACTATACAATTATATCCCCCTCCCACCAATTATTTAAAAGTTGGACAAACAGTTCAACTAACATCTTTTCAATTAAATGGTGTTTTTTTTTAATAGAAATTACATTATTTATTTTAAAAAATAGCATTTGAGTGGATTAATATTGTGTTATGTCTAACGTATACGACCTAAGTGTCGATTAATACGAATGAAGACAAAGGGTAACTAAACAGTATTACATGCACTGCATATACGCTTGCGTATTTACATCTCATGATAAAAAAAAAAGGAGGATCGTTATAGAAAAAACGTTCAAATTTGATCGGGACTGGCAAAAACTGATGGATGTTTGGACTACGTGACACTTTGTTCTAACTCAACGCTCTTGCTTGCAACGATTATTTTTACGGGTAATTATACGATGATGCCGTCATTTATTGACGTCAACTAACATTGTATCGTGTCACATTCGTCCAAGTTGATTACAGCTGAAATAGTTAAGGTAAGGTCCAATGGTTTTGTTTGTCAAAAGATAAAGAGGCTATTTAATATTTTGATCTCCCAATAAAAGAATGCCGCGTGTATCCTTGCCCGGTGTTGTTGCTCTTTTACCCATTGGAAATATTTAGGAACATTTTTTGGTGCATATAAAATAAATATTTAATGATGATATTCTCTTAAACATCTTTAATCTTTGATTTTTTTAAAAAGAAAAATAAAAATAAATCAAATTAAAAAAAAAAGTAACAAGGTACACCCTGGTTTATGAGTGTGTATCTCTCTTGCCTATAAGACGTGTCTCTGGTCAGAATTATGGGGTTTTGGTTTGAGAACAAACTCGTGCGACTTATGGGAGCCCAAAACAGACAAAATCATGCAACAAGATAGTGTCTACTATAACATTCCTTATGGGGGTGGTATGTCATGGTTCACCATGATAGATCCCACATCGAAAGTGGAAGTGAGTGTGTGCTGGTTTATTAATGTGTATCTCCCTTGCTTGTAAGATGCGTCTCGAGTCAGGATTATGGGGTCCCAATCTGAGAACAAGCCCTTGCGAGCTTATAAGGGCTCAAATCGAACAAAACCATGCAACTGTCCACTTATAACATTGATGTCAAAGCCACGTTCTATTTTCGATGTGGTCCGACGAATGAACGTCAGAGCCTTATGGGGGGTGGTCTGTCATGGTTGGGTGATTATCGCTTCATTTAAATAGAAAAATCAAGATCTAATCAAAGTAGAAATACAAGGAGTCTTAACCAAACGAAAATGGTGACATATCCGGGTGATTATCGCTCGAATAAACCATAAAACCACATTCAAGAATTAAATTAGGAATGATAGAAGAGTCTAGTTTGTATTTTGGATAGGAAGAAACACTTCACAATTTTAATATAGGGAAAAAAAAGGTAATAATGAAATAGAGGAGGGATAAAAGCGTAATTAAATAGAACAGGAGAATTTAGTAATTTCAAGTCCTGGAGTCATCCAAAGCCAGGAGGGTGCTGAGATTCATAGGGTTCATGTACTTGGACGACCCAATCATGATCTGGCCCACGATCAGACGGTTGGCTCTCTCGCTTGGATGAAATGCGTCCCAGAACGCGTAGATATCTCTGTTAGGGCACAGGTTAGATGCCGCCGTACACAATCCTAGCCCATTGTTCGGTCCTTGTCCACAGCATGCCACTTCTGACGTCACAAATCCTATATTCAAATAAATAATTAAAAAAATGAAACTTTAATTTTATAATAAGATATTTTCTCCCTTATCATTTATTTATTAGTGCAATTCATTTATTATTTTAAATATTTTTAATTTATAATAATACGTGGAAATATAATATTATAATTATTATATTTTTCCGACCACCTATTATATACATGTGTAGGCAACGTGACAATGTATGGGTGTGTGAGGTTTGTAGGCAACTACCGTAAGCATGAGGGTTATTGATGAAGTCCAAGTGCGTTTCTTGGGTATTTGCTGCAATAAAGACTGTCGAACCAATTTCGGAGTTGAGTTGGCCGAGCAAGCGAGTAAGTTGGGGATTGAACAATCCAGACGCTCTTTGAAGCTCCACCGAGCACTGACCGTTTGTGCCCCGCTGAGCGCGTTCTGCCGGAACACAACCTAATGGTCCCGTTCCTGTCACCAAAACCCTACGACCTCCGAGCTCGTATATTCTCTGCGTTGTTTTCCAATCAAACAAATTACTTCTCATAAAAGCTAAAATAACTATTGACCTCTAACGATGATCGTAGAAATTATGTGACAACCTAATTGAGATGCATTTTTTTGATACAACCGGGATCTTGTTTAGCGAGAAAAAAACATGGGTATTTTCAAATTCGTCATAATTTTCGATAATTTTAATATTTTTCATAATACTATATATTATATGATTGTTTTGTTACATAATTTCATATATTATACACATTGTTATTGATAAACACAAAAAGGGCTATAAATTTAGCAAATAGACTATCAATTAAAAGAAGTCAAGTGAAATTTAAGAAGGCATTTAAGAATGTCTTAAAAAGAACAACAAATTCCTTGTCGGCGTACACCAACTAAACACATCCCATAAATAACACTACCCCACATCACCTTTTCTTCCCATTTTCCCCCACCAAAAACCCCATTAAATAATAAAAAGAATATTTAAAATAATAATACAACATTATTTTTAGAAAATTATGAAATTAAAATAAGGGTTTGACACATTAAGAAGTTTATCCATTTGATTAAATGACCAAATGTCACACTCATCAGTGATATACTCATATATTATAATCTAACGAAGACGGTTTTTCGCATATTTATTGTCATGATCATGTGTTTTCATGTTCGATCTATAACGTTCGAATAAGTTAAGTCTGAGAAAGACGAACATTACCCGAAGGATTTTCTTGTACTCGGAAATTAGATAAACAACGTAATCCGGGAGAGAGAATTGTCGGGATCTGGCCGAGAAAGGAACCAAATAGTAGTTGTTAACAAAGTCGTTGCCTCCAAGGGTGATTAGAATAAGACTTCCAGTGACAAGTCTTCTTGTCTCTTCTTCCCCAATTAGGGCACTTACTCTGCTCTGGTACTGTTGAAAGTACTGCAATTGCTCGTTGATTCTAATTATGTTCAGCTGCAAAGACATTGTGTACTTGTCACAATTTATTATTTTGGTAAAAAGATTATTTGAATATATACATAAAATTATAAATCGTATAGTATAATGATATTTTTTAAGGAAGATATTAATCATTGGTCATGTTGTAACCATGATGAAACACTATGGTCTCCATGAAATGTTTTGAAAAATTATTATAAGTAAAATGAAAAATTGTATACAATGAAGAAGGAAAATTCCAGGCCTGCCGGAGGAAGCCTTGTCGACCAACCTGATGAGTTTTGGTCGACCGCACCCTTTTGCGCAGATTTGAAATATAATTGCATAATGATAAGTACTGAAAACATAAACAATCCTAGATGCGACATTAAAAACAATCAAGCTGGGGTGAACAGTGAAAAATCAGGTGGTTGGTCGACCGGATGCTAGTCGGCCAAAAGGTCTATGAATACTCAAAGTTTCCACGAAGAACTTGCAAAAACAATTAAAACACAAAAGGGGAACTTACAAATTGAAATCCAGTGTCATTGAGAATTCCAATTCCAGCAGAAGCAAAATTTGCACCAACCAGAAGTCTTTCTCCAGTCAGCTCTGGACTCAAATATGGCAACGTCGATTCAGACCCAATTCTCTCACCTTAAAAATTTCAAATATTAATCACCATTTTAAGTAAAACGAACCTACGAACCAACGAAAACCCATGAAGAAAATGACAGAAAATGAACCCAAAAAAAAAAAAACAAAGCATACTGATAATATCAGGAATGTTGAAGCCATTGGAGAAACGACCAGTAGCTCGGTGAGTTGGATAATCAATTCCATAAGGGTAAGCATCAGCACGAGCAGTAGTAACTAAATAATCATTGTTTCCATTGTCAACCAGAGAATCTCCAAATACAAAGAAAGCTCTAGCTTCAATCTGGGGAACAGAAGCAAACCCTAAAACGAAAAGAAGAAGACCGAAAGCTAGAGAAGAAGCAGACCCATAAGAGCTGTCCATGGAAGTGGGGGCAGAAGAAGAAACCCTTTTGGCTTTTCCCCTTTTTTTCTGTGATTTCTACAAAAAAGGTGGCATGTGATTGTGTTTATTAAGGCGTCGTTTTATAGGCTTTCTTGACATCGCATTGATCGCAACTTTTACGCTATAATTTTACCCTCTAATTAAATTTTGATGTATATTTACTATTAAAACAATTGGTAAAGCATTACTCAGCTACAAAATTGAACAGTTTTTGTCATAAATTATCTTCGTCCTTGACAATAATATAGGTGAGAATTTATTTAGGGTTTGACATTGCAACAGACTCCAACAAAACTGAGTGGTCTGTTCTTTGATTACTTAAACATAGTTCTTCAACAACTAATGACAGCAACAAATGTTACTTAGAGACTGAGAATAACAAGAAAAATTAAAAGAAAAAAACATAAATTTTCGTGAAAACCTCTTCATGACAAGGATTTTTAGACAGGAGGGATAGTTTGTTTGCAATAAATAAAGACCATAATTAAATCTTAAAACAAAATTGTGACATGAAAAGACTTCATTTCTAGCATGATTGCTCGACTCCACAACATATTTATAATTTATAATTAGATTACGTTAATAACCACTAATCTATGGAGTCAATTATAAATCAATCACTAAACAATTTTCGTTAATAAATAAAACACTTAGCTATGGAAAATTAACTCTACAAAACATAGTCGTTAAACTGTTGAAAGAAATGTTAAAAACGAGAAGACTTTCCAAAATGAAAGATTTTCAGTTAACCTGATCAAAATCTATTTTGATATCAAAACTAGATGATTTTCAGTTAACTTGATATCAAAATTGTTTCGTAGTTGATTTGTTATTGAGTCTTTAGTTCAGTGATTGTTTTGTTAATTTTCTTTATAAAAGATAATACTACAACTTGACATATGTAGATGAGATTTGTTGTTTTGACGTATTATTTAATATCCACGAGCAAATAGCAATATATATTGTAAAGTCCGGCCTTTTAAGGGCCCAACTCAAAAAAAAAATGATTTAAATTAAATTAATTTGGGGTTTCTTCCCCAAATCTGATTGCCGAGATTTGGGGAAGGAGATCCCCTAATTTAGCTGTTGAGGAGGGGAGCCAGAGAACCCATCCGACTCTTCTCCGATTTTCGATTTCTTCTCCGGCGTGCGAAACCCTTGATCAAGCGATTTCCCTGGTAAAAATCTTTCTTTCAAATCTGAAAATTTAAAATCCCTACTGAGTTTAGTCAACTCATCCCTTTAATAAAATTTTCAGGAAATTATCAGTCAGACTTTCAGTTGCCAAGTCAATATTAGATTTGGGCATAGTTGTTTAATTTCTATCATTTTATTAACTTTCCTCGAGAGACTTTTAGTGAGATATATTCATTTATTTGGATAACTGTAAACCTTAAATCCTATTTTTAGTTTCCGTAAAATTATTCCTTTTTGGATTATATTACTTGCCATCAGATATCACTTGTTGGACCTGTTATGCTCTTATTTGTTGGGCCCTAGCTAATAATTAATATTTTAAGTATTTTGCTATTAATTAATAAAATTTAAGAGAAAGAGGGTCGGACGATTCGGTTCTTTGGGCTAGGTCATTCCCCGTTCTGTCTCGAGTCCCATTTGGGTCGTGACATATATCCAATCCATTTCAACAAACCATCTCTACCTCTTTCTCTCTCATTTATGGAATTAAATTTTCTAGGTCACAATTAACTCAATAATTTTTCAAAACGTGTCGTAGTCACCATTAGATGGTAGTGAAAATTAGGAATTTTGGCCTGGGAACTTAATACCCTTTAAATTTCAAATTTATTTTTAGATAAAATATATATTTTTTTAGTCTTATAGTTCAAGGTCATTTCAATCTAGTTTTTGCAATTTTTATTTTATTTGTTTTTAATTAGTCTTCCAAATTATTACAAAAGGCATTGATATAATTGTAGAAATGGAGATGGGATAATAGCTTAAAAAAAGATTGCTAAAGAAAAACTTTCTCATATCACAAAAAAAGTGAATATAATTATGAGTTATGGGACCATATATTCAAATTAATTGCTCACATTGCCTTATAAGTAGATCTCTTTTATTAATTAATATTGTCCTTTTTTTATATTATATCACCATCAATTTAATTAAGTAGGTAGGCAGAAATGCATCAACATCCTCTACATTTTATTATTATTATTATTTTACTTTTTAAAACTTTATGAACGAATGATATGATAGTGTCATTAGAGAATCCATTAATATTATTAATTAAGTAAGAACAAAAAAATTATGATAATTATAAATATTTAAACCAATAAATCACTTAATTTAATTAATCAGTGATGCATAAAAAAACAGATTAATAATATCAGGGAGCACATCTAGAAGTATTCTTATTTTTTGAGACACTAATGTTGACATTTATTTAAGTTTTTCTTAAGAATTAAATATAATTATTAAGCAAATGATACTTCATAAAGTTTATTATTTATTCACTTTAAATTTATTTTAATTTAAAACTTTCTAACTGTCTCTCTCCCTCTTTTATTCTCTCTCTAACCCGAGTTAGCGGAGAGGGAACAGATGAACAGATGGAATTATAAATGCCACATGTGAAGAACATAAATGCGATTAAACATTTGTCAAAATTTTTAAATTTATTGATTTTCCTTCATTGTCTTTGGATAAGTGTTGAGTTTTACACTTGACTGTTAGTCTTGGTTATGATCAATACATCGTTTAACACGAGTTACGCATTGCATTTCGTTGAATTTGGAACAGTTTAATTCGGTTCGATTCGGTTCGGTTCAGTTCAGTTCAAGAAATATACAAAGTTATTCGATCAGCTTAAAAATATTATCATAGTTAAAAAGAGATTACTAAAACTTGAAAGCTATATATTTTCACGAGAAAATAGTTGCATAGACGCATTTTTCATCCTTAGTCGAATTTGCATCTCGTTGAATTTTGAAAAAATTTTTGCACATTATTTTCGATTCAACGTGTTGATCACATCAATTGATATATTAAGTAGCACTAACCCCAATTGTAATTTATAATTTTAATTAAAATATTAATTTTTTTTAGGATGAGAAATTGAGTACACAAAAAATGCATGAATGTGAATGATATTGAATGGTGCCAACCAGGTTTAAAATAAGTGAAGGAGAAAATTGATTGAGCGAAAAGAACAAAACACATCCACAATCACAACCATACCCATCCCCTTCCCAACCGAATTAGCATCAAAATTTCTTATGTCCATATATTATAAGGTACCCATGACCGACTTCCCTTTATTGATAAAAAAAAAAAAGGAATCAACAAAACAACTACTGAACTATAGAATCAATGACAAGTCAGCCATTGAACAATATTCGCTAATAACTTAAACACTGAACTATATAAAATAGACGACGCAAACATCATTGTTACGTGTTAGAAGAAACATAACCACGAAGACAATACTAAAACATTACTTTTTACAATTTTAATTCAACTTCAGTTTTATGCTAAAATCGCAATAATTGAAGCAATTTTACCGTGAAGGCCATGTCGACAATGTCGAGAAGCTCCGACATAGTCTTTTTGTCGTCGAAAATAATTCTCACATTTTTCAGTTTTTCGAACATCTTCCAGTGGCTCACCCCTCCTCTCGATTTCACCCTTTTAGTTTTCATCACCATCTTCTCTTTCCTCTTTTTGGTCCATTATCGTTGTTCAATGCTCATCACCAATGTCTCACTTTTCGCAAAGGAAAGTAATCTTTCCGCAAGCAAAACGTTGTCTTTCTGCAGCGGAAAGTAATCATTCTGCGTGAGGAAAGTAATCTTTCAGCAAGCAAAACGTTGTCTTTCTGCAGCAGAAAGTAATCATTCTACATGAGGAAAGTAATCTTTTAAATTTGTTTAGTGGAAAGACAATATTCTGCAGCAAAAAATACAACGTTCTGCAGTGGAACGACAACGTTTTTAATGCAAAATGTAACCGTGATATTGGTTTCATTTATTTTTCATAGTTGAGTGTTTAAATTGTCAGCAAAAATTGTTCAATAGTTGACTTATCATTGATAATATAGTTCAATGGTTGTTTTATTAATTTTCCTTATAAAAATTATGTAATAATCCAAGCAGAGATAATATTTTTCTCATGTCCATTAAATTTTGATAATTTTGAATATTGAGCCGCGCTTGATAAATAAAAGTAAAAGATTTTATTGAACAAACAGAAATCTTTCCTATATGTTAGGAAGTTAACTAATGAGAACGAAGGGATCAGGGAAAGTTTGAATACAATTCCTACATTTCTAACTCAATTATAGTTTCGAGAGAGTTGCACATTTGTGTATCGAAAAGATCATTTATTGTATCTCGAAGCTTGATCTCTTCTGACTTCTTTTTTGGTCGATATTTCCAATCAAAATATACATAAAATATGAGTTTACAAAGACTTCTACCAACTAAAAACCTAAAAAGCTCGAGGTTGGACAACTCCTTGATTTCTATTATGAGAGTAAAATTTAAGTGAATCACTTCCGTCTTTAGCAAGTTCAATCATCAATCACCATTATGACATACATACAACAAAAATCCTAAATAAGAAAACGAAAAATTAAAAATAACCAAATACTTTCTAATTATTTCTTGAGTAAGATAATTCTTAGATAAAAATCTTATTTTTATTAAAGAAACAAAAATTTATTTAAATTATTAAAAAATATACTAAATTAAGTAATATATATTTTTCATAAAAAATTATTATTTTCTAGAAAAATATTATATTTTTAAAGCCCGGCCTGTGGTTCGGGGCCAGACCGATTTGGGCATCAAAATCTTTTCTGCTGTGAGTCGACCTAATTGCGATTTGCAGGCCCAAATCAAGTGTGTTGATAAGAAATCATCAGTCCGGTTTTTACAACTTTAGATCGAACCGATTCCTATCGACCGTGAACCGGATCATTTTCAGGTGCGATGCACGCTTCTCCTCAGTTTTATCGAGCGGCACTGAATAGAAACTGTTAAGCTTTCCGTTCAATCGTTTCCCTTCGTCACTGTCAAGCGAAGTGAGCGAAGGTATTCTCACATTCCTTCTTCCTCATCTATCGAATTTGATCTCTGCATTTCATTTCTTTTCTATGGTTTCACTGAATCTGTATTGTGAATCTGTGTTTTGAAAGTCCTCTTTTTGTGTGGAAATTTACTTCGGCGCTGTTATCATCGAAGTCAATTTTGTTTTTTTGAAGTACTTTCTATTTCTCTCTCTGTTTCGATTCGAATTTAGATTGTACGCGTGATTTGTTTTTTGTTTACTTTGTCAGCCAGTGTGCTGCCTTACAATTTTGAATCTCCGGGGATTTAGGGTTCCGCAATTTGTGGTTTTGAAGGATTAACTATCAAAATAATTGATGAGACCCTGCGATTTAGAAGGAATCTTCAAATCTCCTCTAGTTGGTCGTATAAAATAGAGGAGATTTATATTTTCACTGGAATGACTTGATGTAGGCTCATCGCTTGTATTGAGTTTGTATTTGCTAGTAATCTGTGATACTAGAGAAAAATATTTACTGGTAGAGCTAAACAAATGGCTCTATATCCCTCAAGAATTTATCCAAAATTCGTCGGCGAACGGAAAGTTTTGGACATGTATACAAAATATGTTCAACAAATAGTTTAAGATTCTTGACATCCAAACTCACGCTCTTAAACTTCATTGCATTCACTTCATTTCAATTGGCGGAAAAATTCAATGCATTTGTTGATCTTAATATGCATAAGCAGGAAGAGCCTCACAGAAGTACATGCCCAAATCGAATCGGCTCACTTTGTATTGATACAAAACCACCCTTCACTCTTCTCTCATCTTCAAGACTTCAATGGACTGAAACGCACTATTCTGTTCTGCGCCGATTGGGTGAAGTTTGGTAAATTTCTATTTGTTTAATTTTCTTGATTTTTTCGGCAGTATTGTCATTCAACTGCAATGGATTTTGTTTCTACGAGTTTGTTTTTGTCTAGGGTTCGTTCAGTTTTTGCTCGGTTTTTTCCATGTTTTCTCCTTTTAATTTTTTGTTCACATAGCCTACTCTCTCTATCTCCTGCTTTCTTTAATTTATCGAATTATTAGCGTTTAAAGTTGTGAATTAGTCGATATTTAGCATCTACTTGGAGAAATTTAGTCAGGCAATGACATCCATCAAAGATTTATAAAATTTATTCACTTTAAATCGTTATACTATTCCCTAATATCCATCTCCATCATTCTATAAAAGTGAAGAAGTTTCTATTTTGTTTTAATCTTTTTTATTTATTTTAATTGTCAAATATCTCTTTGATTATTTATGCGAAATTATCGGAACAAATTTTGAACTATTGGGTCATTGATAAATCAAATTTTAAAGTAATTTCATGAACAATTAAAATCTCGAACTATGAGAAATGAAGAAAGCAAATGCCACAATCATATTTTTCATCAAAAAAATGCATAGGCAAACGCCACTGTCATGTTTTTAGCTTAAAAACATCCAAGAATGTCACATGGATGTCCAAGAGACATCCAACGGATGTTCAAGGATCATCCTTGGATGTCCTTCAATGACGAGGGATATCCAACGCTGATCCACGAGGAGGGACGTCCAAAGATTAGCCTTATTTATGCCTTTGATTTATTGATTAATTTGTTTTGTTCGACCATCAAATTAGTTCACTTTTGTTTGTGAGCCTACTCATTCCCTTGGTTCAACGTCGTCTTTCATTTCATGGTTCAATACATTGATAATGAATTTATGGGAAAAAAAATCACTGGGCAAATTGAAAAGGTAGTGCATCGTTAAGTTTCATGTCTGAAGTTTCTCTTATATTTTCTAATTTCAGATATCCATTGCTTGTTAACAAGCACAATGGATAGTATCGTAGATTCTTTAAACAGTGCGTATCAGGATTTTGTTGCTGGAGCAGCTAATGTCCTGGAGGCCAAGGAAACTTCCACAGGTCTGAAAACAGCTGCCACAGATGTGGCTTTGGAGAATTTTAAGCAAAAATGGGAACAATTCAGGGTTGCTTGCGATCAAGCTGAAGAATTTGTGGAGTCGGTAAAGCAAAGGGTAGGCTCAGAGTGCTTGGTAGATGAGGCAACTGGCTCAGTTGCTGGGAAATCTGGGCCTCCTGGTACGGCTGGTATTCCTCCCATAAGTGCAGTGCGGTTGGAACAGATGAGTAAAGCAGTTCGATGGCTTGTGATCGAACTGCAACAAGGTTCCGGAGCCCTTGCCAGCTCTGCACATTCCCAGTCTTCTACTCCTTTTGATGCTAGATTTTCTGAGGATGCGGCTCAATAATTGTGAGTGACATTTATGTTCCACCAGCACGCTTCATTGTATAAATATTTTACTCTATGGTATGGCTGAAGTACTATAAATAGCTTTGACAGTCAATTAAGTTTTTGGATAATCTGTTATCAAATAGATGACAAATTACTTCCTCGGAGCTAAGTTCTAGTCTAGTTTACTTCAATTGTCATATTCTTCTTTTCTTTTCAGCGCGAAGGCTCATGAATTATTGTATATCTGCTTTGAAGACCACCTGAACTGATTGTAGTTTGAAGTCCACTCAACCCGTTGTTTTAATTGGTTATTGGTTGAGACCTGGTATACGATTCTGGTAGTAGCTGTGGAAATGAAGAGTTGGAGACAGCTTGAGTAGGATTGAATAGACGTTGAAGGTATTGAAAGTAAACATCAGTTTATGATTGTGTATTACCGGCTTCATTTATATCTTCAGTTGTAAAATAATTCAAATCAATATTGACTAATGTATCTGATGTCAGTTCTTGTTATGGTTTATGGCGTAGAGAAACCTCGAAGAATTTCCTGCACAAATTAGACCCAAAGATTGGGGTTCAGTTAACTTTAGTTGTTTTTTCTTGACAAAATAAATCTCGAGCTTTGCACGTTGAACAAATTAGACCCTGTTCGATTTTATCTGAATCCTGATTATATATATATATATATTTGAATTTTAAAATTTATAAGAAATAAAACAAAATCGACCCAAACTTAGTCTAAATTGGGTCCTTGAGTAGGACTCAACTTATTGAGTTGAACGAGACGAGCCTTTTCAATGTGAGCCGACTTAAAAATGACTTGTGGGTATTTGACTCAATAAGATAGCTGGTTTTAGAGGTTGATGGAACTAATTTGATTGAGCGAGTTAAGGGATAATTAATGGTTATTAACCGAGGGAATAGACAGAAGATAATACTAGCCCTTAAGTACTGATTATATATCTTAATTAATATCAAGTCTTTAATCATCATCCGGTTTGTTTACAAAATTAGATCGAACCGATTCCCTTCGAACCGTAAACCGGATCATTTTCAGGTGCGATGCGCGCTTCTTCTCAGTTTTTAACGGGCGGCACTGCATTGATCTGCTAGGCTTTCCGTTTAATCGTTTGTCTTCGTCACTGGCAAGCGAAGTGAGCGAAGGTATTCTCACTTTTCTTGTTCCTCATCTATCGAATTCGATCTCTGCATTTCATATCTTTTCTATGGTTTCATTGAATGTATGTTGTGAATCTGTGTATTGGAAGTCCTCTTTTTGTGTGGAAAATTACTTCGGCGCTGTTATCTTCGAAGTCAGTTTTGTTTTTTTTTTGAAGTACTTGCCATGTCTCTCTCCGTTTCGATTCGAATTTAGATTGTACTCATGATTTGTTTTTTTTGTTGACTTTGTCAGCCAGTGTGCTGCCTTACAATTTTGAATCTCCGGCAACTTAGGGTTCCGTAATTTGTGGTTTTTGAAGAATTAAGTATCGAAATAATGGATGAGACACCCCGCAATTTCGAAGGAATTTTCAAATCTCCTATTGTTGCTTGTATAAAATTGAGGAGATCTATCCTTTCACTGGGATGACTTGATATAGGCTCATCGCATGTATTGATTCTGTATTTGCCAGTAATCTGTGATACCAGAGAAAATTTTTTACTGATAGAGCTAAAAAAATGGCTCTAATTCCCAAAAGAATTTATCCAAAATTCGTCGAAGAACTGGAAGTTTTGCGCACGTATACAAATTATGATAGAGAAATAGTTGAAGATTCTTGACATCCAAACTCAGGCTCTTAAAATTCATTACATTCTCTCCATTTCAATTGGCAGGAAAATTCAACGTATTTGTTGATCTTAATATGCAGACGCAGGAAGAGCCTCACAGAAGTACAGGATGGAGCCAGAAGTGTTGGAATCAGAGATATTGTTGCCGAGCTACCTAAGTTTTAAGAAGATTCAAATGTATGAAAAATACCCTAAAGGACAAGCCAGAGGCAGGCACTGGAAACATCTCAAGCAGATCCTTCAAGCAGAGAATTATCAAAACTGTACCCCGGATGAACCCAATTGTAAGCTTCACTCTTTCAATTTTCTTTTTTGCCTTAATTGTCATTGACTACGGCTTGGATGAATTTAATAAAATATTTATAGACATTGTGCTGTCTCAAGAGTAACGCTACTTGCAAATATTTCTGAGTTTTTTAGTTGTTGGGAACAGAATATGGTTTAAGGTTTGAAATATTTTCTTCTAATGGCTGAATTAATACTCTACAGTTAGAAAATTTTAATGTAGACTGATTTTCAAGACAAGACAAAGTGCATTTTTGAAATGTATGGCTCTGTTTTTCTTTACAATATAACTTTTCAACTCTTTTCTTGCGCCTTCTCTTATCAGACATTAACATTGAGTCGCCACCATCAATCCATCCTTGCAAAAGAATATGTGATATTACGGGATATGAGGTATGTGGCTCCTTGATTTGTTGTAAGTTTCCGCTGATATTTTTTGCTGCTATCTAATTGGATATAGCATAAGTGTTCATACACTTGTGTATTTACTTTATTTTGTTGCATCCTAGAAGGCTGTAATATTCTTCTTAAAAGGAAAGTGTAAATTTTAATCCATCCTGTGAACGTCGTCTGTCATGGTTTTTCCTCATTTATTTGGTTGATTGTGTTTCTTGGATTTATTTAAGTGCCTCTCTGATCAGTTAATTTACCAAATATATCGGGATTTTTTACTCGAATCAGGAGTAACAGCAGGTTGTAGACAACACTACTCTTAGAGTAACTAAAAAAGGGAAAATACAGGGCTTAAGAACATCTTATGCAGAGTAATCCTTGCTTTTCTATATTAATGTATATGACAAATCAGGTTATTGAAATCTGAGTTTACCTAAGATGTAAGTCCCTCCTCTATTCTCTGGGTTTCGAATTATGACCAAAACTTTTGTTACTAGATTATTATATAAAACCAGATTATCATACAAAACTTTTGGATTATTAGATGTTTTTTTTTGTTGATCTAAGTGATGGTATATTATCACCATGCAGGCGCCTTACTATGATCCTCGGACGAATCTCCGATATGCAAATGCCGACGTATTCAAGGCCGTAAGATCACTTCCTAATGAGTATGTGCAAAGATATTTGATTATGAGAAATGCAGCTGTTGTTCTAAAATAACTTTTTGAGAATCTAAACATTATGATCATATGGTTGTTTTATATCTTCTTTAGAATCTAAAATTTTTTATTAGGACCTAAACAAATGTTGTAAAGACTAAAATGATATTGATTTGTTTGGTAGCTTAGATAGAAAAGTTGTGTTAAATATAAAAACCAAGATTAATTGTTTAATTTTTTTTTTAAATATACATATTAAAAAGTTTTAAAAAAGTGCTAATTTTCAAAAAATACAGGATTAAAAAGTGTAATTAAAAAATAAATAATAAATTGTAGTTACTTCACATTATGAATTAAAGATAAACAATTGCGATAAGTAGAATAATATATGATTTTGCTTCATATGATGGATAAGCTTTTGTTGGGTTTGGCCTCTAGATGACCCTCGTGATAATAAAAAATAAAATAAAATAAAAAATAAAGAGAGAGATAAATAATTATTTTTAAAACAAATTAAAGAGAGACATAAGTAGTTGTGAGAGTTGGATAATGAAATATGGCTAGAGAGAGAAAAATTTCTATGGGTTTTTTTTGCATCCAAGATCGAACGATCGATTCTTATTTGTTTCAGCCAAGATTTCAGAGTATTATTCGTGTCGATGAGATATGCAATTCTCCCACTTTTGATTATTGAATAGTCAAAGCCACTTGAGTTCTTTCGCTAGTTAGTTTGATTATATTATTCTAATTTTTTTCTTGTTTGTTGAAAATATTGATTCTTGAGATTAATCGTTTTTTATATTGTTTCTTCTAGCTTGTTCTAGAAAGGATTATTATGCATCTATTATTTTATAACGAAAGATCAAATTAGATTTTGGTCCTATAAACGTAGGTGTTAAGAATAGAGGAGGATATTGGTAAACAATGCCATTTTCATTTATTAAGAATGAGTATATATATACACAAGATAGGCATAGAATAGAAGACTAATTCATAGAATTAGGGGATTACAACTAATTACAATATAAAGAAAATCAATGGTAGTTAATTCTCTAATATGCCCCCTCAAGATGAAGCTCCGGAGGAGACTCCAATCTTGACTCTTAAGTCATAGAAGTGTTTTCGTGGAAACAGTTTGGTAAGAGCGTCGGCAAGTTGATCTGCTAAGGAAACATGAGTAACATGAAAAAAGGGATACAACTAGAGAGAAGAAAAAAAGGATTTTTCTTCGATTTGTCGCATGGAAGATCGAACGATCAATTGTTTTCCCTTTCAACCAAGATTTCAGAGTGTTCTGTGTCGATGAGATCTACAATTCCATCGGTTTCGATTGTTGAAGGGTCAAAGTCACTTGGGTTATCTTGCTAGTTAGTTTGGTAAGATCGCTTTATTTTTCTCTTGTTTACGAAAAATATTGATTCTCGAGATTAAACCACTCCTGTCATCATTTCTCTAGCTTATTCTAGAAAACATTATTGTGTATCCATTATTTTATAGTAGAAAATCAGATCAAATTTTGGTCTCATAAACATAGGTACGTTGCCAAACAACATTAAATTCGATATTTTGTTATTTTCTATTTTATTTTGTGCCGTATTATTAGACGACTCAATAATCTATTTTTGATCACACAAAGAGAGGGAAAGGAATTTATCCGCTACATAATCGAATTTCCTGTACTATTTTTCCCAACAGCTTTCATGGTTTGGCTTTGACCAACCGAATTCATAATTTGGCCGAATAATAAAATAAACAAATAAATAAATAAACAAAAATAAATTTATTTCATCCCTTCCCTCCTATTTATAGGTTCAAGAAGTTGGAATTAGAATTGAGAATTGAAATTCGATCAAGAACTCAATCACCAAAGAGATAAACTTGAGTTTGCAAATATTAAAGATAGGATTGGGTTCATTATTTTGCATTATATATGCATATAATTGTGAAATTAACCATAGTGGAGGAAATCGTAGTGGATAAACCTATTCTCTTAGTTTTCCTAGTTAAGTTATTGTGTAAAAACCAAGTTTAACTTTTGTTCTGATTTAGATTGTAAGTTTTGATATACAAATTATTCACTGCGGATCAGAGTTTGAAAGACTTGAATTTTGGACATTCTCATAAGGTAAAAATCCTGATTTTTTGTATTATGTTTGGTCATGGATTGTGTTGGTCTGTTGAAAAAATATGGTTTCTGATTTGGAGAATGAAAATTGGTGGTCAAAAATGATGAAATTTATGTATGACATAGATGTAAATTATCTCTGGAATTATTCTGTATTGTTTGAAGGTGGAATTTTAAGTGAAAAGATTAATTTTTCAGAGTACCAGAAGAATTCCATGTCGCAGGCAAGTACAGCGGAATTGAAAGTTTCGGCAGAAGCACGCGACAAACACATGTTCGCATAAGCAAAGCCTTCCATGGAAACAAATGTGTTCATGGGAGCGAAGGTTTCTGCGGAAGCACGTAGAAGGCACGTGTTCGCAAAAGCGAAAGATTTGTTGAAAAAATTACAGACTGAAAAAAAATAGACTGAGCAAAGGAAAGAAGAAATCAACGCACAATTTTAACGGGGTTCGGACAAGTTGTCCTACATCCACTGACGCAACCGGAATCCCTCTTATTTCTGAAAAACAAAACCTAATATTCTTACAACCTCAAATCAAAGACAAAACTAAATTAGAAAATAAAATATCAGTGATTAGCCCTAACACTAGAGAGAAAGAAACCATGCGAAATCACCGTCTCATCGGAACCCATTCTACAACAGAAATCTTCTTCCGTCTGAACATTTCTTCAACAGAGCCCTTCTCTTCATCAGAACTCTTCTCTGCCAAAATTTTCCTTTCTTGAAGAAAATACCTTCCTCCAAGAAAACACTTCCTGATGGCCCTCTCTCTCACTTGTCAAATTCACCTTCTACTTTTCTATTTTTATTTCTTTTCCACCTGTACAACCAAGGCTACAAGAAGGAATAACATCTGGCTTTAAACAATTAAAATAAAACCAAAGAGAATGAAATAAACCAACTATATAAGAATAAACCAAATCAATGATTGAACCAAAACCAAACTTTACAATTCTCCACCTTGGTTCTAAGTCTATTCAAATGGAGCTTAACTAATTTGGATTCCAACCAAGTCTAAGCAGTGTCTAAACTTGGTTGCGGGTAAAACCTTCATTAATGCATCAACATGATTATCCTCCAATGCAATTTTATTTACCTTCATACTTCCATCTTCAATGATTTCTCTCATGAAATGCAAGATTCCTCATAAGGTGGATTGCACTTTGACTATCACAGTATATAGTCATGTTAGAACTATTAATTTCAAACTCATATGATAAACCCTTAAGCCACATACCTTCTTTAAATCCTTCAGTAGTAGCAATGAATTCAGCTTGAATAGTAGATAACACTACTACTTTCTAAAGACATGATTTCCAGCTAACAACACCTGCATACACAGTAAATATATATCCAGAAGTAGATCACAATGTATCCAGACAACCAGCATAATTTGCATCAACATATCCAGAAATAATCTCTTTACCAATATTATTCTTACCATATTCAATGCATAAATTTAAAGTGTTAGAGGTATACCTCATTATCCACTTTAAAGCATGCCAGTGACACTTACCTGGATTAGCCATATACTTACTGATAATACTTACTGAAAATGCCAAGTCAGGACGAATGCATACCATGGAGTACATTATGCTACCGAAAATATTAGCATAAGGAATCCTTTTCATGATTGCTTCATGCTTCTTAGATAATCTGAAATGTCCACCTAAAGGAACATTTACACCTTTAAAATTTTGCAACCCAAACCTTTGAAGTACTTTTCTAAGATAATTTTCTTGAGATAAACAAAGAGTGTTCAACTTTCTATCTCTAATTATATCTATGCCAAGGATGCGTTTTGCTACCCCTAGGTCCTTCATATCAAACTATTTACCCAACTCAAGTTTCATATCTTATATCTTGGTCTTACTCCTTCTAGCAATTAGTATATCATCAGCATATAAAAGTACAAACAACTTCACCTTCTCCTAATTCTTTATAACATAGACACAATTGTCATGTTTGCACCTGTCAAAACCAATGGATGTGATAAAAGTATCAAATTTTTTATTCCACTGCTTAGGTGATTGCTTCAATCCATACAGAGATTTCTTTAGCAAACAAACTTGATTCCTATCCAAAGATTCAAAACCTTCAAGTTGATCCATGAATATGGTCTCTTCAAGATCACGTGGAGGAATGCGGTCTTGACATCCATTTGTTCCAACTCAAGGTTATGGATAGCAACAAACGAAAGGAGTACACGAATTGAAGTTAGTTTTACTACTGGAGAAAATATCTCATTAAAATCTACACTCTTTCTCTGAGCCTTGTACCCAGGGACACTAATCTAGCCTTGTACCTAGGTTTCTCCACCTCTTTAATACCCTCCTTCAATTTAAATATCCATTTGCATCATATAATACTCTTACGTATAGGTCTATCAACCAGAATCCATGTTTTATTTTTCCATAAAGAATCCATTTCTTCATGCATGGCTTTGAGCCAATGATCCTTATCTTTTCTGGATACAACATCAGAGAAGGATATTAGTTCAGAATTTTCCAAATCTGAAGCCACCATTAAAGCATATGCTATAATGTCGGCATATCCGAGTCTTTTTGTAGGCTTAATAATCCTCTTAGTTCTATCTCTTGTAAGTTGATAATCAACAGAGATATCATCACTAAGAGAATTAGATAACTCAACTTGATTTTCCTGAGGCATCTCATTGTTCAGATTAGATCCTTGCTCCACCTCAAACTGAACTTTTTCAGGCTCTCTTACAGGTTGATCAAGCTGTCTCTTCCAAGGAAAATCCTTTTCATTGAAGGACACATCACGACTTATCATAATCTTTGGATGATTTTCTTCCATGGACCAAAGTCTATAACATTTAATGCCTTCAGGACATCCTAAGAATATACACTTCCTAAGCTGAGGTTGAAGCTTTCCCTATTTAACATGTGCATATGCAGCACATCCAAAAACTTTTAGGTTTTCATAATCCGTAGGTTTACCATGTCATACCTCAAAAGGAGTTTTGAAATCCAATGCAACAGAAGGGCACATGTTTATTAAGTAGCAGGCTGTTTGCACAGCCTCAGCCCAAAATGCTCTCGGAAGTCCAGCTTAAATTAGCATACACCGAACCCTTTCCAAAAATGTTCTATTTATTCTTTCAACAAGTCCATTTTACTGTAGAGTATAACTCACTGAATGATGCCTTTGAATTCCCTCTTCTACACAGTACTTATTGAATTGAGCAGAACACAATTCCATCCCATTGTCAGTTCTCAGCTTCTTTATCTTCCGATCAGTTTGATTTTTAACCATTTTCTTCCAACTCTTGAAAATGTCAAACACTTGGTCTTTAGTTTTCATACAGTATACCCAAACCCTCCTAAAATAGTCATCTATAAAAGTCACAAAATAATGAGCTCCACCTTTTGAAGCCCCTTTCTCAGGTCCACACACATCCGAATGTATATAATCCAACAGCCCTTGAGATGTGTGATGAGAATGAGTGAATTTAACTCTACTGCTTTTACCTAATATGCAGTTCTCACAAAATTTCAGATCTGAGATCTGATCTTTTCTAAGCAGATTCTTTTTTTTTTTGTAATTCAAGTAAGCCCTTTACACTAACGTGTCCAAATCTTAAGTGCCATAAATCAGTTTTGTCCCTCAAATCCCCTGTAGCAGTATCGGCTTCACCCACAACCGTTGTCCCCTTAAGAATATATAATCCATTATACAGTTCTCCTTTCATAACAGTCAAAACCCCTTTAGAAATCTTAAGAAGCCCATAGTCAATCCTCACAGAGCACCCACTAGCATCTAGCATTCCTATTGACAGTAAATTATGTTTCAACTGAGGAATATACCTGACCCCTTGTATTGTCCAAATACAATTGTCAAACATTCTAATTTGAATAGAACATTCTCCCTCAATCTGACACGACTTGTTATTTCCCAACAATACTTTACCACCAGCTGTTCTATGAAAATTTAATAACCAATCCTTCCTGAGTGTCATGTGAAACGAACACCCGGAATCTAAGACCCACTGCTCACCCGGTTCCTGTACAGAAGCAACCAATACGTCAGAAGACTCATAACCATGTAAAACAACCGAGTCATCCCCTTGTTCTACCTTCTTTCCAACTTGTTTCCTCTTTCTCTCAAAACAGTCCTTTTTAAAGTGTCATTCTTTATTACAGAAAAAAAAACATTTCTTCCCTTGTTTAGACTTTGATCTAGATTTACCTCTAGAATTTTTGTTTTCCCTCTTCTGTGGTCGACCCCTAACAGTCAACCTCTCTCCTTCCAATTTATCCTTAGAATCTGTTGTCTTCTGTAATTCCTTGGAATTCAGGGCAACTTTCACCTCTGCCATGGTCAATGTTTCCTTTCTATGGAGCATTGTATCCACAAAATGCTCATATACTTTCGGCAAAGAACTCAGAATAATTATAGTTTGATTCTTCTCTACAATTTTGACTCCAATACTATTTAGATCCAAAATAATTTTATTGAAATCATCCAAATGTTTTTGCATCTCTTTAGAATCCTCCATAACCAAAGTATATAGTTTCTTCTTTAAATATAGATGATTAGCTAAAGACCTTTTCATGTACAGGGCTTCCAATTTCAACCAAACAGACAAAGCAGATTTTTCTTCAGTTACCTCACGAAGAACCTCATCACCGAGGCTAAGAATGATGGCACTGTGAGCTTTTGACTCCACCTCATCGGCCTTAGACTTGTCTGTGACAGACAGTCTCTCAATGGCGTCGACGTCTATCGCCTAAGCCAACCCCTGATGAACAAGGAGAGCCTTCATCTTGACACGCCAGAGACTAAAATCATTTTCTCCAATAAATTTGTCAACCTCGAATTTAGCTATCACAAACAAAAAACCTCAAACAAAAACCAGAAGAAGAAAAAACAGAACAATTCTTAAACCTAACCTTGAAGCCCTAAGTTGCTGAGTAAATCTGAAATTCACGTGAGCCGTCCACGCTCACCGCACCAATTGTTGAAAAAATTATAGACTGAAAATAAATAGACTGAGCAAAGCAAAGAAGAAATCAACGCACAATTTTAACGTGGTTCGGACAAGTTGTCCTACATCCACGGACACAACCAAAATCCCTCTTATTATGAAAAACAAAACCCAATATTCTTACAACCTCAAATCAAAGACAAAACTAAATTAGAAAATAAAATATCAGTGATTAGCCCTAACACCAGAGAGAAAGAAACCGTGCGAAATCACCGTCTCATCGGAACCCATTCTATAGCAGAAATCTTCTCTGCCCAAATTTTCCTTTCTTGAAGAAAATACCTTCCTCTAAGAAAACACTTCCCGATGGCCCTCTCTCTCGTCAAATTCACCTTCTGCTTTTCTAATTTTATTTCTTTTCCACCTGTACAACCAAGGCTACAAGAAGGAATAATATCCAGCTGTAAACAATTAAAATAAAACCAAAGAGAAGGAAATAAACCAACCATATAAGAATAAACCAAACCAATCATTGAACCAGAACCAAACTTGACAAGATTCTGCAGAAACGCATGCATCCCCTGAAGCGAAGGCTTCAACGGAAATAAAGGATTTCACAGAAACGCATGCATCCGTAGAAGCAAGGCTTTCTATGAAAGCACACAAAAGACACGTATCTGCGAAAGTGAAGGATTTCTGGGAAAACACACCCATCTGCGGGAGCGAAAGCTTCCACAAAAGTGGACAGAGGGAACGTCGCTTGAAGAGTGGGTGTCTGAACCCCCAGTCCATAGACGATCAGATTTATGGCAGAATGGACAACTTTCTATGAGGAGACATTCGAACCAAATTTTTACAGTTGGATTTTTCAGGGGATCGTTTTGGAAATTCCCTGAGTTGGTTCCTATCCCAGTTATGGGCTCCAACAAACTTTTAAAGATTTAGAAAAAAAAAAGAATTGATTAGGATATGTGTACTTTGGTAGGTTCAACGGATTAACGAGAGATTTGAACTTTGGATTTCATTTGCTTGGGCTTTAACTTGAGTGGCCTGGTTGAGGTAGAGAATTATTTTATGTCCAGCATTGCACTGTTTTCTATAAACTTATTTTGAGATGTGTTCTCATAAAAAAGTGACATGACTATTTTGATGGCTTGTTAGTTTTTTATATTATCTATTATATTTTCGCTAGATACGTTTAAATTAAGCATGCATATTTAATTTCAGTGATCAGCTTGATCGTGTGAGTCAAGTTTGATCGACTCATGTGGGGGTTGTGTTTTCCCTTATGTACATTCGACCGTTAGAGGATGAGCTTGTTTGTTATTGTTAACTAGAGTAATGAGACAACTGTATGTGCCTTGTCCCTGGACGCAAAATCCTAAACCTGATCAGTGTCATTCATGGTTGTTGCAATTGTCAAGTATCACTGTTATTGCTACTGTTGATGACATGGTATGCTCGGAGTTCGTAAGTGACTCAATTTTCATTGAAATTTACAGTAGTGAGTTATTTTACATTACGTACCACAATATAGTTGGTTCATTTGAAAATTTATCATACTGTATTTTGTTCTATTTTGCATAGCTTATTTTAACTCAGCATGCTCATATGCATTTTTTTTTAATATACTGTTGAATATAAGGTTTATTCTTACTGAGTTTAGTCGACTCACTCCAATGACATTTCCCTTCAAGATTTAGTTTTGAGGATCATCGAATGCTGATGCATAGTGGGCTCGACATTTACTTCTAGTTATTTTAACGTGAGTTTTTTTCGTGTAACATTTGACTTGTTAATTATTGTTATGTTTAAGTTGTATCTTCTCATTTAATTATGACACATTTACTTAATGGACTTAAATTACTTCTCTATTTAATGTCACTATTGAACCTATGTGTTTGCTTAAATTGGTTGGGCCTTGACTATTTATTTTCTCATTTAAGTTTTTCGTTACTTGTTAAGTAAATAAGTAACGGACAAGTCAAATCGTTTTTGGGTTGGGTCGTTCCTTGTTCAGTTTCGGGTCGCCTTTGAGGCATGATAGTTTAAATATAGAATAAATTAAATTTAAATCATGAAGTATATATGATAAGGATTTCTTTATACACTGGGATTCCTCGTTAAAGTTTGAATGCTATTATATATAAATGATGAAGGATTTCTACAGAAATACTTGTTTTTCACAATTCTTCTCATACTTTCTCTTTTTGCCCTATTTGGAGTGTAGTAATCACGTTGAAAATTAACGTGAGATCGAAAACTCACATTTGCTTTTTGAATGGTTGTGTTATGGTGGAGCCCTCTGGTGGTTACGTGGAGCTCATTCGACCGTCCACGTGTCACCAGTTAGAGAAGAGCATTGCTAAACATTAAAAAGGGGTGAGGAGGCAGGGAAAAAGGGTTGAAATGTGAATCTGTTTTCTATTTTGTTTCTGTTTTCTTTTCCATTTCTCAACAAATCTCCATCTCCTCTTCTTTCTCTTCTTCCTTTGTCATTTCTCTTCAATTGTTGTAATCTTCACTTTTAATGGAATATTACATCTCCAAAAACTGTATTTCTTCTACTTTGCTGTCATCCGTTCAAATTGTGGTCCAACCACAACAAATTAGTTTTAGAGCCAGTACGATTGGAATGGTGGAAACACATTCCAAGTTCAATGAGGATCATTGGTGGAGAATGGATGGGGATTTGAAAGAGCTGAATACCACGGTCACTTCACTCTCTTCTCTGATACTAATGTTACAAGTGGGCACTATCTCGTCACATGATATTGTCCGCTTTGGGTCCCCATAAGCCCTTACGGGTTTGTTCTCGTGCCGGGACCCCATTTTCCCAACCCAAAACGCATCATACATGCAAGGATGGGTACCCACTTATAAACCGGCCCCACAACCCTCCTATTTCTGATGTGGTACTGTAGGTCCCCTTGCAACCCCTCTAGGGCCAAGGCTAACTGTGACAGTTCACCCCCCTTGGGGCCTGACCTAGTCTCCCGGCGTTAGTATTCCACAATTAGACATAATCTGGCCCTGATACCAATTGTTATAGTTCTTGCTAGATAACATGAAGCACGAAATAAAATATATTCATATTCAAGCAAAAGAAGAAGAAGAATTACTGATGATGAAGAATTATAGAGGAAGAGCAGAATATTGTAGAGAAAAGAGTGGAAAAAATAGAAAAATAACAATAGATTCAATTCATCGACCCCTCTTTTCCTAGCCTCCTCCCCCTTTTATCTTCAGCATCTCTCTCTCTCCTCTAATTAGTGTCATGTTGACTGTGGGATGAGCTCCACGTAGGCAGCAGATGGCTCCACCATAACAGGTTGCCCATTTTCAATAAGATTCAAGCATACTCTTCGTATACATACCAAATTGAGAACCAAACTCAATAGAAGAGTGATGCAATTAAGAAATACAAGAGACTCTTTATTTCTTTCGTCTCAAGAAACTTTTGACGAGTTTGTTCAAGCCACAAAACAAAAGCAAAACTCCTTTGGCATTATCAACAAGATTGCTCATGGAAAAGAAAGAAGAAGATCATTCTAGAAGTTTAAGACCTTTTTTTTTTATGTAATTAAAATTTTTCATTTCAATTTAGTTTGACAGCTTTTGAAGTGGAATTCATACAAGATATTTATTTGTTATCCACACTCCTAATCATCCAACTAAAGCTTTATGTGTAGAGAGAGAAAGAGAGGAGTGGAGATTTTAAAATAACGAAAACTTTATATTTCCTTTGTAGTTTCTATATTCAAATATTGAGTTTGAAATTGTAAAATTTAAAGATTAAATGAGTTTGAAAAATATTGTATGATTTGAAGATCATATGCTAAGATATCGGATTGATTTAAATAATTGTAGTTTGAATCTCAATCGTTTAATTCAAATAAATTCGAACAATCCTTAATATTAATTTATCTAACTCTAGTAAATCTATTAGCTTTAAATCTATAAATACAATTATTGAAACTAGTTTTTTCACTTGAAAAAAAAGAGTTAGGTTTTGAAGGTTGAAGCAACATCATGGAAGAACTCCGCTTGAAGTTGAAGGAAGATCGGTCTTTTGATGAAGTGAAGAAGCGGGTTAGCTTAATGGTGGAGAAAAAAGAGGACGAGATCGTGTTGCTGACTGAAATTGTCGTCAAAAACTTGGTCAAAACTATTACGAACATGAAAAACCCCACTGCTCCTCACTCGACCAAAAGACCACATCAAACCTCCATCTGGCTGAAGGATTATCGTTATTAGTAGAGCAATGCTAGGTTTACCTTGAATTGAAAATATGAGTATCTAAACATTAAGTAGCTCTCTCTCTCTCTCTCAAATCTATTTGTAAGGATCAATATGGTTATTGTATATCTTCTTTAGAATGTAAATTTTTTTTATTAGAACCTAAAATGATATTGATTTGTTTGGTAGCTTGGATAGAAAAGTTATGTTAAATATAAAACCCATTTTATTTGTTTTTCTTGAAAAAAATTGCAAAAATTGTCCATTTTCTTAAAATACAAGATTAAAAAATGTAACTAAAAAATAAATAATAAATTGTAGTTACTTCACATTACGAATTAAAAATAAACAAAATATTTGTAGATTGAGCAAGAAAATAAGGGTATAAAATATTGTCAAATATTGTCATCATCAAAATAATAATTATTATTCATTAAATCGGATAAAAAATTGTACTAAAATAATACTCATATTTTACAAAAAAAAATATAAATAAAAATAATATGCATGTTTGAAATAAAATATGTTGAGCAAAAATACAAATGTAATACAAAAACTAATGGTCAAAATAATGATTACACGTTTTTAAGATAATACGAATTCAAGTAAATTCGAACTTGGTTGAGATAAGTTGATGAAAGTCTAGTAAATCTATAAATACAGTCATTGATAGAGTTTTTTTTACACTCGAAGAAAAAAGTTGGGATTGGAAGGTTGAACCAACGTCATGGCCATCTCGGAAGAACTAAGGTTGAAGTTGAAGAACGATCGGTCTTTTGATGAATTGAAGAAAAAGGTCAAATTAATGGACGAAAAAGAAGATTGTGAGATCGATTTGGTGACTGAAATCGTCGTTAAAAATTTGGTCGAAGCTTTTGCCAGAGACAAGCTTGAAAGTGGGAAGCTGGAGGAAGAAGAATCCATTGAATTGAGAATGATAGAAAAGAAGCCTAAGCGACAAAAGACCAGAGAGTCAAAAACAAAGCC
>CM039477.1:4049333-4137245 GCA_022433065.1 Begonia loranthoides | reverse complement strand
GTCGCCTGACCCGGCGGTTCTGTTGGGCCCCCCTTTGGGTCGTGACAGAATTAAATGGTATCAGAGCATGGTTCCGTTATTCCTGGGAGTGATCACTTGAGAAATTGATAGTGTAATGTTTCAGTCTCGTGTCTACTGTGCAAGGAATTATCCAATACGTAGTTAAGTTTTTGAATTGGTTAAGATGCTACTACGAAGGCATTTAGGAGTTGTCTGCTGGATGATGGCTCCGCTTTTTCTCTATACACGAGTGTTAGGTGTACCCCGTGGATCACTAAGTGAAATCATTTTGGATTACGAGTTATGTACTCGCCTGGGTTCTTTCTTGTTGTGGGCCTGTGTAGTTTGGAATTCGGATCAAAAGTTTGGGTTTCCAATCTTTTTTTTTTTTTTGCAATGTCTCTTCGTGTGGGCCTGTATGGATCTAAGTTTAAATCTTTTGCCCTTAATGTTGTTCAAAGCTTGGCTCTTTTTGGATTTCTGAGTATGTTCTATTTTGTTTGGGACTCGTTAGTTCGAGTTGGGATTTTGGTTCACATTCCCGAATTCGATTTTGTGATATATTAGTTCTCTTGGTTCAGAGATTGTTGGTTGAAGTATCTAAATGGACCTTATTCATGTGTGTTCACGTGTTAATATAATCCCTTGCATAGGTTGTGAGAAATACTTGGTTTGGAAATTGTAGTCGTTTGATGGATTTTTAGAGACTGCAGTGGAGGCTTCTTTGACTAAGACCTGTTTTCTTCTCTCTTAGAATGAGTTGAGTTGCCATGATGGTCATGCGTTTGATTCTATGACCATTATATTTGTTATGCAAGTTGGAATCTGATTGATAGGATAGTAATGCTTTTGGTTTGTTAGAATCCAAGTGTTTGCTTTGGAATCATTCCCTAGTTTTTATTTTGCCTTAAGATTCTTACACTTGGATGTATTGGAAGATCTTAGTTTTTCGTTCCTTGTATATGTCATTCTGCTAGAAGACCATTTGATTTTAACAATAGCCTTATGTCGTTTCTATTGTTTCGATTCTGATGCCGGTTCTATCAGTAGTTGTGAAACCCCCGTGGATATTGGACACTATTATTTCTTGTACAAATAGCTTTTCGATGTTGTTGGTTTGGACCCTTTTCGATCTATGTTAGTTTTCACGCTCTAAATTGTTCCTCTGCTAGGGCGGTGTAATTTTAAATCCATTTTGGTATAAGTGATGTAGTTGAATGGGTTATGCTCTTGTCCTTGGTGAGCATTGTGCTTGTCTTATTTGGGAAGTTTGACGGCTATGAAAGTGGTGTTCTTGGTTAAATATATTCTAAATCGCTTGCCTTGAAACTATTGTCTTAGTTTATTTGTTGTATCTTGGAAGATCTGCACCTTGGTATATGAGGATCATAGTGGTTCGATCATACTCCTTGCTGGTTCTTTTTAGGGAGATTGTTGGTCTGGTTAGACTATGTTATTTGTCCTTGTTATTTTCTAGTGTTGGGTGCATAAATGGGCTATGGAAAACCCTTAATACTAGGCATCGTAGTTTTTCATGTTGAGATTCTTGTGGCATTTATGATTCTCCAGTCATTCAAGTTAACATTTATTCTATGTGTTTCAAACTGTTCTTTGGGTAGGACAGTGTGTTTTTGGGAAGCATTCTAAAATCTCTTGTGGAGAGATGTTGATCATGAGTTGATAAGAGCTATGTTTTGTTGGATACTAGAACGTAGCATTCTTTTCTTTGGATTCCATGGAGTGTTAATTATTTTCTTCTTATGCATAATGTGAATAATCATTAGAATGGAAGTTAAGTGGCAAAAATATGATGGTCGGCTCAGTGGTGTTATTGTTGGATGAGGTTTCATATTTTTGGTTGACTAGAAAAGTGGGTCGCACTTCCTAGTGGATTAGCGGAGTGTCCCTTGACCAGAAAATACTGTTTGTATTAGTTTACTTTCGACTCCTATGTTGGCCTTGTCCTTGTTGTACGGAAGGTGTGTTCAAATTTGGGACATTTGAGATTCTAGTTGTAGAATTTATTTTATACGAGGGTGGGTTGTATGTTGGCAATCTCGTGTTTTGCGTTTCGTTTCATACATTTTCATTGAAAAGGCTATGTTGGGACAGGTGGTGTTGTCTCTTTCGACTCTATTTTGTTGTCTGTTAGAGCCTATTACTTTTTCATGTGAGGCAAGTGTATGTTTCTCTTGGAGGAGTGGTTTCCATGCTTTTCGATTGACCTTGTCGCTTGTCTTTGTTGTTTTTATAGTTATTCTAATGTTGCTGGCCATGTTAGAATATGTTTTATAATCAGCCTTGTATTCTTGTTCTCGAATTGGGCATCTTGTATTTTTAGCCTTAACCTTTGGTTTAGAAATTTCTTGGTGACTACAATAGTTTATGTTGTTGTTTAGAAGCCGATGTTTGCTAATTCACCACTGTTTTGGTGTGGGTCCCTATTCGAGTTAGTTGTTTCTCTTTATGAGAATATCTTTGGATTTGACTAAGGTTGTTTATTTTCATGGATGACAGTTTCAGATTTTCAAACTTGAGGTGTTTTGTCTGAAGTCTTGGCTAATTCTCTAGAATTATGTGCCTGGTAGCAGAAGGATGTATAAAGCTGTTGTAGAATTCATGATTTTTTAAGCCTGTTGGTTATTATGTCCATGTTAAGAACCCTCTCTTGTTCTACTCATTGTTGTCCGTGTGAGAAATGACGCATGTTAGGTTCATAGTTAATATCTTGGTTCGGTTGCCCTTGGTGTCTAAGTATTGGTTGTAGTGTGGATCATATTAGACAATGCGTGACAAGTGTTGAGTCTACTTTAAGGTGTCAGACAATGGATTTTGGAAGTTTTCTATCGTGTTATGGCGTAGTGGTTACCTATAAATCCCCGAGATTTGGTTTCATTGGATAAGACTTGGTTTTCATTGAATGAGATTTGGTTTTTATTTGATAAGATTTGGTTTTCATTGGATAAGATTTGGTTTTCATTGGATATTCAGTTACTTGACTTTGTTTTGGTTTTGATGCAAAGTTTTATTCCTTGTTTTGATAGGAATCTTTTTCTTGTAGCTTATCTAAAAAAAAAAAAATAAAAAAAAAAAAAAAATAAAAATAAAAATAAAAAAAAAAAAAAAAATTTCCTCTATTGTTGGACTTTGTGATTGAATAGCATGAGATCAGAGAGTGTTGTGTGGTTGCGATATCAGTTTAGAGTATTTCGCTAAAGTGGAGAACGTTTTGATGGACACTCTAAACCGATGTATCTTCATTTTTCCAATTCCTGACATGTTTTTAGTTGAGAAGTTTGTTAAGTCACATCTTGAATCTTATGGAGACTCCACGTCAGTTGTAATGGTGTGAGCTGTTGTAGCTAGTTAAAAACCATAGTTTACCTTTCGTCGATCATTCCATTGGAAATCGTTTCATTATCAATCAATCCATTAGGTCATTCTTTTTGTTTTGTTCAAGTAACATTTCTTTGCCTTGTTGGTTTGTCGGCTTAACGTAAACTTTATGCGCTTCCCGATAGTTTCCCTTCGGTATCAATTTTAGACATATTCTTGGATAAATAATGTTCTAGGTTTGAGGAATCCTTAAACGTAAACAAATGCGTTCTTCTAATGAGATTTACTTGGTTTGTGTGATTTGGGCATCACACTAAGTTGAGAGTTTCATGGAATTTGTGTTTTTGATTTTATTTTAAATTTCGAGGACGAAATTTCTTTTAAGGGGGTTAAGATGTAAAATCCCAGATTTTAAAAATGATTTTTAAAATTCCACGTGTAAATTTTTCGCCAATTTTTGATCAATCGTTGAAAGGTTGACTCGTTTTGTCGCGTAGCGGTGACGTGTGATTTTTCGTCAAATGGTCAAAATGATCAAATCAAATTTTTACTGAGTGGTAATTAAATTTCATAAATGATTTTGGTAAATTATTTCTACTAAGGGATTAATAATATTATTTTACTATTTATTATTGATTCTTTTGTTAGTGTTACCTACATTCATAAAATTTTAATTTAATTTATTAAATATCTTATTATATATATTATATTATTAAAAAATAAAGTAAATTGTTTTAATTAAAATAAAAGAAGAAGACATTAGGTCTTCATCTTTTTCTCTATGATGATAAAAGGCAGAGGGCGACGGAGAGAGGAGAGGAGAAATTCTGACCGTGACCGTTTCAAAATCCGACTATAGATCTGTGTTCCCGTCGTCCAAAGGAGTAATATTTGTGAAGGTATTTTTCGAAATCTTAAGTTTTTCCATCCAAGTTAAGGTTTGAAATTTTAGAAATTTTTGGTTTCGGATTCGAGGTTGGAAACTCGAATCCGGGAGACAATTCTGGTTTATATTGATAGAATAAAAGTTTATGTAATGTTATTTGTCGTTAGAAATCAAAATCGGACGAAAATGGAGAATTTTTATCGTCCGGTCGGCGGGCGCAGTACTGTTCACCGGCGGTGACACTGTTCACCGCGGCGATGTACTGTTCACGCCGGACCGGACACTGTTCACTGTGTACTGTTCACCGACACTGTTCACGCAGGTACTGTTCATGCCGGAATTCACTATTTACTTCGGTCAGAAATTTTGGAAAATTATTCCGGTTATGTCTTGAGTTGTCCTAATCGATTATTAGACGATTATTGAGATTTAGATAGTTGTAATCATATCATTTTGACCGTTAGAGATTCTTGGTTGACCGTCGAAACAAAAAGGTCTCAATTAATTATTGTTGAATTTGGTCGGCATTGCGAAGTCCCGGTTGACCTTCGTTTTATCTCGATGACCTTAAGCTTGGTTTCTAGTTTCAGATAATTGTTGTCTACCTAGTTTAGTTCCGTTTTGAACTAGAGATTATCCTTAGAAACTATTTTGGATTATAGTCTGGTTTAAGACTTAATTGTTATCCCTTAGTTGATTGTTGGGATTTTGTTTTCGACCTTGTTATAGGTTTTGGAGATGTTAAGATACGATTTTCATTCCCGATAGTGCCTGTTTGCTGGCTACTCGGTAAGAGTATCATGGTCGCCTATGAGGTAGGGATTTTTATACTTTATGCACTGCATTTCATCACGGTTTTCAAACTATTATTTTGTGGGTTGCCACATATAAAAATCTGACGGGGACTGTTCGATAGCACGTCTGTTTTTACGTATATGTACGTATGTTTTCTCACGTTTAATTTATCGTACATGGTATTCTGCTATTTCTATTCTCTCTATACTTTGTGGGTGAATCTTCTTGATATGAACATCTTCTGCAGCGTGAAGGTAAATTTCTTGTATCTTTTAATTTATTTAAAGGGGATTTCTTTTAAAATGTCCTTGGGTTTTAATCCCTAAAGTGCAAATAGGTAATAGGACAGCTGTATGTGCCGTGTCCTTAGGTTGCGAATCCTTAAACCTGATCAGGGTCTTTTGGCTTTTGCGATCGCCTGAGTATCGCCTTTATTAAATTCTGTTATTTAATTTATTGCTCATCATTATCTGTTATATGTTGCCTCTTTTCTTCAAACTCATGAGGTGTTGTTTTTGTCGCCTTTTGTGGTATGTATCGGATGCGTCCTTGAGTGACCATTCTTTTTCACTAATGACGTTTTCATACTGAAAACGATGTTGGCATATTTTACGATATAGCTGTCTACGTATATAGCAGATTTTGATATAGACACATCGAGGGCCATTGGCCAATTTTAATAAACTGATGAAGAGTTTTCAGTTAAAAATCCATGTACGGTAAAATGAGAAAAATGATATGTTTTTCAAAAGTTATGACAAAAACAGTTTTTATGTATTGCATTTAGTATCGATTTCCCTACTGAGCTTGTCACTCACCCCTTCGACTACATTTTTTTTTCCAGGTTAGGGTATAAGTTTTGTGCACTGGATTAGTACGAGTAGTTGTGAGATGGTTCCAGTATTCTCTAATGGATGGTCCTTGTTCAATCCCTCAGTTATTGCTATATATTGGATTTATTGGAGTTCCTGCAGTACCTTTCTTGTTTATATTTTTACTATCTTCTCATGTTGATCACTCTGTGGACCCAACCCATGTTATTTGGCTTTGGGCTTAGATGTTCGTTAAGTCTTCCGCTGTATCATTAAGTTTTCTATTGTATTCTCATTAAGTCTTTCAAATTAATTTACGCCTTGGGCTAGGTAACCGGGTTCTCTATGAGAATCGGGTCGCCTGACCCGGCGGTTCTGTTGGGCCCCCCTTTGGGTCGTGACAAAAAGGTCAAATTAATGGCCGAAAAAGAAGGTTGTGAGATCGATTTGCTGACTGAAATCGTCGTCAAAAATTTGGTCGAAGCTTTTGCCAGAGACAAGCTTGAAAGTGGGAAGCTGGAGGAAGAACAATCCATTGAATTGAGAATGGTGGAAAAGAAGACTATGCGACAAAAGACCAGCGAGTCAAAAACAAAGCCGAAGAAGAAGAAGATCAAGACGAAGACGAAGACTAAACGGGCCTCAGTCGTTAGTTGACTCTCAGTCGATCATTTACAGCAATGAAGAAGATCTTTGTTCCTGAAAATCGTTCAGGGCTGCCATTAACGGGCCTTGCTTTGAGTTACCGAAGATCTTCATTGACGACGAGGAAGAAGAGGATTTTCATTGGATTTTTTGGTGTTTTCTTCAAATCTGTAATTTCTTTAATGTAGTATAAGAAGATTTGGTTCTGAATGATCATTCATTCTCTCTATCTCTTTGCTCGCATTGATCAATACCGTAGTTTCTTTTCATCTTCCTTGACCTAATATTTTATTAGAAGCTAAATTTTTAATCAAAAATTGACTTAAAATTAAATTATATATTTTAATTATGATAATGACTTATTTTGCTTTATTGATTATTAACTTCTTTTAAAAAATTCAGCAATTTATTTTGATATTTTCGTTATTTTTCTTTTTTTTTTGCAATATCTCAACCACAACTTGTAAATTTAAAAAATAATAATTATTCTACCATCTTTATCCGATTAGGGGTGGAGTCGGTTCGATTTTATAATGGATTGGAACCGAATAGACTCAGTTCGGTTTTGAAAATAAAAAACTGAAACCGAACCAAATCTATTTGAAAACCGATTAAAAACTAAACCTCGATTTTTGGTTTTTTTCGATTGGGTTTTTGGTTTTTTCAGTTCAATTTTACAAAAACAAAAAAAAATTGCGATTTCCTTCGTATTTGGCTAAATAAATTTTAATTTAGAGAAATTCAACTCAAATATCAACAGATTTCAACATAAAACATTTTGATGAATCTCATAGAAGTTTTAGCTTTTTGAGAAAATTTTTGGAACGCGAAGGAAATAGAATTTAGCTAAGTTAGAGCAATATCAAACATCTATCTCCACATTTGATTTCTTAAAAAAAAATTGCATTTTCTAAAAAACCAAACAAAACCGAGAAACTAAACTCCAAGAAATACAAAACAAAATATAAATGAGTTGGTGTAGGTTTATTTCAGTTCGGTTTGGTATTACTCAGTTTTTTTCATTAAAACCGAGAATCAAAACGAAAATTTCGGTTATATTCAGTTCAGATTTAAATTCTTTTAAAACCGAACCGAACCAAGTAAAATCATTTGATTCGGTTTGGTTATCTGGTTCAAACCAAATCGCTTTCCACCCCTATATTCGATAACTGGCAAGCGCCCTTCGATAATTGATGCCCTTTGTCTCTATTTGATTGTCTTTCCCTTCAACGAAATTGAGATATTAACGTTAATGGACTTAGATGGAAAATATAACTACAAGATCGTTGATGAAAATTTTTTATAATTCAATATTTTAATTATTAGAAAAATTGATTCAGGAATTAACTTGTTAACTACAAATTATAAATAGGCTGTGTTAATTTTTAATATTAAAAAATTTAGTATTTTTCTCCTTCAATTTCTTTTTCTCAGGCCGCTGACTCCTCCCTCCCTCTCTCTCTCTCTCTCTCTCTCTCTCTCTCTCTCTCTCTCTCCTCCCTCTGCCCTCTCTGTATAAAACCAACCGCTGTCTGCTCGCTCTCCCTTGATGAGCTTGGCAGTCTTTTCCCCCTTTCCAATCAAGAATCGGCCCCTTTTCTTGACCTCTCTCCGATTCAGTTTCCGATTCCTCCTCTTCCGCTCTCTTCGATCCAACTTTTCCTATTCATTTCGGAGATCATTTTGGTCGTTCACACCAATGGCTTCAATCCATTCCAATGTCGACAATGAAGTTGCTCTCGCTAGAAGATTATGGAACAAGTTTCGTAGAGAATCGTTTTTCGCTTTGTATACTCCGTTTATGGTCTGCTTAGCTTCTGGAAATCTCTTGATCGAAACTTTCCGTCATTACATAGCTCAAGACGTTCATTTTCTTAAGGCATTTGTGAAAGCGTGAGTTCTTTTCAATATTCGGTTATCATTGCATTCTTTGTTTTAGGAATTGCTGAATAATTGCGGTTCTTCATGTATAATTGGATTCTGCTCTGATTTGTGAAAGATGATGGTATCAGTTGGCAATGCTTCCGTGTGCTTCGAATAACGTGATTTTAACTTTACTGTAATTGTCGTCCATTTTACTGATAATATCAATTGATATTGTTCGAGAAATTAGTTGATTAAATGTTATTTCACGCATAGGCTGTCCGAAGAAACTTATTGTTTTACATCTTCTATTTTAATCGTTAGGTGTTCTAAGTCATAAGTTTATGAACAGTTTCTTTGAACTTGATGGTGTTTCTTGGTCTGCTTGGTTTCTGAGAAATGTGGGAACAAATATTTGTAATGGAGATTGGATAAGGAAACAAAGGTTGTTCAAGACTGGTTTCTTGAACTTTTCGTCAGCTATTATTATATTTGCTATCCACTTTGGCGATATCAATCTGATATTATCTTTTTCTTTGTTGGCGTTGAAATAAAATTAAGAAAATTTGGATTAATATAGGATTTTTTTTAAAACAAGTGTTTATATTTTTTTAATTTTATGGTTTACTGCTAGATAGTTTTGGATTTGCTTACTTAAGCAAATACATCAAGTCGACAAACGGTGGACACTTTCAAATTTATCAGTTTTTGCATTTCCATTTTCCATCTTACAAGAATATTTTCTAACCATAACAAGGTTCATCTAGAGGCGTGAATTCTTCACTCTGTTTCCTGTATAAGGTGAAAAAGGATGAACAATTTGTATGAATTTAGATTAGATTCTCCCAGCTACAAAATGGAAAGGTTTGTAGATTCAGAATAGCTGAAAAAAAAATCTATAACGTTAGTTCAAGTGATTCCAGAGGGTTATGCAGGGATTTCAAAGGCCATACATTTCTTGATTCAATTTTTTTTTTTTTGGTATGAGTTGTAGGTATGAGTTAGCAGAAGAGTGTGCAGATGATGATGATGCGAAGCTGTTGATTTTGGATTTGAGAAAGGCTGCTCTTGAAGAGTTGAAAATGCATAAGTCATTTGTACAGGTTAGACATATTAGTTCCATCACGTTGTCTGTCTGATAATGTTGATACATTAGGACTATGAGATATATTTCTTTTCTTGTTTAATCTTTTCTTGCTAAATAAATAAATTTCAACCTCCACCTAAACTTCTGTTTTTCCGCGAGAAAAATAACCTTATTGTTGTTTGCGAGTTTTGCAGGAATGGGGTTTAGATGTGGAAAAAGAGTGTGCAATTAATCCTGGAACTGTTAAATATACAGATTTTTTGTTAGCAACAGCCTCTGGGAAGGTTGAAGGAGTTAAAGGTCTTGTTAAATTTGCAACTCCATTCGAAAGAACTAAAGTCGCTGCATATACACTCGGTGCCATGGCACCTCATGTGAAGCTATATGCCCATCTGGGTAAGCAGTTCCCTGCATTTTTAGACTCTGACAATGACAGTCACCCCTACAAGCAGTGGATTTGTAAATATGCATCTGAAGGATTTCAGGTTCGTCAGACAATTTGCGATGAACTTTCTTGTTCTGTTTCTGTATGGGTAAATCTTAGAATGTTTTGATTGTTACACTAAAAAGATGATACATGAACATAAATTACCTATTACTCCAACCGCTCAACTATTCCTATCTTTCAATTTAGGCATCCGCCTTGCAAACTGAAGACCTGCTCGATAAACTAAGTGTGTCTTTGACAGGCGAGGAGCTTAATATCATTGAAAAGCTTTATCACCAAGCTTTGAAGCTTGAGATGGATTTCTTCTACGCTCAACTTCTTGCGCAGTCAACTGTAGTTCCTCTGACCAAAGATCATAATCCGGCGGAAGAACATTTGATGATATTTTCTGATTTTGATTTGACATGCACGGTTGTTGATTCTTCAGCCATTCTAGCAGAAATTGCAATAGTGACAGCGCCAAAACCTGATCAGAATCTCTCTGAAAATCAAATAGGTAGGATGTCATCCGCTGACCTCAGGAATATGTGGGGAGTTCTTTCTGGACGGTACACGGAAGAATATGAGCAGTGTATTGAAAGTATTATGCCTACTGAGAAAGGTACAATTTTTAGGTCTAACTTATACTTATGATGTATTGTTGTCTCCCCAAATATTTGGAATATGCGAAATGTGTTACATAGATATTACTTCTCAGATGTCAATGCTGTTGACTTTCAGCTTCTTCTTCTGCAGTTGTGTTTGACTATGAAGTTTTACGTACTGCCCTAGTGAAAATTTCTGATTTTGAGATCAGGGCAAATAAGAGAGTAACAGAATCTGGAGTACTTAAGGGTCTAAACCTTGATGATGTAAAGCGTGCCGGAGAAAGACTCGTCCTTCAGGATGGTTGTGCTAGTTTTTTCCAAACGTTAGTAAAGAATGAAAACATGAATGCAAGTGTACATGTACTCTCGTACTGTTGGTGTGGCGATCTGATCAGGTCATGTTTTTCATCAGGTTTGTTGCTTTCCTTTTGCAAGTCTGGAGCACTATATTTTTTGATATTATAGCTTAAAAGAAGTTTAAATTACTCCAGAAACTTTTGAAACTTAATTATCAGTCCACTTTTTATTTGCAAGATGCTTGTGTTGCAATTCATTGAAATCTCTGAATGGGAGTGGAGCCTTGTTTGAGTGCAAAGATTAGCATAAGTTTAATAGCTTGAGTGTTACCGGCTTTTACACACACTTCTGCTACTGGCTCATCTAGAAAGTATTTTAGGTTGTTTTGTACAGATATGTAAATCAGACTAATAAGACCAGTGAATTATATATATGACCTGATGCCTTCATGTAGTTAAATAGGTGCATAGAGGATGGTTGTTGGTGATTGTCTGCTTGAAATGTTATCTACATCCACAGAATCTATATATCTTTTTTCATGAATCTTGTAAACTATATCGTTTCGTTAGATTAAATGCAAAATATATTTTCCGGTTTTAGTATTTATGGTTTGGCTTTTTTTGTAGGGGATTGGTCCAAGTTAAATGTACATGCAAACGAGTTAACGTATGAAAATTCAATTTCCACTGGTGAAATAGTCACAAAATTGCAATCTCCTATTGACAAAGTCGAAGCTTTCAATGATATTCTGAAGAACAGCAGCAACGAGAAAAGGAATTTGACAGTCTACATCGGAGACTCGGTTGGTGACTTGCTTTGTCTTTTAGAAGCCGATATAGGAATCGTTATTGGATCAAGTGCCAGCCTAAGAAGAATAGGAACTCAATTTGGCGTTTCCTTCGTTCCTTTGTTCTCTGGCTTGACCAAGAAACAGAAAGATTACGACGGAGGAAGCATTTCCAGTTGGAAAGGCCGCTCCGGCGTCCTCTACACGGTCTCGTCCTGGGCTGAAATACACGCCTTCATTTTGGGTTATTAGAACATTTTATCTTTCTTTTTCTTTGCAGCCGTAAATTATGTGTTGGTGGCTGGTTTTATTAGGTGCCCCAAAAATCTGGTGATTTCAACCACCTCCTTCCTTCCTTCCTTCCATCAGCAAATTATCAGTCAAATGGTTTTGGTAGTGTGCCGCTTTCAGGGTACGTGTTCTTTTTTTTCGCTTTGCTGCAACCTTTGGTCTCCCTCTTTATAACGACAATGGCCATCTCTCGCTCTCTCTCTCTCTCTGTGCAGGCATTGAGTTGGAAGGAAGTTAGCATAGATTGATGATTTGGAAGAGAGATTTCAATTTTTTTGGGCGAAAATGTGGATAAATAAATGAAGAAAGTGAAATTTTGGGGCCATATATTTTGGTCAGGCTGTTCTATTTACTCTTTTTTTTTTACTACTTGTACAATTAATTAGAGGTCTCGTTGTCATAACTGTTTCCCAATGCTTACTTTTCTTATCTTCTCTCATTTTTTCCCATAAATTGTTTAATTATATGCTTTAATCTTAAAATGTTAAAATAATTGTGTTTTCAAATAAATAAAACATTAAATTCTTGCGATTGTTAATATATGGGAGAAAAAAAAAAGTATATAATTCAACCATACTTTTTAAAGGATTAAAATAAAATAATGGAGTGGGAAGAGAGGTGTTGTTCGTACGAGAATCCAAAAATTTATTATTTAAAAATTTAAGAGATGCCTTCCCCTGTTGTTTCATAAAATAATAATTATGGGTACTAACCTAAGTTCATTGCTTTTGATTGTGAGTCTGTGACGTCCTCATCTTTATCCTTTTCACTTTATATATATATATATATATATATATAGAGAGAGAGAGAGAGAGAGAGAGAGAGATGTCTACTAAGTTTATGTGGATGATGTGAATAATAATTTTAATTTTTTTTAATATCTTAACTTGTTTTATTTGAGTAAGACTTTAATGTTCCGCTATAAGTATCGTATTATATAACATGACAATTTTTTTGTTATCATAATAATTGAATTCATATAATATGAGTTTAAATTTCATAGTTACTTTCTTAATTTTTTTCATTAAAAAAATTCTTACTCTATTCTTAAAAAGAAGGGAGAATAACAAACCAGCCATCATCATTCACAGTTATTGACAAGTCAACCACTAATCTTTTTTTGCTAACAAATTACACACTGAACTATGAAAAACTGACGGAGTAAACACTACGGTTACGTTTTTCGTTAAGGAGTTAAATTGTTAAATCGCAGCAGATTATCATAGTTCAGGGGTTAATTTGTTAAATCGCGACAGTTTTTCATAGTTTAAAGGTTAAATTCTTAAACTGCAGCAGATCATCATCATAGTTCAGGGGTTAATTTGTTAAACTGCAATAGTTTGTCATCATAGTTCAAGGGTTAAATTGTAAAACTCCGGAGGATCATCATAGTTTAGGGGTTAATTTGTAAAATCGCAGTGGTTCATCATAGTTCAGGGGTTAAGTTATTAAACCATGGTGGATATTCATAACGGCGATGTTCTCGGCGATGATTTTTTATAGTTCAGTAGTTAATTTGTTAGAAAAAAAATGTTAGTGGTTGACTTGTCATTGAATGTACATGATGATAATTGGTTTGTCATTTTCCCTAAAAAAAAATAAAGTTATTTTTACTCTCTATTTGTACACTTTAATTTTACTTTATGACAAACTGCATCAATAAATGTTTGTTAATTAAAAAATGGGAATAGAGAGTAAATATAGTGTTACTCCCTTCTAAAAAAACAAACCTAAAATGATTTTATTATTTTAAAAATTAAAATTTTGCAATAAATCATAATATTAAACCTCAATCATAAAAACAATATTTGGATTAGTTTCTTCTAAACAATTTTTAAATTTTATGAGAAACTTAGATCGGTTTCTTAATTTATTATTTAAAAAATAAATTCAGAATTTTTGACAAAAATTATTTCTCAAAAAAATTAAAAAATGTAAAATTATATTAGAACTAATAAACTTTATTTAATTATTTAAAAAAAATATTGAGAAATTTTTTAGTTAGAATGATATTATTCATTAAAATTGAAGTGGGATTCATTTAGATTTAAATTTAAATCAAATTTTCAATTTTCAAAACTAAAAGTTTGCAATGAACTTAATGAGTTAGCTGGAATAGCACTTGGGATAATTTAAAAAAATGTGAAAGTAAAAGAGGTGACCTGTTTTTGCTTCATCTTGAACGATTACAAAAGTGAGATTCCATTGGATCTTATCCACTTTCCATTTATTGAATCTTTTTTTTACTTTCAAATCAATTTTTTTAAAATTATTCAGAATTACGTGTTAAATTGAAATGACGTTGCATTTTCAAATTAAATTATATGATATAATAATTTTGGTAGATTACACATAGTTAAATGAATGACACATGACAACACGTCATACACTGCAAAAGTATAATCTAGATGTAGAATTATCCAAAAATATATATATATATATATATATGCAAGACTTTCAAACATTATTTTTAATTTTATTAATTCACTCCGTGACAATTTTATAGTTTCAAATATTAACTTTTATCATTTTCATATATTATTGTAAATAAAATATGATTTTTTTAGCTAATATTTAGTAGAATATTGATTAAGTTTCATATGTGACGACTTCGTATCAGTCTAACATGCATATATATATATATATATCAAGTGCAGAATAAAACTTTATTTCGCCACTAGCCATTATGGCTTTGAAATCTTTGAAGTTCTTCTAAACCTTTTTTCAAATTAATTTGATTATATAATTTTTTTAAAAACAAGATATATAAGCTCAAGAACTCGAACTATTTTCAAAGATATTATTTATATAACTATTTTCATCAACGAGTATGAACTAGGTGCATTTCCCCAAGGATGCCCTAAGTTATTTGACAAAAGATCCTCTTGTTTTATAACTATTTTATTGGAAGATATATCTTTAGACTTAGAAGTTATGGGATCCGAAAAACCTACAAAGACCAAGATTCATTATGAGGTATTGGAGGCCCAATGACTAAAGTAATAACAAAAAATATGAAAGAAAAATCACAATTTTTAGTAGAAAAAATCCAAGAAAATGAGCCCAAAATCCATGATTCAAAAGCACTGAATTTGCTAAACTTTGGAGATGAGATAAAAGAAGAGATTCAAGTCAAAGAATGCAAAATGGTGTTAAGCATTCAAAAGCCCAAAGGCCCACCTACAACATGCACAGCACACGCAACACGCTCGTCCAGTCAGTAGCAGCGCGCCCCTCATAGTGCACCCCAGCGCGGGTTTCGTCGGGGTCAAGTTCCTATTTTTCTTTATTCGTGAGACGATCTGTAATATTCTGCGTTGTTATAGGGTCTATGGTTATTTAATTCTCTAGGTTCGCATCAAGAAGAGTGTAAAAGATCTGAAAGCTCCATATCATGCTTAAAAAAAATTTAAAACTTTTAATTCTGAAAAACTGTAATCTAATATGCAATAACGATTATGCATAAACCATAAATTTCCAAGATCGTGGAACAACATGAATTGTCATTTACTGTAATTAGATCTAGAAAACGTATCTTGATTCATAGCTTTAATCGATGTAGATATGAAATTCCTTCATACGTAGCGAACTGTAGAATCTCAATTTCCCTCCCTTGATCCTGAAGGTAATGTAATCCTTTAATGGTAAGGAAACTCAATCTTTAGGGTAGTGAGAAAGGACCAAAATCTTTTATGTAAGACTGTGATTCTCTCTTGACGTTCAAAGAAATATACAATATTATATTTTTATAATTTCACGTTAAAAACCAATATGAAATGAGTTCATTAATTCATTAAACAAATTTTACTAATTTCATTAACCAAATCATTTATTCCACATAATAAGATATTATAAAATAATATCTAACAAAATCTAGTCGTATAAATGAATACATAATAATGGGAAAGCACGAGTGTACACCCTTATGATAGAAATTGAGAGTACAAATTTTTATCGTACTCCAAAAAATAATTTTGATTATAATAATTAGTGAAAATAATCAAATACTGAATAATGACCATTAAGATTGAGCATACAACATTGTTAAATTGAGAAAATAATTTTAGAAAATGCTTTTGAAAATCCGTGAAATTGATGCATATTTGCTTGATTTCTTAAACAATAATCCATTTGAATAAATAAAAATTAAATTATAAAAAATACAGTGAAAGAAAATAGATGTTTGACTTGAGCTCATATTCATTTGGAAAGTGGAGAAATTTGGTTTTTGTTGTATTACATGATTGAGCTCCAAATGGACCCCCAAAATCAAGGTGTCTATAAATCCCTATTTTTCTCCACTAATCTATGTCTTTTCAATGGTTTATTATTTAAATATTTTGAGTCACACTTGCTTAAGAAAAAAATATATTAAATGAAAGGGAAAATGACAAATCAACCATCGTGGTTTGCGATCAATGATAAGTCAACCACTGTGGTATGTTTTCTAACAAGTTAACCACCAACGTATGTGAAAATGACAAATGCACCATCGCTGTCCGTAAAAAAAAGCTGATGGCCCCACCATGTATGCCTGGACGCCGCGGCGTCCAGGCAATTTTGGCCTGCACGCCGCGGCATCCAGGCAATTTTGGCCTGCACGCCGCGGCGTCCAGGCCAAAATGATTTTGAAATAAAAAAAAAAAAAAAAAATTTATACTTAAACCAATTTCGCCCAAATTTCAAGCCCTAATCTGCAACTCTCGACAGACTTGCGACGAGGAGTGCGACAAGGAGAGGAGCTGCGTGCGACTAGGAGAGGATCTGCATGCGTTGAAGAGAGGAGAGGAGCTACGTCCGACGACGATTTGAGGTAGATTTGTGTGTATATGTTGATGATTTGAGGTATATTTGTGTGTATATGTTGATTTGAGGTAGATTTGCTGCGTTTCTTCGAAGTTTCTTCGAAGTCTCTTCGGCGCCGGTCACATTTCCGCGGCGTGCAGGCAATTTTGGCTTGCACGCCGCGGCGTCCAGGCAATTTTGGCCTGCACGCCGCGGCGTCCAGGCAATTTTGGCCTGGACGCCAAAAAAAAAAAAAAATGGAAAACTAACTGAGACATGTTGTGTGGGTTATTATATTGCAGGTTGGTGAATTACTCTCAACTATCAGAATGCAATCCCAGATTAAGAAATTGACCTCCAAGCGTGGGAAGGCAAAGATGGAGGCAGTTGAACCTGTTCAAACTGCGGCGTTCGAAGCCGATGTAGTGGCGGCGGTGGAAGAAACCGCTGAGCCTGAAGAAGGAGAAGCCGGCTGCTCCAGCGACCCGATCCAACCCGTTCAAGTGGGTTCAAGGTCGAAACTATATTGGAACCGGAATTGCAAAGCACGGTTCGTAGAAGATATCCAACGCCGTACCATTATTGTGTCCAAGATAGTAGATTTGGACTCATTCGCAGAGATGGGAATTGATCGTATGCTTGAGGCTGCTGGGTTAGCCGGGTTGTGCCAGATGAGGGGCAGTTATTGCGAGCGAGTTATACGATTGTTCTATGCAAATCTGAGCATCTCCACCCAACCCTTAGAGGTGCACACATATATTTTTGGACATGAGGTCAGGTTCACGGCCAATGATGTGAACATTATGCTTGGATGTGTGTTGGAGGAGCCAAGCGATGAATATTATCAGATGTCTCGGGCGCCACCATTCGTCAAACAAGGACGTGGGTTAGAGGTGATTAGATTGTTGCATTAGGATCCCGAGGTTGCCGAGTACAGCAAGCCAAAGGGCAAGGAGTTGAATGCCTTAGCCCGATTGATCCATCTGATAATGACGTACACAATTTTGCCCCGGAATGGGCATCGAGACCTTGTTACCAGCATGGATCTCTACATGCTAGAGAAGGTGTTCACGGGACAAAAGGTGGACATCGGATATATCATCCTGAGCCACATGCAAGAGGTGCTCAACAACTCAGCGAAGTCACTGCCGTACAACTGGCTCATCCAGAGTATCGTTGAGCAGTTAGGGGTCCCCATCCCGGAGACGGAACCTAGAATTGAAGAGTCCGTCAATGACATTTACAACAATTCATTAGTGGACCGAATGGGGATCACCCAAACTGGAGGGGAATGGATGCGCAAGTCAAAGAAGGAAGCAAGACATCCACCCCGGTCAGAGCCAAGGCATTCAGTCCCGTTTCCTGAACAACCTCCTCCTCCTCAGGCATCTCATTTTAGTTCGATGCCTGATGAGACGTTCGCTTGGATGAGCAGGATGGAGGAGCTCCACCATATGTCCATGACCCACATGCAAAAAATGCAAGAGCAGCTGCAAATGCAACAGGTCCAAATACAAGAAGCGGCCAAGCTCGCAGAAGATAGGTGGGCCATAGCACAACAATGGCATATGCAATCTGCCGAGTGGCATCGTGACATGGTGGCAGCCCTGAACCCAGGTGACAGGCGATCACCCCATTTTGCATCCGCGTCATCCTCCTCAGACGCACCTGATACGACATTCCGATTGTAAGTTAATTCCGTTGAACGCTAATTCCACTTTGTTACTTTATTTTGTTTCATGTAATGACATGTTTTTAATTGGCAGCAACCCTGTTGGAAGCAGCCAACATATTCCTCCAGCGGTGCCTCTGGAGCCGCCGCCCCTGAGAACTGTGCGCGTGGTATGTCTTTCATTTCCGTATATATGTGTATTCATTAATGTTTACGCTCACCCTTTTTTGACATTTTGGTTGCAGGCTCATGATTTGATGAGTAAGTTCAAGGATTATTGTCAGGGTAATCTTCGAAGGAACATTGAGACATGCGCAATTCTTGGGGGAAAGCTGACCGACAATGAGTACGTCGTCAGCGAGATCATCTTCCCGGAGCAGAAGGGCACGGCAGATACTGTGAGAGGCCTTCGTTGTGTGCTAGTTTATAAGCTTTTATCTAAGTACTCATCCAAACTTATATGCAGTGCTATGCGGTCGACGGCGCAGACGTACATGTGTTCAGACATCAACATGAACACGGTCTACTCACCGTAGGGTGGATTCACTTAAGTATTCAGCTCGCGTCTCCAGTTTACATTGATATCATATAATGCGTTGTTTACATTGCAGACACACCCGAAACAAGATTGTTTTATGTCGTCCGTTGACCTGCACCAGCAATACGCGTACCAGAAATTACTGCCGGAATCCATATCCATTATCGTAGCTCCCACCGACAAACAGCGGTAAGAAGTTTCCCTTGTGTACATTCTTAATATTGCTTTCCACGTAATTGTTCCCTTTGCATTACAGGCCGTTCGGCGTCTTCCGGTGTACCCCTGCGGGGATGGAGGTGATAGGAAAATGCAAAATTAAGGAACAATTCCACCTGCACGAACCTCCAACCTTTGAGTATGAGGGACCGTTGTTCGCCGGAGCAGATAGAGTATTTCTTGACCCGCACTTGTCGTTCCTGATCACGGATTTGCGCCCGAAACCGACCAGGAAGAAGAAGGCGTAGTGTAGGTCAATGATATGTTGTTAAAAAGATGTTATGTATAATTTACATTTAGTGGATGATTTGGATGATACTGGAACTGTTTGGGATTATTTTTTGTGCAGGATGTACGAGAGTAGCTTTGGGGGAGTAAAGAAACAGGGCATATTATGTCAAAATTTTTAAAAAAATATGAAGTCAGGTCAATTGATTAGTTGTAACGCCCCTGGAATTGAAAAAAAAAACATTAACTTAGTAACCCAAAACTTTGAATTTGCAAAACTTCTTTTTATATCAGAAAAACACAACTTTACATCAGTGGCATTTCACTGTCATCTACATTTGTCGAAAGAAAAAACAATTGTATCACGGCAGGTTAAGGTCCACATTTGTGTACGTTTGTGTGGGAGGACCTTCCGTATCAGACTCCTGCAGATCACATTGAAAAGGAAATGAGCATATTTCAAATAACAATTGAAAGCATAACGTGATAATGCACGGACCTGCGTCTCATGAACTATATCAGGAACTCTGAACCCCATAAAGGTGTCCTCCGACCTTCCTCTGCCGCCTCTGCCTCTCCCTGTGTTGCCACTGCCAGCCCCTGCACTGGATTGGCCTCCCCCTTCGCACGTGCGGGCATTGTGCCCCACACTACCACACCGCCCACACGTGACTCTCAAATGTCTTCTGCTTAGCACTGTCCGGCTGGGGGCCTCGTCCACATCCCGTATTCGACGGACGCGCGGCCTTCCTGGAAGCCTTTTAAAAGGCGGTGGGATAATTGGATCAAGATTCGTCACAGGAAGCCACTCGATTGGTCCATTAAGGGGGCGGAGAAAGTGGGAGTACATCACCATGTATGTCTCCCGGTGATAGCACCAATGCACAAAATCCTCAGGAGATCTCCTCATGAAGTGAATGCACGGGATTGCATGCACACACGGGATGCCGGTCAACTCCCACCGGTAACATGTACAGGTACACCTTTCCAAATCAACAGCGTACATGTCGGTACCGTTGCTGACCTCAAACTGGGCAGCTCCTGCAAACTGAGGGCTCCAATTTCTACTGGCATGTTGTACTTTGGCGAGGCGGTTGCTGATCATTGGACACAACCGTTCGGTCGACTGAGCCATCTTTTCATATTTTTTGACGATCCTACCCATGATGCCCTTTCGAATGATCTCGAACATACTTAGAATAGGTTTGTCCCGGGCGGGTAGGATGCAGGCATTGAAGGACTCGCTGAGGTTGTTGAGGCTTATGTCGCACTTTGGGATCGAAGAGAAGGCATGTTTGGCCCAGCATGTCGCCTCTATTCCACGTAAATAGTCATGGGCCGCCAGGTCAAGGACACGTAACTTGGCCATCTCTTTCTCAAATTGCCTCACTGTTGTGGCTCTTGATGCAGCCCACATTGCATCTTTCAACAACTTGCCTTTAAATTGTTTTTGAAAATTGGCATACAGGTGTCGGATGCAAAACCGCTGGTCTGCTTGCCATGCCACATCTCTCACAGCTGGCACTAGTCCCTGCAAAGATGCATAATATGAGACAGACATTTGTAATATATGACAAACATAAACACATAATGCAAAAGCAGTGCATAACACCTTACCTTTTGTCGATCAGAAATAATCGTCCACCCATTGCCAGAAGGGGTGTTTAGATCGTCCAGCAACAATTCTAGAAACCACCTCCATGAAGCCCTATTTTCTGCTTCAACGACTGCTACAGCAATCGGGTACATACCATCGTTCCCGTCGATGGTGACAGCAGTAAGCAGTTGCCCCGGAGTCGCTCCCTTCAAGTGGCAGCCATCTAAACAAATAACAGGTCTACCACCATTCAGCACTGCCCTTTTGCATGCATCCAAGCACATGTACATCCTTTTAAATACACTCATATCGAGGTCAACACGCAGTGAACTTCCGGGATTCGACCTCCGAATCTCCTCAGCATAGGACCATATGAGCTTGTATTGCTCATTGGCATCCCCTTCGTTAATTTTCTTAGCCGCATTTCTTGCCCTTCTAGCAAGGCTGGAAGTAATGTTGACGTTGAAGTCCTTCCTGACAGTCTCAATTATGGAAGATATGGCCCAGTCGGCCTGACTTTTAAATCTGTCCAAGTAATGCGTTGCCACCCATTTGGCTGTGGCATGGCGGCTTTCCATTTGTCTGGAGCATGTGTGAACGTCGTTGTACATCTTTATTTGAAACGTCATTTCATTTTTTATTTGTGAGGCGTGCAGCCGCCACATGCACCCTTCTTGACAAGCAGCTCTCAATCGATGCGCATCACTGTGGGTGAATTTTATCCCGTACCCATTATCCATTGCATAATCAACAATTTCTTCTCTAATTTTATTCAAGGAACTATATTTTTTGCCTAGCCCCATACCAACAAATGTGCACTCTGCTTCTGGTTGGCGTCTCAATCTACTCTCTGCCATGTCCATCTTTTCATCACTAGTGGATTGGCATGCTGATCGGAGTTCCTCATCGTCCTCTTCGTTTAAATTTGCTGAGACAGAATGCAAAATAATAGCAACTTCGTTTCCAAAGCCACGTACCTCCTCATTGGCCAATAATGTCTCTGAAGGGCCCACTTCAGCTTCACGGTTAATACCACCTTCTGTAACACTCCAAGATGCCATTTTTTCCAACAAATTCTTCAACTTTTCCAAAATCCCTTTCTCTACTCGCTTCAGCGCAGCTCAGACTTCTCTAGGGTTAGCTAATAAGGGAAAACGATAGAATACATGCGAATATCGCAGACCACTCGGATTATGTATTCTGCTGAATTAATTCACCTGACTTAACAGAGGGACGCAAATGGCCTGGAGGCAGCGTCCAGGCATACATGGTGGGGCCATCAGCTTTTTTTTACGGACAGCGATGGTGCATTTGTCATTTTCACATACGTTGGTGGTTAACTTGTTAGAAAACATACCACAGTGGTTGACTTGTCATTGATCGCAAACCACGATGGTTGATTTGTCATTTTCCCTAAATGAAAATATTACCAACTAAGGATTAAATTTTTAGATCAGACCTGGAAATGGCAATCTTGGTTGAGCATTTGGCAGGCCAATTCTAGAAGTGGTTGCATTCTAGCCTGTCTTGGGTCACGGTCCAAGACCAAATTTGGTTCTGTTGAGGCATGTTTTGAGTCGGAATTTGGGTATTTGTTTTACCCAATTAAATTAAAAATTTTAACTTATACAAATTTTATCCAAAAATTAATGTCTTAATTTTTTATAGGTACCAATTATTAAATTAAAAATATGTGGGTTATTAGATTTGATCTATTTGGATTTTGGGATTTGTGTAAACTATTTCGAGGTAAGAATTTATTTTATGTACTACATTTGCATAATTTTTATAAAATAATTATTTTGAAACGTGTCTCATATAAAATTGACGATTCCATTTTATGACCATCAGATTTTTATATTATATTTTATTTTCTCTGTACGCGTTTAAATTAAATATGCATATTATATTTCTAGATCAACTCAGTCATGTGAACCGAATTTGATCGATCCGATTTTGGGTCTGTTTTATTTTTACACATTCGACTGTGCAAAATGTGTTTGTTGTTGTTAACTAGAGTAATGAGACAATTGTATGTGTCATGTCCCTGGGCACAAAACTCTAAACCTGATCAGAGTATTTATGTGGCTTTCGCGATTGCTGAGCATCACTTTTATTCTACTATATGCCCATTACATGGTATGTCCGTAGTCCGTGAGTAGCTCTATTTTCGCTGTAATTTTTAATTAGTATAACAATGACCTATTTTAATTACTTACCACATATTAGTGGGTGATTTTAAACACGTGTCATTTTGTACATATTTTTAAAAAAACAATGAATTTATAAAATGTGATTTTAAATTCATATATGCTTAAAAAATATTTTTTTATTAAAATTATTAAATCTCTATTGAGTTTAGTCAACTCATCCCAATGACAGCTTTCAGAATTTAATCAACGGGATTTCCAAATACCAAGTCAAGATTAGACTTGGCAGAGTTTATTTAATTTTTGTAATTTTAATAATTATTCTTGGGAGATCATTTTGTGAGATATACTTTATTTGGGTAACTGTAATCCTTAATTTATTTTCCGCACAGTATTTTATTTGGTTTATAGTACATGTTATCTGATATCACTATTGGACCTGTTAAGCTCAAATTTTTGGGTCCTGGCTTGTAATCCTTAATTTATTTGGATAACTGTAATCCTTAATTTATTTTCGGCATAATATTTTATTTGGTTTATATTATATGTTATTTGATATCACTATTGAACTTGTTAAGCTCAAGTTTTTGGGTCCTGGCTTGTAATAATTATTTTAAGCCTTCTGCTGCCATTTTATAAATTTAAGTGAAATGGGTCAGGCGATTTGGCTCTTTGGGTCAAGTCATTCTCCATTTTGTCTCGAGTCCCTTGTAGATCGTGACACATTTATATGTCATTCATTAATTTATGTAGTAAAAGATTTTTTTTTTTTTAAGATAACTCCACTTTTACTAGTTAATCTTATATACTAGGGAAATATTTTTATATCATTAATTTATTGATGTATATGATCTTTTATTTTAATTATTCAGAAATATTATAATTATTTTATGAATTAATCAATCACACGTAAATATTACATGAAAAGGTAAAATTATAATATAAAATCAAAGTGTACATCAAACATTACTCTTATTTAAATTATTTATAATTGAATAATTATTCTACAAATGAGTAAACACCATAAGATTAGAGCATGATTTGGGGTGTTATTTGATATAAACTATATCCTCTTTTTAAAAAACAAATCGTAATTTTAAAGGAAATTAACAAATCATCCACTGTGCTTTGTGGTCATTGACAAATCAACCACTGAACAATTTTTGCTAACAACTTAACCATTAAACTATGAAAAATGGACGGAGGAAATATCACTATTACGCTGAACCTGCGAAGAAAACATCTTCAACATAAAGCTGAACTCACAAATAAATATCTTCAAATACATCTCTGTAATTTGAATTCTACTTTAGTTTTATGTTAAAATCGGAATAATAGAAAAAATATTGCCACAAAAACAATTCTGGAAGCTCCGACATGGTCTTTCTACATCGAAAACAATTCTCATATTTTCAGTTTTCCGAACATCTTCTTATGGCTCACCCTCCTCTGAATTTTACCGTTTAGTTCTCATCGTCATCTTCTTTTTCCTCTTCCTAGTTTGTCGTCGTCGTCTAGTACTCATGACTTTTCGCAGATGAAAGATTACTTTCTGCTTTCCGTGACAGAAAGAATACTTTCCGGTGGAACATAATCTTTCCTTAAGCAAAACAACGGCATTCCGCTGCACACCGTTAACATTCCACTACGGACCCTTGACATTCCATTGCAAACCGTTGATGTTCCATAGCGGAACTTTGTATTTCTGCAACGGAACCTCGTCGTTCACCTGCGGATAGTAATCTTTTAAACTATGTAGTAGAAAGACATCGTTCCGCCGAAGAAAGACAATGTTTTGCCAAGGAAAAACAATGTTTTTTACCAGAAAACATAACCGCGATGTTTGCGTCGTCAATTTTTCATAGTACAGTGTTTAAATTGTTAGCAAAAAATTATTCAGTGGTTAATTTGTCATTTATCACAAATTGATTTGTTAATTTTCCTAATTTTAAAGTGTATAAATTAGATCCAAGAAAAAAATAAGATCGCCTAGATTCCCACTACAATGTAAATTAAATTATATTCTTCATTAATGGGTATTTCTTTTATATTTGGTATAACATATTGGACAAGGTTTGTAGGGCCTCATATTTACATGTTCTGAATTCCTTTTTCTCACTTTATAAGCGTTGTATTAAACCTAATATGTTCATTTCTTCTTTCTCTCACTGTCTTCTCCTTCCTAGGGAGAGAGAGAGAGTTTCCTGCAGATATTTGATTGGGTCGGCAGCCATGGAAGGACCTTTGAAGCTGTGGTTGAAGAAAAGATTTGAGCTTTGGAGTGTGATTTCAGAAGGTTTAAAGCCAGATTTTGATGCTTCAAGTTATAGGGTACCCTAAAAAACAAACGTATATTTTGAGGGAATTTACCTCTCTAGGCAAGTCTACTGCTTGGCTCTCTATCTCTGTCTCTCTCTCTCCCTCTATCTCTCTCTCCCCCTCTCTCCCTCTTCTGTGACTTGAAATGAAGGGAATAAGAACAGGATGATTTTCGTTTTCCCATCCTTGTTTTGTTGAGATTGAAGTTAAGAATGTAATACACTTGAAAGTTTCCTTGCTGTTCTTTGCTCTCTCTCTCTTTCAATACCCACAAATGTAAGACTGAGCCAACGACAATGTGTTTTTTTTTCTTGATAAACTAGACTATGCAATTTGAACTCTTTTCAATCAATCTCTCTTATCAGTTAGCTGGGTCGAACTGGTTGGTAAGAGTTTTTTAAGTCATACTAATCCACATTCAAACAATTGAAGAATAATTTTATACATATATATTTTAATTTACAGCATATTAATTATGGGTTATTCCTTTTATTATTTTAATTATTTATAATTTATTATAATTAAGTTACCAATGAAGATATAGCAGTGTATAACATTTGCATTTAATAAAGAAATTATAGGTAATTAACAAAAAAAGACTTTGAACTTTGAGATGAGTGATAAACTAAACCTTAAACTAAATTTGATAACTACTCAAACTTGAACTATGAAAAATTAATGACGCATACCTCGTAGTAACGTGTTACGTTAAAAAACGTGCAGACATATAAACTAAAAGATTTACAGGCATCCGTCCGGTCTGGCGTCAAAAGATGGGATACTGCTAAAGGAGCTACTGTAGAATTCACACACCTCTTTAGCTCATTCTTGAGTAACTGTTGAATGGCATGAAGCTCTTTAATTCGTCTGTCCATTCCTTCAATTCAATTCCCATAGGCTACAATCGAGAAAGTTAAGCTCTCCAAGCAGCTTACAATCCAGTTTCACCTGTTCTTAGCCATTGACAAAGAGTGATAAGACTGAGGAGGGGGTTGAACAGTATCATCCTCCACCTCCACCTAATCTAAGCACGATGCAACTAACGTCGAAAGAGGTTGTGTAGCCAATGTCAAAGGAGACTGTACAGCGGACATGAATGGAGTTTCTGCGCCCTTAAATACCCACTCCCCTCTGACTTTGGTCATCCTTATCCGAGCCAAGGTAACTTGATTGTAGACATCAAATTTCTTTTCATTGATTTTTGGCTCATTGAGAGAGAGCATCATCCCACTCCTGTTAACAATCTTCTAAATGAGCAAGTTGTAGGGGAGATTCTTCCTTGGGCTATTCAGGACGTTCTTCATAAGATCCATAATCACATATCCAAGGTTGAATATCTTCCTGTTGCAGATCTTCTCCATCACATAGATATCTATGCAGTTAACATGGTTTCTATGTCCATCACGAGACAGAATTGTGTGGGTTATTATGTGATGGATGACTCTAACTTTGGCATTTAAGTCCTTGAATTTGGGTTCATAGAAAGATACAACGTCAAGATTGCACTGCAATTGTTACAGCAATGTTAGACCTTCTCCTTGTTTAATGAACTTTGGATCCTTGGATACGTGAAAATACTCCTCGGACGTTTTCTCCATGGAGCATCTAATTAACTCATTTAACTCCTTGAAAGTTATATTAATCTCTCATCCAAACAAATACATCCTAAGCTCCAAAGGTTGGTTGCCTAGCTCTAGATTCACATAAAACAGTTTCACAACTCGGTCACTATAATATCCCCTCATCTTGCACAACATAGTAAGTTAAATGTGCTCAAACATAACTTCTATTTCAAAGTCTCCGAACGCATGAAATTCTACCTTCCTAGAGATAATAATAGAACAACGTCTGATATCATAACGATATTGTCCTGAACTCCCGTAAAAGGCATTCATGTGCCGGTAGGCGGGGACAGGTCAAATCACCTTGTGATTGACTTTGAGCTACAGAGGTAGCGGCTTTACGTTTCATGGTGATTTTTCTAACATTTGATATCATTTTAGGGTTCTAGAGATTTCAAAACTTGAAAGGTCATTCAGAAATCGATCAAAAATTGCCTAGGTCAATCTACTTCTCGTAATGGACAACCTTTCAAGTTTCAACTCGTATAAATGGAGTTGAAAGGAAGTCCACGCTATGTGTGGACGTTTGCACTTGTATAAAAATATACAAAATTATATATTTGAAAGTGCAGCATCTTTCTTATGAATATTCACAGATTAACAGACGTTCTTCTTAGGAAGCGGACAACTGCTCATTTTAGTACGAGCATCTGCTTCTATGTGAATGAGTATATGCGGACATTCATTATAAGTAAAAATGTCCGTCTTCATGTAAAGAGGTATAATCAGACGTTTGTAGGTGGCTCAGACGTTCAGGAGATGTCTTTTAACAAAAACGTAACTGCGAGGTTTACATTATGCATTTATCATAGTTTAAAATTTTAATTGTTAGCAAAATTAGCTTAAAGTTTTGTTTATCGCTAACCCAAAAGTTTAGAGTTTTTTTTGTGAATTATCCATAGATTATTTTAATTTTTTGGGGGAAAAAAAAAAAGGATAAGGATGATGAATCAACAAAGTCTACGTTGTATTATAGCAATGACCCTTTTGCAATCATACAAGACCTAAAAGAAGGAATGTAGTGGGAAGCAACGTGCATTGAAAAGAGAGATCCTCAAAGTGATTTTTTATTGGTTGGTGACTCATCGGTGACTTAACGACAGTGTTTACAATAATAAATATTATTGATTTTTAAAATTAAAAATAAATTTCTTTTTGGTTATCAAAACAGATAAAATAGTTGGTAATAACATTTTTGAATATGGGCAGAGCCAGAGCCATGGCCACAGCTCTATGTTAAGGCTCAACCCCAAGGGTGTGCAAACCGAATCGATACCAAAAAATCGAATTGGAATCGTCACTTTGGCAGTTTCGATATCAATTCAGTGCTGTTTTGCATAGCACCAAACCGGTACCAAAGAACTGAACTGAACCGAACTGGATCGTAAACACCCCTACTCAACCCCGACTTGAGGTGACCTTTTCGACTTTAGATCAAGCTTTTTTAGTCCTTCATTTTGTGTAGTTACAGACTTATCCACGTTAATATTTTTTTAGAATAATGTCATCGTATTTTCTATTATTATTTTTTAATTATTTATATTTTATTACATTAATTACATTAATCAATATTTAACACATAAATGAATAAGAATAAAAAGTAAACATTTTTTTTTTTTTTTATTACAGCGTATATGATTAAGTTCGTGATGATAGTCACCGTCCGATCATTATACGGGGTATCAACAAGGTAATCCCCTGGGTAGAGGATAACGTATGTTTCGTTTTTAATTTTAAGAAGCATTAACTTCTTGGATTTATTATATTTTTTTTAAAAAAAATTATGAATTATGTTAAGATTGTGGACACTTTGAAAGCACTAAAAATGTAATTTAGCATTATTTATTTATAGTAAATATTTTTAAAAAATAAATAAAGAGACTAAGAGAGAGCTTGCCATGGCGGATGACCTTAATCTTATGATCCACTATTCCTCTGACGAGCTCCACTAAGAACTTTTCGTTCATCGTTTGACGGCAGCATTTATCCTCTTCCTTCTCCCTCAATGGCGGACCAATTTGAGAGAGAGAGAAAATTGCTGGAATTTGATGGACATCGCCCACGCACTTCCATTTGCCTCAACCTCGCCTCAACCCAATGAAGTTTTTCTGGTTTTCGTTAATCCCACTGATCTTGGTAACACTAATGAAGGGTCGGAGCTTTATCGGCAGAGAAGTAACTGTAGCCCTCCTGCCCGCCGAAGAATTATGCTTCTCCATTTTCACATTCAGTGAGGCTGATAGGATGTCTGAGACATGAAAGAGTTCAGGGATGAACCAGAAGATGACGAGAACTCCATTTTCGCGGAAGAAGACGAAACGAGTTTCAGTTATTAATGAGCCAAGCTCATTTCGATCAGCATCCAGCCATGTATATGGCACCTTCAACGAAGCAGCTCAATTCTTGGGCTATTGGACCCAACTTTCAGCTGTCTAAGGTGTTTTTATTAGAGCAGCCACTGTCGCACGTTCAGTTGTTTCCCTATCACCTTCAACAAAGGCCAAAAATGGTGGGTTTAAAGCCACATATGGTGGCCGGCGATGAGTCAGACCAGCATGGAATAGTGGACCAGCTTTCCACGCGGCGGAACTGATCGAAATTGGAAATCTTGTTCATTGTCTCAAAAGATGGTCGGCGGAGAAGGAAAGGGATAAATGCTCTCGCCAAAAAAATTAATGAAAATAGGAAAATTAACCAAAAAAAAAAAAAAAACACTAGTTTGGCCACGAACCTTGAAAAATTTTTGTGTATAACTAAAATCTCAGACTATGGAAAATAAAATACGCAAACTTTGCCGTCATGTTTACCATAAAAAAAAAAAGAGGCAAATGCCACAGTCACGTTAACATCAAGGCCCGTCCAATGGCGATGTCCAAAGATCAACAACGAACGTCCTTCGACCACGGGGGACATCCAAGACTGATCCAAATTTTCTCAAAAGCAATACGAATATCTATTTCGAATGGTCATTCTTCCCCTTTGTTGTTGAGAGAGTATCTGACTAAGAGAAAGACGTCATGATAGGAAGGTGCTAGCAGACGAAACTTCATGGTCGTTAGGTGAAAGGATGGACGTCCCCCAATAATGATGGACGACCAGGATGGACCAAAGGCGCTAGCGGATATTATGTTGAAGGGGGTCATGTGCAAGGCACAAGCTATTTTAAATGGAAGCAGAGTTGTAGACAAAGGTTGTTGGTCTTTGGATAAACTAATCAGACGTCCTTCAAAGCTGGGGGACGTCCGTCGCTAAAAATGGACGTTCATGATGGATTATTGAAAGATGACGTTGCCCACAGCTTAAAATGGATATCTCTTGCTTAAAACGGATGTCCCTCAACTTATTATGAATGCCCCTAAACCCATAACGAACGTCTCTAATCCACAACGAACGCCCTTAGCTTAAAACGGACGTCTCTCAACTTACGATGGACATTGAGGATGAATTATTAAAAGACGACGTCGTCCTCAGCTTAAAACGGACGTCCCTTAGCTAACTACGGACATCCCTCAGCTAACTATAGACGTCCTTCGCTTAAGACGGACATCCCTCAACTTACGATGAACGCCCCTAAGGCTACAACGAATGTCCCTCAGCTTAAAACGGACGACCCTTCGCTTATGATGGATGCCCCTAAGCTTAAACTATAAATTGTAAGAGAAATTGCTTGGAGAAAGATCGTTCGATCTTTTCCATGCATTTTATTTTACAATTGAAACTGAGTTTCAAGTCTCACCCTAGTTTCATTTATGGTAGATTTTCTGAGTTATATTAGAAAATTCATGGTTGATCATGGGACGTCCGTTGGAGATCCAGGTGACGTCCATAGTGTTTTCTAAGCGAAAACTGTGACAGGAAGGTTTGCGTCATTCATTTTCCTTAGTTCGAGATTTTAGTTATTTACGAAAATTCTTCAAAGTTTACCTTGTTGCTGAAGCTAAACTATAGAGTTTGTTTTGTTAATCTCTCGTGAAAATATATCTTCAAGATTTAAATCAATAATAACTTCAAGTTACAATGTTTAAATAACATAATTTAAAATACATAAGGGAAATTAACAAAACAACAACTAAACTATGATGTCAATGACAAGTCAACCACTAAATAATTTTTGCTAACAAATAAAACACTCAACTATAAGAAATGAACGGAGCAAACATCGTTGTCACGTTTTCCTTTAAAAAATATCGTCTTTCCGCAACAGAACGTTATATTTCTACTGCGGAATGTTGTCTTTCCGTTGCGGAAAGTGTGTCTTTGAAATAGGACTTAAGAAAGATTACTTTCCGCTCAAGAAAGATTACTTTCCGCTCAAGAAAGATGACTTTTCGCTGTGAAAATGTTACTTTTCACTACGAAAAATGAGTCATTTGTGATGAGAATTGGACGACAACGACGGATCAAGAATAAGAAAGAAAAGATAGTGATGAAAAGTGAACAAGTGAAATCGAGAGGTGGAGTGAATAATTGGAAGATATTCAAAAAATTGAAAACGTGAGAATTGTTTTCAACAACGAGAAGATTATGTCGAAACTTCTTGGTGAGGAGCCGAATTTCTAGAAAGGTCCGCAGTGGAACGCTCTCGGCTTTTTAGTTCAGTATCTATAGACTTTCGGCATCGTATTTGATATAAGATTGCTTCAATTATTGTAATTTTAACATAAAACTAAATTAGAATTAGAATTGTAAAACATATTCAGCACTATCTTTTTTAAAAAAAATTAATGTTTCTTTCAAAATGTTAACAACCACTGCATCATTCATTTCTCATAATTGAATATTTTATTTGTTAATGAAAATTATTTACTAATAGGCTTGTCATTAATCACATAGTCTAGTGGTTATTTTATTAATTTCCAAATACATAAAATTTGTTGCATATTAATTCAAAATACATAATTTTATTTGATAATTACCCAAAAAAAATTGAAAGAGTACGCATTTTTCAATAACAATAATTAATAATTTTAAAAAATAATTGAAATAATAAAAATTATACAATCGAATCATTAACTGTCTACGTGAATTTGAAAGTAATACGACTAAACAATCTTACCCTCTAAAACTCATCTTCTTCCTTGTCAATCTCAATACATTCATTAAAATATTCCTAATAAATAATGTATGATTAAAATAGTAAATCGACATCATTTAATGAATGACACATAAGAACGTAACATATAATAAGCCAACGTAACACGTCTAACGTCACATATTAACCATATTGAACTCGAGAAGACGGAATGTATTTCAAAATTAACTCATCCGACTTCGTAAGCAGTCATTGGAAGAACGTTACAACAAGGTAGAAAACCCAACCCCACTTTCTCCATCAACATAACAAAGTGTTCACTATAATTACAACAAAATATGTTACATGAAACAATACAATTGAATTATCATTAGCACAAGGATCATATATTCCTACCTCGAGTGTGGTCTCGATCTTCGAGACCCCTCAAGAACGATCTGATTGCGAGGCGTTCCGATGCGTAAGTCATGAACGAAGCCAAAATTAGGCCCCCGACGACCATCAATCCTAATCTGTGAAGAAAAAATAGCAAAGAACATACTCTATTAGTTGTTCTGATAATCTGTCCCAAAAAAGTTGGATGCTCAAGCTCCTTAGATAACCAAAAAAATGAGGATCGAGCTTTCTATTCGATAAATTCTCATGCAGAAGAATTATACGAAACAGTTTCTGCCGCAGGAAAGAACACGGGTACAGCAATTTACACGAAAACGACAGTTTAAAGTAGTACGTAAAATATGAATTGATTTTCAAATGCATCAAATTGCTGTAGAAGTAGGAATTCAAGACTATTTTGGTATGATTTATGTTGGTAGTAAATTTTAGAGGAAAGACAAATAAGATATTAACTGATGAGGCTCGTTCTCCCCAACTTTCCTGCCAAAATTCTTTCATCCTCTCCCTCATTCCTAATATCCTATTTATATTCCTCTTGCCTCATGTTGTTACCACAGCCACGTTAGTTTCCCACCCCAAATGCAACTCTTTCCCACTGCTATATTCTCTCTCCACACTTTTCATACTCTTTTGTATATCTACTTTAGTTCTCACCTCTTTAAGAGGCCTCTTATCATAAGTGTACCTTATTGGGGAGCCTATCACACACTTAACAGTAATGATAAGATCGTAGGTAACGGTTAGCAAATAACTTAAGTTCACTACCTAACAAATAGAGCCGTGATGCCAAAAATGCACGGCAACGATGGGGTAGCAACTGCCAAAAACGCCATCCCAAATCCGTAAAACCATGCAGTAGTATCATGAGATGATTCTCGCCGTAGATGGTCTGAGACAAAAATAACGGAGCTTTAGAAAAAAAGAAAAAAAAACATCAGAATGATGAACATAAAATCAAACCTTTTGCAGAGTAATCAAATGATTCGGGATTAGAGGAAAAGTATCCCACTTGTGTCGAAGAAGCTTTTCCCCATTGAAAAACCCAATGGAGAAAGCTGGCATACAATAGAAAGAAAACTGTGAATGTCCACTCATACATCAAGAGTAAACCAGTCCATGGAGTGACTTGTTGAGGAATAATTGCAAGAGAAAATGCAAGAGCTACTACAGCAGTCACAAAGCAGGCACAGATAGAAATTTCACCCAAATAAGTGGGAACTTTGCAACGCACGCCATTCTAGTACAATCAAACAAACAAATATTTTCTTAAAAAATGTAAGAAAATAAATAACCAACAGAGAAAAAGGGCTCCATAGCAACTTGCAAAGGGTTTGAAAACAAGATTTTGTATTAACTAGGACGAGAACACAAACCTCAGTGTGTGGATGAAAAGTACCAGCCGCAGAAGAACCATTGTAAGCATGGGTTCCAGCCAATCGAAGTTTATAGTAAAGATGTCTAATATAATCACATAGGGAATTTCTACAAAATATACTAGAGTACACTTGTAGCTGGAAAAATAAAAAACAAAGAAAAAAAAAATTATTAGAAAAACCAAACTCCAGTTTTGATTTGATTATTGCTCAAAAGTAATTCAGTCCAGCTATATACCTGAAAGAAAGATCGGTAGTTGAAGAAGAAAAGAACAAATAAAGGAAGTAGGTACAAAATAATAATTATAACATTGTCGCCTGGGTTTCTGCCACCACGAGTTCCAGGAAGGGAATCCTCGAGCTGATCTCTAACATTCTATAAGACAAAATTTAAGTTTATGAGTAGGTTTAAAGTACAGACTCCTACGTAAGACAAAAATGTTAAATATGGAACAACAAAGAGTGTGACAATGTCAAAAAGCCTGCAAGTTTACGTGCAATACAAGTTTATATCATAGTAGACAAATTAACGAGTAGTTCAAAGAAAGTACCTGCCAGACATCGACAGGCTTCAAGAGCCAAGATGTCCACCAGTCCCAAGGCTTTAGAGGACCAAGTGTGTAGTGTATAATGCGGAGTTCACTCTCATCAACCATCCACTGTTGAATATATAAATTTGAAAGGACTAATGAAATGTAAAGGCAAAAATAGAGAAGAACAAGAGTTCAAACTTCAGTCATGAATTTAAAAAAGAGTTAACATGTTATCTAACAATGCAAGACACAAGATTACATATGCAAATATATCTAGGGCAATAAAAAATTTAAAACGAATTCTGCAGATTTTTTAAGTTCACCAACAGGCCAAAAAGGGCAAGGTTTTGTGAAAGGTAAAAAGCTAAAGTCCAGTAACCACGAATTAGTATCTTCTTCAAGTTTTTGACATGAACTTTTATAATCTTTATAAAATTTTACATAGCTCAATGAATTAGCTTAACAGGTTTGTTAGACTCGATCTTTGAGGTCAAGGAAATAGTGGATCGCTTCCCTTCAAATTAAGGTCAGGCAAAAATTCAATGAAAACTTTGACCAAAAAACATAAGAGTAAAGAAAAAGTAACTATACAAAGGTATTCTGTAGTTTCGCAATGGGTAAAGATACTCATAACTAACATTTGAGTTATTCATGAAAATTTTCTATAGTTTCTTTTGTCTCCATTGTTGTAGTCTTTTTTAGCTTCACCTGGTTTACTTATAGATTTCCTAAATAAGTACAAACAGCAAAAAAAAAATCATAAAATATATGTTAAAATTCTTTTTCAGAATAACAGGATAAAAAGATGGGCATTTATAGATATTCCACCTAAAATTTTAACAGCTTTAACGTTTATCTTAAAGTAATTAAAAATCATAGAGTAAGCACAAAAACAAAATTGGTCGTACAATCAAATCATAAACATAGATGTTGAAATCCAAGAGGTTTTCAAGAAGAATAAATTCTTAAGAGACATAAATTAAATAACACTGACAGTAACAGAGAAGAGATTTGAAAACAGCCCTGCAAATAGAAATAAAGCATCATTCTTCTTCTCCATATCAATTATACCTTGTTAGCAAGCATGTAAAGACCAACATCTGCATTGTAGAGAGTAGAGAGTCGCTCCATTTCAGGAACACGTCTAGAATTGAATTCAACCGCAGATAAATTAGGCTCAAAAAGATGGGCATTGGGAAAATCAGAGTAGTATGAATTCAGAAATCCCTGATCCCCTGCTTGATATAAAAAATAAATACCAAAATTGTCAGAAATAGATATAATGAAATGGCTCTATGTCCTAAGTTTCTAAAACATAAACAAATTACCTCCAGTGTATGAGTACAAATTTTTCACCTTGCTCATCATGTCATCAAAAATAGTTTTTGATGGTTCCACAACCATAACTCCTGAATTGAGCCTCTCAGAATGCTTCAAATTAGCACAGAACTTACCACATTTGAAAAGGTCTTCGATATTTTTCACCACAATTGTGTCCGCATCAAGATATACAACTAAACATTGCAATGCGAGAAATAAAATGTGAGAACACCTGTAGACAACTAGAAATTCTCCTAACCCGCAAAATTTATTTGCCATAAAGCATGAGCAACTAAAAGAGACATGTAGGGCAATTTTTATCGAACTTGCAATAATCAATAAGAAGCATCTAGAAAGTACAATTTGTTGAAACCTTTTGCTTCATCACTCATATTTCATAATGTTGTGAACGTGACACATTCACACTCAAAAAACATGAAGTCATATGTGAGTACCTACATGGAAAGATTGTATTGTTGGAATAGCTAGAATTTCTCTAGTAAGCATTGTATGGGTACCTTTTGAGTAACTAGTCATGTTAAATATGTTTAGCTTTGTGTAGACACCCCAAAACCTCTTTGGATGTAGATGATTGGGATTTTCCACCAAATTAATCTTCTCCACTATCCACCCATCAGCCTGAAACATGACTCTCCGAGATAAGAAATGACAAATAGAAAACAAAGCATAGCAACAAGTTTGCAGAAACAGAATAAAATTTGAACTTTTCATCAACAAAAGGCAGAGAAGGGATTATCAGTTTTCATGGCTCCCTCAATGATGGCGGAGAAAGGTAACTTTGACTACGTTTTTCTTCCCACCATCAGTGTTAGTTAAAATTTTCACCGCAAAACATAGATAAACAAATCATTTGAGATGTAATTAAGTTATTGAAGCTTTGTCTTTCACCCCCAAAACATAGAAAACTGAAACTTAACACAACTTAGAATCCACGACAGGCGTAACATGAAAACAAAAATCAACAATTAAGAATGCTAATTACTTTCAGCAACCTCGAGGAAAATAATTAATCCACAATAACACTAAATCACATGAAAAATGAAAAAGACTACTAACTTCGTCTAAAATGATGCAAAACAACTGACCTTAAGAAGCTTCTTTGCATAATCAGAAACACCATCAGAAACCAAAACCACCATATCCTTCTTCGATCCAGTGTCCCGAATCGATTTCCCAAGAACCCTAACACCTAACAGAAATTCGTCTCCATACAAAAGCGTCACATATGCCTGCTTCGAGGACTGAGATCGCAACGAAGCGGCGAATCCCGGTCCAACTGAAACCAAAACGATCACAAAGAAAACAGCCCATAGACTGCGCCTCGCACTCATAATTGGAACCCTCAGATTAAAATTTTCCCGAGAAAGTAATGAATTGCCTCGAGAAGAAGAGAAAACTGGGGCTCCCTTTCCACCTCTGATTTGAGACTCGCGGCATTCGAAGATAGATAGGAAGAGGTTTGAAAGTTATCAGCACTCGGTTCCTTCATCGTTTCCTTGTCCGTCCTCATTCTTTTCAAAGCTGTCTTTTTTTGAAAACTCCTTTTTGGTTCCTCTGCATCTGATTTCGCTGTACTCCTTTTGTTCTGGACGTTGATCTTCGATCCTTCGACGACCATTTTATGGACGGCAATGATCCATCTAATCTCGACTTCAAAATTTATGACAGTCTGATTCGATTACCTAACATTAATGAGATTTTTTAACATAAAGCATAAAAATGTACTATGAACTAGGGGCGGGCAAACCGGTTCTTGGTTCAGGTTTCGGACCACTTGAAACCAACCATTTAGTTCTCGATTTCAAGAGTGAGGAACCAGAACCAGAACTTCAAGGAACTTATGTAATACCCCAAAAATGTATTTTTCCCCGTTTAACGATGTATCAATTTTGGAAAATTGAATATATATGCACATTACATCATATTGCGTGATATTACGAGTGAAATTATGCTTAGAAAGTATAAGGTTAATGTTGAAAACTTGTATAAGCACAAAAAGTTAAGAAAAACATATACAGAGAGTTTTCGGACGCCTTTGTCTCGTCCGAAATCTGGCGCGGATGACGCAGACGGAGAAGAAACGAATCTGTACAATGTTGGGACGTTTTCGGACGAAGGCTTGGACGGCGCAGACGATGCAGACGTTGTTGATTTGAATCTGTATTCAATTTTGTGTGATTTCGGGCGCCTCGATCTCGTCTGAAAATAGGAGTGGATGACGCGAACGTTGTGAAAACGAATCTGTATTGGATTTTATGCGTTTTTGGACGCAGTGGTCTCTTCCAAAATCTAGCGCGGAAGCCTGGCAACGTCCGAAAAGTCAAGAATCTGCGAATCCTATTTAAGTTTTCCGTTTTTCTTTCTTCTGATTTCGTGATTTACACAAAGGAATCTTCTCCCCCAAGCCTCCCTCTGCGACTCCAGGCCTCCCATATGGCTGGGAAGCCTTCCACTTGGCGTTTCCTCATTGGACCTCCTCTCCATAGGTTTGTGTGATGGACAGTTTCTGCAGCTTATCTCCTGCCGTCTCTCACTCCTTCTCTCCTCTCTGTCTATAAGAGGTAGATTTCCTCTGGGTGTTCTCGTATTTGGAAATTGTGTGGTGTGTGAGTGGGTTATCTTATGAGTGTGAAGTGATCAAGTGTGAGTGTGGAAAGTGTTAGACCATCTCATTGCTCTGAAGTATTACAGTGAAGAATTTTCCACCGTGAGAGAATTTTGGAAGGTTGAAGAAGGTATACGTTGATTACTATTGGCTTGCATTTTGCTGCTTGGTTAAACTGCTGGAGATTTGAGGTATTGTCGAACGTTGGAAAGCTAGAGACATTGATTGTTGATTGTGGGTTTTGCTGTTTTCTGCTTGAGTTACATTGCAGGAGAGCTTAAGGTAAGAATTTGGTATTTGATTTGGCCAGAAATGGCCCTACATTGCGGGTCTTGGATGATCTTGTATTGTTTGGAATGCCTTGGTTGACTCTTGAATATTGCTAAGCTATTGTGGAATTAACTGTGTAAGTATAAAGCATGGATTGTTGAACTGACGTTGAATTAATTGTTGAAGTACAAAGCATGAATTGTAGACTTAATAAGAGGAGGGGAGAATAAATTGCTGACATTAGTTTTGCATCCATGTTCATTATTGATAGATGTGAGTTCTGACTATGTTTCCTTGGACTGTCGGATGATTTAATTAGAATTGTAATTTGTGACTCTTGTTGGAAGTATGCTTAAATTGTTCATCAAAGATCTATGTAGATAGGATTGGTAAATTGATGTAAGGGAGTTAGGAAAAAGAATGAGAGTTAATTCTTGCTCACTATTGCCAACAAAATAACGTTAAATTAAACTGTCCTTGTTCTAAGTAAACATGAAAATCTCTTGTGTTCAATTGTTTTGTTATTAGAAGCGACAATGACAACTATGCTAAGCTGTGATTTCTTCTTGTATGAGTATATTGTGATTTCATGTGTGCTTATATTGTGATTTATTTTCTGGCATTCATGCATCATCCTAGGACTTATGAAATTGTTTACACTATGTATGTCATCCTAAAATACGTAAATAGGCGTGTGGGGGTTCGGGAAAATTGTGACTTTCCATACGGTAGATTCCTCCCACGTAGGGAGTGGTAGGTTTAGAAGTTAGCTATGTGGATTCTAGGGTTCACAATTTATCCTGTTCTGAAACCCCCAACTTCTTCAACAAAAGTGAGAATACCTGCTTGTGGTAACACCCCTGATGGATATATCTCCTCGTCGAAGTGACTGGTTAGGCCACATGTCTCTAGGGAGTATTCCGCCTTAACTTTCAGAAGAGAAACGGTTATCTTCTGTAATGCATTGTTTGTACATGCATCATTTGCATTGCATTAATTCTAATTCTTGCTGAGCGTTAGGCTCATTGTTTTCCCCATAATGTAGGTGATGATTTTAATGAATAATTTATACCAGTTGAGGAAGAGGCGTTCCAGGATGATCCCTCATGTTATCAGTCGATTTGACCTGCTGGGTGCAAATCATATGTTTTGAGAGTTGGTATTTTGAGTGAGGGGTATTTTAGAAATTTTCTATGATTGGCGTTTTGAATAATTTATAACATTGTAACAAATTGGTTTTTAGGTTCCTTCGCACAGCGGATTATCGATGTTCATAACAACGGTAACGTGCGTAACCTATATATCATGAAAAAACAATTTTCACATGAACATAAAAACGGATCGTTGTTATAATATATTAATAATAATATGTATTTAAAATCTCTATTTAGATCTAATCTAAAAGATAAAGAATGTTACCTTTGTAGCTTACTTAACACGGGTACAAAATCAACATTCGATCTTCTCCGCCAATCCTCTTCACCTCGAATAAGCACGTGTGGACGTGATGAACGAAACAAGATCACACTCAATTTATGATAGATCGTATTCTCAACACATGAGACGATCTATTTGGATTTAGAAAACACTTTTCTAAAGCCAACATGGAAGACACAAATTTTTGCTCTCAAAATAGATTTCTTAATCTCAAATATTTGAACCTCAAATTTAACTTTTTCTCCAACAACCTTCATCTAATGAGGTTGGACCTCTATTTGTAGTGGTATTGCTCCATAATGACCATTATGACATTTAGAGAAAAACACTACAAATTCTTTATTAAAGTTATCATTGATTTCATACATTTATAAAAATGTTATGGAAATCAAAAGTCTTGTCATCATAGCTCAACACTTGGCACATTTGAGTTACAACACATTTATAACAAAAATGTGTTGGAAAACAAAAGGTCATGACATTAAATCAAATTTGACATTAATTCAAATTTTACAAAATCTATGTTAAAAATTATTTTTAAAAGTTATTTTATATTTGTTAATTAATTGAATAATCAATAATTCAATTATTTTATTTAACAAATATATTAACTTTGACAACATTTGTCATTTTGTCTTAATTAATTGAATAATCAATAATTCAATTATTTAATCTAATGAAAAAATAATAAAAAACTTATTATTGAGTGTATTAAATAATTAATTCATAATTAATTATTTAATCTTCTTTGTTCATTTTTCTATTATTCGAATAATGATAGAAGGTGACGAAGGGACCGATGGACCTATAGTTTTAAGCTCCAATAATATTTCGTTAATTAATATAAACTCTTTATATTAATTAACATAATTATTAACTCTAAAGTAATTCTACTAAATACTTAGAGTTGCATTCTTAAAACTATAGAGTATATTTATTTAAAGTAATGTCCATTGATATAGTCGTTACATATGTATTAACCCTCCATTTAGATTTGCAATAGAGCTAGGTTTATAATCCGTTAACCTCTCATATTGCTTCTTTATCATTGACTACCATTAGTTCTTAATTGAATAATTAATTCATAACAATTATGAATTGCACGCTAATTATTCAATCTTTGAATTAACAAACAAAGGAATCTATAGAAATGGATTTCGTTATATCGATAACATTCCCAGCTATTCATTTTAATTTACTCCCAATATACAAGGTATATGAATCGTAACTTGTACAAAACTTTACCGAGTAAATCAAAGAATAAATTAAAATAAAATAGGAGTTTATTAAATACAACGAATTAAGATCATACATATATGATCATCATTATGATAAAATTAATTGTTCTATATTTAACGAAAATTATCAGAAAAATATAATTATATTTGGTCCAGTCCTATATAATCATATTATATAAAACATATTTATCTTATGTTACTACATATTTAGTCGGGATATGACTATACATTCTTAATGAGATAAACTATGTTTATGACTATGAACTATTTGAAGATTCCATACTTCAAATATAAGTTATGGACATATTTTGGTTATTATTCTTTATATTTTACCCCACATATGTACAATATATATGTTAATATATAGTCAGTATAAATAACCAATGAATTTTCTATGAATTTTATAAAATATAATCTAAAATGTTAACATAATATTAATCAATATAAATTTATTCATATATTATAAAATTGTTCTATTACATTTGCTTGTTGGGCACATTTCTACCAACAGGACTTTGGTGACTTCTGTTAAGAACGTTTGAAAACTATGTTTTTTAAATTCCTAGTATTATTCCACAAAGCTTACTCTGATTTCAGTTTATTTAAAAATGAGTTTCAATTGTTAAATAAATTAAGCGAAAAATTTTATGACGTATTTATAAAAACGAGAAAAATAGTTTTAAATTAACGGAGCGTTACAACTGGACCCAAAATCGAAACCGAATCTTGATTCCAATTCAGTTCTCATTTCTTGCGGTTCCCAACTTGTTTCCTAATCCCACTATGTCAACACTAACCTTTTCAATTTTGTATGCAATTATTTGGGTTAGGGGGTCCAAAATGTGACACATGGGATGTATAAAGTCAAAAAATTACATCCTCGAGTACCGATCATGTGAAATTTATCAAATTTCATACCAGAATTATCCACTTTGCAAACAGGTTATATCGTTGCAAAAATAATTAAATTCATCAAATAAATTGTACGTGACATTATTTTTAAGTGTATAGTGCAAATATAACTCATGAACTTATGAGTCAATAACAAATGACGGCTCAAACAATTGTCTTAGAACATTTAGTTAACAAAATGTCTTATTCTTGCCAAGTCATTATTTTATGGTTTTTCAAATTAATTTTTATTCATGAGTTTTGAGAAAATAAAATCTTTTTAATTGCTATATTTTTGAGACGTTGCTCCAAAAAAGTTATTGAGGCCATTAGTTAATATTGTTTTGAGAGAGATAATAGGGGCCATTTTTGGGTAACATGATGATTTTATGAATACACCAAGCCTACTTAATGTTTAAGCTTTTCTCAGTAATATTTAGGCTAAAATTATTAGCCTCGTGGCCCATAACACTAAAGGCCCAAATAATTGGTCTACCTTAACCACAATAAAGGCATCGAAGCAAGCAAGCATAAAAGCTTCACGTTTTGATTAAAATAATAATAATAATAAGGATAATCGATAAAAAAATAAAACCTCTAAATTATGAGATTAGTGATAAGTCAAACTTTAAACTAATTTCGCTAACAACTAAAACTCTGAATTAGTCAAACTTCGTAGTCATATTTTTTGTTAAAAATGTCTGTCGAACGTTCCTTGGCATTGGAAAACGTCCAAGGCTTGGCGTTGGAAAACAGACTTCATATGGCGTTGGAGAACATCCACTTCTTATGAAGGACGTCCATTAACAGGAAGGATGTTCGTGTATACCACTTCACACGAAGACAGATTAACGTACTTATATGACGGAAGTCCACGTCCTCGTTTTTGCATTTACATAAACGTGGATATTTTTACTAATATGACGGACGTCTGTTAATCTATGAACGTTAATAGAAAGAACGTTCACATTATTTCTATCATTAGGAAGGATGTCCATGTATACCACTTTACATGAAGACAGATTAACGTACTTATATGACGGACGTCTGTGTCCGCGTCTTCACATTTATATAGACATGAATATTTTTACTAATATGACGGACGTTTGTTTTCTATGAAGGACGTCTGTTAATCTATGAACGCTAATAAAAAGAACATTCACGTCTTCGTATTTACATAGACACAGACATTCGAATTAAAAATAGTGGATATTCTCTCTCTAGGAAGGACGTTCATTAATTTATAAATGTTAATAGAAAAAACATCCTTCCTAGGGAGCAAACACCCGCTATTTTTAGTATGGAAGTCTGTGTCTAGAGATGTTTTTAACAAAAAACGTAAGTACGAAGTTTGCATCGTTCATTTTTCATAGTTCAGAGTTTTAGTTATTAGAAAAATTTGTTTAAGGCTTAGTTTGTCATTGACTCCATAGCTTATTATTATTTTTGTTAATTACCCTAGTAATAATAAGTCGAATAATATAGTTTAGTGCTATAAAATATGTAACATAGAAACCCCATAACGACATTCATGTGCAACCCACAAGGCAATGTCCTAAAGGACCCATCATTCTCTATAATTGTAAAATGATTAAGGGTTTGTTGGCTTTAGCATCAAACCATGTGGGTCATCCAATCTTGTTATCTATAGTGCTATGGATTCTCTCTTTTTAGGGCATTAAATATTACAGTGCAATGACCCTTAATGTTAAGGGCACTTTCATTTGCATGTGAGCTTTGTTTAGGGAAAATAATTATTGGGTTTTTATTTATTTATTTGTTTGTTTATTTGTTTATGAACTTGGCCTTTCACATTGCCTTTAGTTATGACCTTTCAATTATGGGGTTTGATGATTTGTTAGGTATTATGGTTTGAGAAAATTATATTATTTTAAAGAATTGTCAAGTTTTTTTTTTATAAGAATTAATTAACATATTCTTAGATGCTACCAAGTAAATTCTCGAGAAATATAGAAAAAAATAATTTACCATTTATACTGTCGTTGCGAATATTTTAAATTAAAGTATTTTACATATGTTTTCACTAAATTCTTGAAACTTCCCAAATCAAGTTCTATCAATCAAAATTTTAACGAATTTTAACAAGATTGTATAAGAATTACATATTATTGAATGTATGTTTATCGTTATTCAAAATTATCTACTTGTTAGTGGCATTGTATATAGTTTAAATCATATAAAATAAAACCAAAATATAATGAAGATGACAGCAAAATACAACTAAGGAACTATTAGTGAATTGTTTTATAAAAGTGTTTTTTTTTTTTTTTACTTTTAAAAAAGTCTTAGCATAGTTGGAAGTATCTTAGCCTAGTGTATATTTAATTCTTGGAAAGATAATAATTTACACATAGTACTTAGTACATAGGTGTTCAGAAAATATCAACCATATATTTTCAGAGGATAAAAATATTTAATTTTAAATTATTTTTGGAGTATATTTATTTAAAATAGAAAAATTAACAATATAAACTCAAAACTTTAATATCAACGACACGTCAAACCTTTAATAAATGTTATGGACAACTAAAACCTTGAACTATAAAAAAAGAACGACCCAAAGCTTGCAATCATGTTTTTTGTCAAAAAACGTCAAGACAAATGTCGCATTCACGTTGACGTCAGGGATCGTCTAACGAGGACGTCCAAGGATCAATAACGACGTCCTTCAACGACGAATGACGTCCAATGTTGATCCTCGAGAAGGAGCGTCATTGGGGTTATCGTAAGGTCAATGGATATCCTTGTTAGGCGTTGGATGAAAAGACGAACGTCCTTCAATGATGATAGACGTCTAGGATGGGAGGAGGGGTGTTGGCGAACGAAAGGTCATGCCGGTTGGATCGAGAGACAAACGTCCCTCAACGATGATGGAAGGTCAGGATGGAGTTAGGTCATCCTCCAAGGTGTTGGCGGACGTTATGTTAAAGGGGGTCACGTACAAGACACACGCTTTATTAAATGAGAGTATACTCACTCCACTTACTATAGACATCCCTCATTCCACAACGGACGTCCCGCCACTTACGATAGACGGCCCTCAACCAACAACCGACATCTTTCAGCCCACAACAAACATCCCTCCATTTACGACATTATTTAGCATTGAGGACGTATGTGGATGCTAGGGGATGTCCATTGATGTTGAAAGACGGCGTCGTATAGTATTGAGAGATGTCTATATTGATGAAAAATGTGACTACGATCTTTGCGTCTTTCTTTTCCCATAGTTTAATATTTTAGTTGTCTATAAAATTTCTTCAAAGTTTAACATGTTACTGAATCTAAAGTTCAAGGTTCATTTTATTAATTTTCCTTTAAAATATCCTATGAATAAAACATATATTAAATATATAAAAGTAAACAGTGTATTTCATGTTTTTAAATGTTTAACGAGAGAGAGAGAGACAGAGATTTGCATGTGAAGAGGAGGAATAAGTACTGGGAAAAGAAATGGAGTCTGTTCATGGTGGGCTCTCCTCTCTCTCTCTCTCCCCTTCCTCTCTCTGTGAATAATGTCTAAGTGCAGAAAGAAAGGTCCAAGCTGTCTGCGCAGAGGGATGTTTATCCAGCTTTGGAAGGTGGAGGAAGATTCTCATTGTTAAATCACTCATTATCTGGCTAACCCTAATTCTTTTAAGAATACACATATCATATACATGTAATTGCATCTATTTTATATACAAATTCGATTGGTTACTGATTAAATTAAATTAAATTAAATTACTGTTTAAATTGAATGATTGACAAGAACAAAAACAGGAGCACGAGGCAGTCTGAGTTGACAAATTAAATTAAAAAATATTAAAAAAGAAGAGGATGAAGAAGGTGGTGTTATATGATTCTCCCCGACTCCAATAATCTGCATGTTGGAGTGTCTGCAGATTTCAAAAGAGTCCAAGAGATTACAGCATTAGTTGCAGATGATTAGCTGGTCCTAATCCCAATAACACACGTCTATCTTTCCCCATTAATCTAATCATATGAGCTAATTAAAATCGAAAAAGAAAAACTAGTAATAAATTCTAATTCTCTTAATGTCTTTCGGTGCTTCCAATATAATATTGTCTATTTTAGGCTGAGACTCACAAGATCTTGTTTTTTTGGTTAGCCAAAAACGCGTTATACTAGTTAGGGATGAGAACTCTACTTATAAACCATATATTTTCTAGTCTCTCAAGCGATATAGGATTGTACATCCCTATTGATATGGGTCGGACCCATACCTAGATCTTTCATGACCTTCACAAGGCGGGCTGCTACAGTAAAAAAAACCTCTAATAAATTAATCATACAGATAAAATAAAAACAAGTTAAATTATAAAAGAGTGTTTATGTGCTGCATAAAAATAAATATGGTTCGTACACTATAGTCTCATCACTATTCGAGCTAACTTAATCGTAATTTATGTCATAAAATTATAATATCATCGTTAATCCAATTGTCAATTAGTGGTATCTCGTTTTTGCTAACTCAGTAGGAATCTTTTTTTTTTAACATAAATGACTAAATAGTTATGTTTTTATTTTGTGCTTGGTTTGTCCAACAATAAAACATATCGGTCGGATTAAGTTTTCTACCTTGAAGTCTTGAACGGTAAAAAAAATTGAATTAAAGTGAAGTGTACTTAAGTTTTTATCTTAATCTGCGAATTATAAATTTTGACATGTTTCTTTTTAATTTGTAATTTATCACGTCGCTTGAAATCAAAAGATCAATGATCACGATAATTATACATATTGTGCTATTCAATGTTTAATATTCTTAACAATATAGTTTTGATTACCCTATACGTTTATTAAGATTGTAAAGATAGAAGGACATTGACCTTCTTGTGCGTGACACGTTAATATATCATTTATTTATTTGTTTCTTCGTTATCGAAACATTTCTATAAAACTAGTGTCAAAACGTGCAATGCATGTGAATGTCACCAAGCGGTATGATATACGTACAAGTCGTCATGTCATACTATGATTGATGTGTGAAAGAATTTTTCAAAAACTAAGTTCTATAAAAAAATATTGGGTGCAAACATTAATCAAGAGACAACAAAAACAGAAGTTGATAAGTAGATAGGAAATTGTGAGAAATGAAGTTGGAAAGACGGAATAAAAAGAAGAAATAAAAGATTTAAAAAATAATTAATTCATAAAGTGGAAATTAATTAGTTTTAAAATTCTTAACCCATAGTTAGTGGGTGTGAATTTATGAGATTTGATTAAGGGGTTTACAATTGTTAACTCTTTATTAATGGATGTGAATTTATAGAGTTTTATAAAGTAGTTTAAATTCATAATCATTCATTAATGAGTGTGAATTAATGAGGTTTCACTTTGCATTCTATTGATCTTTGAAGAACAGTTAATAATGTAGCAATCTGTCCTGTGAAATTAAGAACAACCTAAGATATTGTTGATTGTAAGAGCTCAACTCATATAAGTGGGGGCGAACAATCTCAATCTAGAGAGGGAGGGCAAAGCTTTTTTTTTGTTTTTTTCATGTTGTCAAAGAGTTGAACAATGAAAATAGATGGTGAGTGCCTAATCGAATTGATCCGGTCATGCAGGAACAAGGTTCAAGTTTACCAGTCTGATAGGATGCCTCAGCTGCATACATCACTGCACTTCAACTTGACACCTATCGTAATGATAAATGGATCGTCTCGTCGTGACCTTCTCTTGAATTCTCAAAAATCGCTTGGAATAATGAAAATTGAATGATTTATAAGTAAAGTTCTCTTCTCTACCTAGTACAATGTGTTTTAGGCTAATCTAAGAATAAAATTGTATGATTTTTTGCCCAAAACAGACAGTGTTGTATTAGGAGCATTGAGACACTCCACAAATAATGAGCGTGTATATTAGATTGTACATTTAACAATATTATTATCGCAAAACTAAGCATTTAGACTATTAGAATGTTCATTAGTTAGATTATTTTATTTTTAAAAAAAGATTAAATCAAATAAATATGTCAAAATTGTATTTTTATTAAATTAGGAAAAATTGTATTTTAATTAAACGAATTAAATAATAATTATTTTTAATTGCATTAATTAAATGATATTTAGCCTAATTTATGTTTTGGAAGATTATTGCTCTATCTCACACCTATAAGTAGCATGCTCATGATTGCCACGCTCTGGCTTCTCCTTCCTCCCAATCTCTTGCCTGAAAATGCTACGACATTAAGAAGAAGAGAGCCAAACTACGCTGAAATGGAGATTCACTGGCTCTTCTTCTACCTTTTCGTCACTGTTTCTCTGGTTTTTGCTGCGGAAAACGATCAGTCTGTGATGAACAATGAAGTTTCAGTGTTGTTGACACTGAAAGCCAGTGTAATCGATCCATTGGAGAGATTGAAGGATTGGAAAATGCCGAGTGATGCCGCCGGGGAAGGGAGTTTCCTCCACTGTCGGTGGACTGGAGTTTCGTGCAACTCGGAAGGATTTGTGGAGAAACTCGATCTCTCCAACTTGAATCTTAGTGGAACTGTTTCGGACTCCATTAATGACCTTCCAAGCCTCGCTTTCCTCAACATTTGCTGTAACGGTTTTGATTCATCTCTACCGACATCTCTTTCGAATCTCACTTCTCTGAAGAGTTTCGACGTGAGTGACAATAATTTCGTTGGGAAATTCCCCACAGGGCTTGGAAATGCGTGGGGGCTTACTTCGATCAATGCGTCGAGTAATAATTTCTCCGGATTTCTTCCTGAAGATATTGGAAATGCTACGAAACTCGAAATTATTGATTTCAGAGGGAGTTTTTTCGAAGGTTTGATTCCTGTGTCTTTTAAAAATCTCAAGAATTTGAAGTTTCTTGGCCTTTCTGGGAATAATCTTACTGGAAAAATTCCTCAAGAACTTGGCGAACTCTCTTCTCTGGAGACACTGATAATTGGATACAATGAATTTGAAGGAGAAATTCCATCTGGATTTGGAAATCTCGCTAATCTTCGTTATCTTGATTTGGCTTTTGGCAGTTTTAGTGGTCCGATTCCTCCTGAATTGGGTAAACTCAAAAATCTCACCACAGTCTATTTATACAAAAACAGATTTTCAGGAAAAATTCCCCCTGAAATCTTCAACATTAGTTCTTTAGTATTTTTAGATCTCTCTGACAATCAGATTTCAGGAGAGATTCCTCCGGAGATTGGAAATTTGAAGAATTTGCAGCTTTTGAACTTAATGTGCAATAATTTATCTGGTTCAATTCCAACCGAATTGACAGAGTTAACAAAGCTGGAAGTTCTTGCTCTGTGGAAAAACTCTTTCACTGGTTCTTTGCCTGAAAATCTCGGCCTCTACTCACCATTACAATGGCTAGATGTTTCTTCCAACTCTTTTTCAGGTGAAATTCCATCTGGTCTGTGTTATTCTGGAAATTTGACGAAACTTATCCTCTTCAACAATTCATTTTCTGGTTCGATTCCGAAAAACCTGTCAATGTGTTCATCTCTAGTTCGTGTTCGATTGCAAAATAATCTAATATCCGGAACAATTCCAGATGGATTCGGGAATCTTCCGAGTCTTCAACGGTTTGAATTGGCAAGCAACAAGCTCATAGGACAAATTCCAGAAGATTTTGCTTTATCAACATCGCTTTCTTTTATTGATGTCTCCTACAACCACCTTGAGTTGACTCTTCCTTCTAGTTTACTTTCCATTCCCAATCTTCAGAATTTCATTGCTTCGAATAACAACTTGAAAGGCAATATCCCGGATGAGTTTCAGGGTTGTCCATCTCTTTCGGTACTTGATCTTTCAAATAATCAACTTTCTGGAACAATTCCCCAGAGTATCGGTTCTTGCGAAAAGCTTGTCAATCTTAACCTTCGAAACAACAACTTCACCGGGGAAATTCCGACAGTTCTAACAACAATGCCAACCCTAGCCATTCTCGATCTTTCGAACAACTCTCTAATTGGTCGAATACCTGAAAATTTCGGAAGCTCTCCGGCGTTAGAGATGCTAAATTTGTCTCACAATAAACTCGAAGGGCCGGTACCGACAAATGGGATTTTAATGTCCATTAATCCTAATGATCTTGCAGGAAATTCCGGTCTTTGTGGAGGCGTTCTTCCTCCGTGTACTAAAAGCTTTGATTCGATAAACGGACGGCTGAAAAATAAGAGAAATGTTCGGGTTGTGATTGGGTTTGTCATTGCAATTTCAGCTCTTCTCGTTCTTGTCCTTTCATTCTTTGCAGGGAGATCATTATACAGAAGGTGGTACTTGTACAACAGCTTCTTATATGATTGGTTCAAGAAGAGCAATGAAGAATGGCCATGGAGATTAGTAGCTTTTCAAAGAGTTAATTTCACAAGCTCTGATATTCTAGCCTGCATAAAGGAGTCCAATGTGATCGGAATAGGCGGAACTGGCATCGTTTACAAAGCAGAAACTTACGGACACAACGGAATAGTTGCAGTGAAAAAGCTATGGGGGTCAGGATCAGACATCGAAAGGGGAAATGATCTTCTAGGAGAAGTGAATCTTTTGGGCAGGCTTCGGCATCGAAACATCGTACGCCTGTCAGGCTATCTTCACAATGATCGCGATGTTATGATCTTGTACGAGTATATGTCGAACGGAAATCTTGGAACTGCTCTTCATGGTAAAGGGGCAGGGAAATTGTTGGTTGATTGGGTCAGTAGATATAATATTGCACTTGGCGTAGCGCAAGGATTGAATTATCTTCACCATGATTGCCATCCTCCGATCATCCATCGAGATATCAAGACTAACAATATATTGCTCGACGAGAATCTCGAGGCCAGGATTGCTGATTTTGGGTTGGCGAGGATGATGATCCGCAAGAATGAAACTGTCTCAATGGTTGCAGGATCTTACGGATATATTGCCCCTGGTGAGTTCTAACAAAAATCTCAAATTTTTCTTGAAATTTTGAATGTCCCCTACAAATTGATTAAAATCACCCATGTTTTTTACTTTTTGGGTATGGCAGAATATGGATACACGATGAAAGTAGACGAGAAGAGTGATGTATACAGCTATGGAGTGGTGCTCCTAGAGCTTCTGACAGGAAAAATGCCATTAGAATCTGAATTTGGTGAGTCTGTAAATATAGTGGAATGGGTTAGAAGAAAACTCAGCAAAAGGGAGTTGGAAGGCGCACTAGACCCAGAAATTGTGGGAAACTGCAAACACGTCGAAGAAGAAATGCTTCTTGTCCTTAGAATTGCTCTTCTCTGTACTGCAAAACTTCCTAAAGATAGACCTTCCATGAGAGATATAATCACAATACTTGGAGAAGCGAAGCCAAGAAGAAAGAGCATTTGCAACAATGGAGGAGGAGGAGGACACACTGGTGGGAAAGAAAAATCTTCCTTCAGCTCAATTTCCCCCGTCTCCCGGCTTCTGTGATCGGGATCTCTCTCTCCGTCGAGTTTTAGCAGGTCAACTCAATCACTCAAACTTGATCTTTAGATGCTTCCTTACATTTTTTTGAAGTGATATGTTTGAGTTCTTCAGTGTAATTTTCTTGTTTGCTGTAAATTGTATTTGGTTATATTGTTTTCAAATTGTAATTATAGAATTGACATCAATTACAAGGACATTGATAAATGTTCATAACATTTTAAGTGAATAATATATTCTTATTTTCTTGCAAATAGAGTAAATTCTAGCTATCTCTTTTTCTGGACCTGATAAATTGTCATTTTTAATCATAAACACAAGGGTTAATCATAAACACAAAGGGAAATCAATAGATGATAAGTAACCCACTAAATTTTTTTTATTAATAAATTAATTATTATACTATGAAAAAAAATCACGGTTAATATCACTGTCACGTTTATCATTAATGACCACGGACTGCGGGGGCTTGACAACGAACCGCAGTAAATTGACGACGATTCGCGGCGGCTTGACCATGATCCGCGACGGATTGATAAGAAAGAAATTATTTTCTTTCACTTAGTGCGATAGTGAATCTTTGCAAATTGATAATTCTCTAAATTTTCTATGGTTTTGGATGTTTGAGAACTCCTTTTTCATCATTTTTTCGTGATGCAGAGGTAGGAGAGATCTGTTTTGTCATTCGATGCATATCATAGCAGATTCGGGCAGGAAAAAAATGAGATCGTTTACTCGAAAACTTTGGAAGGTCATAACTTTTTGCTCAGTCGACCGATTTGGACGATTTTTTTTTATTTCGCATAATTTTTTGAGATCTACGCACTGGCAAGCCAAAAGTAGCTTGTCCCACTTTCGAGGGCTAAAAACGCTTATAAGTTCTCCAATTTCCCTTACACAATTCAAAATAGTGAAGCTCCACATGTTTTCCTGCTCGAATCTGCTCTAATAAGTGCCGAATGACAAAACAGATATTTTCTATGCATCGCCAAAGGACAATGAAAAATGAGTCCTCAAGCATCCAAAATCATTGAAAATTTAGAGAATTATCGATCTGTAAAAATTCACCATCACACTAAGTGAGATAAAGAAATTTTTTTTTTTATCAATCCGCTGCGGATCGTGGTCAAGCCGCCACTGATCGTCGTCAATCCGCAGCGGTTCATTGTCAAGCCATTGCGGTTCGTCGTCAAGCCGTCGCAGATTATTACACGATCTGTTGCGATCGTCATTGATGGTTGTCAATTATTGTCTTCTTTGTAGAAAAACACAGACAAACTGTAATTCTCCCATGGACTGTAAAACAATTCTAAATCATTTGAAAACTAAAACATTAACATTATTTTACAAAATTTTCTCAATTATAAAACCCTAAATCTTCTAAATTCATTCTTTTACGAAATCCAAAATTTTCTAAATTCATTCTTCATGGATATTAACTCTTTCCTACTGAAAATCTCTTATAAAATCACGAGTTCTTTCCGTTTTTTCCATGAATATTTGTTCTTTCCACTACTATTTTCAGAAAGTTAACGGTGATATTCTCGACAGCGATTTCTCATAGTTCAGTGGTTAAATTATTACCAAAAATAGTTTAATGATTGACTTGTCATTGATCACAAAGTACGATGATTGGTTTGTCATTTTCCCTAAACACAATTAATCAAGAATAAATCTTAATATAAATATATTATTATTCAAAATACTATAAAAATTTTGAATATAGAATTTATTAGTTGTAAGGTTTTACTGTATGTATAGTTAAGTCAAGGGAAATTAACAAAACAATAATTACACTATGGGGTCAATGACAAATTAACCACTGAATAATTTTTTCTAACAACTTATACACTTAACTATGAGAAACGGAGGGAGCAAATGTCGCGGTTATGTTTTCCTTTAAAAAAAATGTTGTCGTTCTGCTGCGAACTGTTATCTTTCTACTAAACAAATTTAAAAGATTATTTTTTGCTGCGGAAAGACAACGTTTTGCAGCGAAAATATGACTTTCTACAGAAGAATCTTCCTCTACGAAAAGTGAGACATTGGTGATGAGCATTGGATAATGACAATGGACCAAAAAGAGGAAAGAAAAGACGGTGATGAGAACTGAACGATTACAACATACGAAGAAGAACCATGACAACGTTCGACAATATTTTCGAAAAACTGAAAACGTGATAATTCTTTCCCCAGGTAATAGTGATATTTGCGTCGTCCATTTTTCATAGTTTAGTGTTTAAGTTATTAGCAAAAATTGTTCAGCAATTGACTTGTCATTAATCTCATAGTACAATAATTTCCTTTTAATCAAACATTAGACATAAAGAAAGAGTAATAAAATTATAATCATACATTTTTTTTGACATGTTAATTTGTTGATAGAATTTTATAAATTATGAATAATTAAAATAAATGATTACTTATCCCTTGAATAAACTATATTTAAACGACAAGTTATATTATAAGATTAAAATATTTATTTAACGTTATTAAAAAAAATTGAAAAAACATTTGAATGGGCTTGAGAGATATGGTTTGTTTTTTGTTGATATAATATTTTTATTTGGGTAGAGTGTAATGTAAGTTCATATATTTGGAGTAATCTACCTATTAGATTTAGAACTTTTCTTTTAACAAATGAAATTTTACGTTTTAGCAGTTAGTAATTTGAATGTTGCCTTCCATTTATCTATTACATTCGACGATTCTAATTCGATTTGAATTTTGTCAATCTCCTCTCTAATAGTTTTCAAATTTGTTTTTTGGTTTAAAATCACTAGAAATGAAATCAACATGTTGGAATTGCGTTATAAGTCATCGTATAATTAATTGGCGCATAGGGCCGCCCCTGCCCACTAACCCAACGAATTAGACTCACCATTGAAGGTTTAAACATAGACTTTAGATTTAGCTCTTGTGCATATAAGTTTTGTCGATAGAGATTCATCAAGATAGCTCCAAAACTTACAAAAGTTTGTACTATTTTCATATTCTAAGTTAGAATTTCGCAATTATAAATAATTAATGGTGACGATAAGGACTCTATGTATAAAAATGGGTCACTTACTTTTATCCCACTCAAACCAACTAGCAAATCAAACCAAGATCTTGTCGTTATAGTGGCGAACCGACGCTCGCTCGTTCGTCGTGGTTGGCTTCCTAGACAAAACTCTTAAGTGTACTTATGAGATTGTATTTAGAGTATTAAGTATTTGAGAACAAAAAAGTTATTTGCTTTATAATTACAACAATTTTGATAAGATGAAATACGTAGATTTTTAAAATTGAAATTTAGTTATAAAATATATTTATTTTCATTTTTATACTTTAAAATTTTTAAATAATTATATTTAACCATATACTTTCTCCATACTCATTTATTTTTCTCCCACTTCCTCAATTCTTATATACTTTTACATAATTTAATAATGTCTTATCATAATTTGATAAATAATTAAATTTGGGCAAAGATCTTCTCCTCCCCTTTTAATTTGTGTATGTTTTAACAAGACATAAAAAATGCAGCTTTTAATCTGAATTGCTTTTTTTTTTTATAACACCATATTAAAGTATTTCTTTTAATCATGATTCTTTTTTTTCTTTTCAAATCTCTAAAAGATAAAATTTTAATGTGCTGTCATGTTGTGGGTCATTGGATTTAGAGATAAAATGGACAATCGTTATTAAAAGAAATATTTTAATGTGATGTTATAACGCGAGTAGCTAAATTTTAAAATAAAATGTATTATTCAAATTAAAGTTGTCTTTTTAATGTGTTGTTAGTACATACATCGTTATATCAAAGCCCAACAGCTGAAATTGAAATGGGAGGATAAATAGGAGAGAAAAACGGAGAGAAGACGATCCTTACTCTTAATTTTAGTCCCCCGTTATGATATGTCGGTGTATGTTTTGACAACGGCTCACGTGGTGACACCACATTAAAATTTTTCTTTTAGTCATAACCATTCATTTTCTTTTAAATCCAACGGTCAATTGTTGTCTACTAAAACATAAAATTTTAAGGAAAATTAACAAAACAAACCCTATAGTTAAGGATAATAAACACTTCAAATCTTTAAGAATTTTTACTAACAACTAAAACTTCAAACTATAAAAAAGTAATGAGTTAAACCTTCTTGTCACGTTTTCCGTCTAAAATTGCAAGAGACAACCTTCTCTCTTTCTTTCAGAAACTCAAACACTGCTTTCTTTCTCCCTCCTCCTCCTCCTCCTCCTCCTCGCAAAGCCACTTGCTTGGCAGAGAGATTGGAGATTGATTTTTAGTTGTATTTCTCATGCTTCTCTTTCCTTTTCTCATTCTTACGCATTTTTTTTTACCATACCCTTGACTATCGTTGGGGGTTTTCCCCATTTCTAGTTGCTATACAAAATCTGTCATTTTTCATATTCTTTCTTAGTGAGAGCCCAATTCTTATGGAAACGTATGCAGACTCGTGAAATACAGGAAGACGAAAAAAAGAATTCACTCTCCTGCAACTGTTGGTGTTAATTTCATGATAGATAGACAAAGTATCTCGCCGACGGACGTCCGTCATATGCCGACGGAGGTCCGTCATAGGCCGACGAACGTCCATCGAGAGACTCTTCATCCTTCCTACTCCCTCCCGCTACAAACTCTTTCACCAGAGATCCCAACTGCTCACTAAAAAAATATTTAATCAATATGACAATTGCATGTTTCTTTCCATTCAATTACTAAAAGTGTTCTGCATTCTGATGCCAACATTACATGAAAAAATAGTCAATGACAGAATACGAAAATGGAATTGTAAACTGCATATATTTTGATTTCTGGAGATATGTCCATGAACTTTTTTCAACACACTTTTTGAAGGGAAAGGAACGGACCCAGAGTGGAATGAGAATTTGTTATTTTCTTTATCTGATGGCATGGAAGAGATCACTCTGAAACTAGTGGACAGTGATGTCTTCAACGAGGATGACTTTCTTGGACAAGCTACGTGAGGATTTCAAATTAATTATACATTTTTAATTGCTAGCTTCAATCTGGTTTGATATTGTTGTATGCATTCCATATTTTCTTCCAACTCGTAAACGAATTGAATGGTGTTATATTTTACTTTTGGTTGGCGATTTCTACAACATTTCGCTTGAGCCACTTTTTTCCGAAGAAAGTTTGCCACCAACTACATACAGTGTGGTGAAGGACCAAGAATATTGCGGAGAAATTAGAGTTGGTCTTACTTTTACTCCAAAGGTGGCATCATCTTTTATTCCATTGTAGTATACATCAGAAAGAAATGAGGATGAAGGTTCTCTCTCTCTCTAGTAAATTGTGACAGAAGCCACAAGGCAGATGAAGGCTTTGTTGGATGGAAGAAATCTGAATCTGCATACTCATAATGAAACGAATCATGATCTCTTGGAAATGTGATAAAATCCTCGTAATTTTAAGCCAGCTTCTGAGTATTTTATGAATTTTTAAGTGAGGGAGGGACGTCCGTTATATCCTGACCAGACGTCCGTCGGCGAGATACCTTGTCTATCTATCATGAAATTAACACCAACAGTTGCAGAGAGTGAATTCTTTTTTTCGTCTTCCTGTATTTCACGAGTCTGCATACGTTTCCATAAGAATTGGGCTCTCACTAAGAAAGAATATGAAAAATGACAGATTTTGCATAGCAACCAGAAATGGGGAAAACCCCCAACGATAATCAAGGGTATGGTAAAAAGAAAAATGCGTAAGAATGAGAAAAGGAAAGAGAAGCATGAGAAATACAACTAAAAATCAATCTTCAATCTCTCTGCCAAGCAAGTGGGTTTACGAGGAGGAGGGAGAAAGAAAGCAGCGTTCGAGTTTCTGAGAAAAAGAGAGAAAGTTGTCAAATTTAAACGGAAAACGTGACAGGACGATTTAACTCATTACTTTTTTATAGTTTGAGGTTTTAATTATTAATAAAAATTCTTAAAGGTTTGAAGTGTTTATTATTCTTAACTATAAGATTTGTTTTGTTAATTTTTCAAATTTTAACGGGTTGTTAGATTTGGAGACAAAATAGACAATCATGATTAAAAGAAGTATTTTAATGTGATGTCATAATGTAAGTTGTTGGATTTAAAAAGAAAATGTACTATCCAGATTAAAACTGCAATTTTAATGCGTTGTTAGTGCAAACACTGCTATATAAAAATCAAGCGCTAAAATTGAAAGAGGATGAGGAGGAGGAGGAGAGAAAATGGAGAGAAGATGATCATTGCCCTTAATTTTAGTCCCCCATTATTATCTGACGGTGTATGTTTTGACAACACATTAAAAATATAGCTTCTAATATGAGTTATCCATTTTCTTTTTAAATCCAACGGCTTACGTAATGACACCACAATAAAATATTTCTTTTAATAATGATCATCTATTTTTTTGGGTCAAAGTAGCGGATACTCGTCTTCCAATGCGAAAAGTAAGTCCTGTTACGAAAAATAAGTATTTGGAATAGAACTTACTTTCCACAACGGAAAACAAGTCTTTAAAATAGAACTTACTTTCTACAGTGAAAAACACGTTAAATTTTTAATAAAAAACATGACATTGATATTTGCATCGTTTATTTCTTTTTATAGCACAATATTTTATTTATTAGTAAAAATTATTTATCGTTAATTTAAATAATAATTACTATTTGAATCTACGTGCGGTACATATACAGTAGGTGTCACACCCCTAATTTTTCGCCGTGCGGAATAGGGCGAATAGGTGTGCGGCGCCGTAGTCCCCCTACGACCAGCCTCTCTCCGAATATTCTCGGATGTCGCCTCCTCTCGTTGAACACAAACTCTTTACGGGAGCCCGGCCCCCAACCCTTTCTTTCGATTCCAAACCAAAGAAACTAGGAACAATTCTCGCCACTCGGAACACCACAACTCTCTCAAGGATGACTAATCACTCAATGATTATCAATGCCTTGGTTGGTGCCTCAAGGGTCTTATTTATAGGCAATAAGCAATCCTAATTCAACTAGAACTAGGAATCCTAAGGCTAGTAGGATTTGTAGCTCCAATCCAGTGTGTGCTAGTCCATGCTAGTAGCTCCAATCCAGTGTGTGCTAGTCCATGCTAGTAGCTCCAATCTAGTGTGTGCTAGTCCATGCTAGTAGCTCCAATCTAGTGTGTGCTAGTCCATGATAGCGCACTGTCGGCCCAGTTGGCGCGCTGCTGGCTCAGCCCAATCGCGCTGCTGTCTTCTCCTCTGCGGCGCACGCGCTGCCGACGTCTACTCCTGCCTGATGCGCGCCCCGCACGCAGCTTGTTTGCATAGTGCACCCAGCGCACTGTTGTGAGGCTTCCCAGAAGCCTCCTTTCAGGCTCTGCGCCCGTTTACGCCTTGTGAGAAAGGGGGTGTGACAGTAGGTATGAACTACCAACTACTTCCCTATCTTTCTAGTTTGTATTCTAACTACCAACTATCACCCATTTTTTATGTTCCTTAAATTAATCCTCCTATGCTTACCAATCTTCATTTTTTCACGTTTGTGTTTTTCTCTCTCCAAAGTTGTTTTCTGTTTTTATTTTGATAATTATTGTATTTTTTAAATTTAATTGCCTTTGCCTAGACAAAGACGAGAACACAGGTATAAGGGTGTTCAAGGTGTAGTTTGGTTCGGTTTTAGTGGAGAATTGAAGCGAACCGCATCGGTTACGGTTTGGTAATGCTGAATCGAAATCGGGAGTTGGTTCCTTTGGAACCGAACAGGAACCAAACCGAAATCTTTGGTTTCGGTTTCGATTTTACATACCTACGTTTCAAAGATCAAAATAATCAGAATTGAAAATTTTCAACAACCGATTACATACCTTCGACAACTCAGAATCTAGTTGAGTTGACTGGTTTCGGTTCGATTCGATTTTGCACACCTCTACACAAGTATGATTGACTAAGAATATTAATTCTACACTCTAATATTATCTCCTGATATGTCGTATTATTCATTTATTGATATAATAATTAAGATAATTATAAATAATTAAAATAAGATATTAATTGCACTAATTAATAATCGATATGCCGAGAGGTAATATTAGAATGTAGAATTTGAGAATAAACTTAACATTACGTCATCTAAATTGATCATAAAAACGCTTATATTTGGTTTACAATTACTTGACAAAATGGAATGGGTTGACCTACATAGTTTGAGGATGTCTATATGTATAGTTCAAGCAAATGCTTTGATCAATTGCAATGGACATAATTGACCACAAAAAGAGAAAAGTCCAAGATGGTTGATCTATCTTCTTCCATTTTTTATGTTTCTAAAATTTGTACTTCGAAAACGAAACTCCGATTGGTTTCTCGCAATTATGAACGATGTCGAGGGAGGAGGTTGTGTTGTATTGCTCCATAGACGTTCATTCCAAACCCGAATTCGTTCGATAAAGAGCTTGATCTGGCCATCTTCTGTCCTCCATTCTACTCTTGAATGCATACTGTTTGTAGTCGATTTAAACATCGAAAAATCGATATTAGAACATGACAATATGTGTGTCGGGCGATCTAGTGAACATGTAGTATATATTTTAAGAGTTGGAATAGATGGAGTTTGGCAAGAAAATTGCCTCCAAAATCAACTACCATTTCAAACCCAACCACACATTGAAAAACCAAATCAATGATATTTTCTTAAATTCAATCTTTTGAAATGGCTTCCCCCTCGAAATCATCATACCCTTTTCCTCTTCTCTTCCTCTCTTTCAGTTTCGTCCTCCTTACACAATCCGCCATTTGCGAATCAGATTACAGATCTTCAATTTTCAATATCTGCGCAGATGAAAAATTCTCTTATCCACCTTATTCGCGTTCCCAAACACTCTCCTCCCTTGCGCAAGTACTCGTCTCCCACTCTTCGCAAGCAAGGTTCTTCAGAGACATAGAAGGAAACGAAGAGATCGCCATTGAAGGGCTGTTTCAGTGTAGAGGAGATTTGAGCGATGAGGAGTGTAGGAAGTGCGTGTTTCAGTTAGGACTTTTGTCGAACAACTTGTGTGCGAGTTCTTTGCCGGTTCGCATTCAGCTTGAAGGGTGCTATTCAGTGTACGACGCTGAAGGGGTGGAGCTTGAGAATCTCAATAATGGCGTAGTTCACAAGATCTGTGGAGAACCAGAGCGTGGAAATGGTTGGTTGGAGGAGAAGCTCGTTCAAGCTTTTGCAGCTCTTGAAGAGGGTATTATAAAATATTCACTTCCATGCATATTTTCAAAATACCGAAATATAACACTTACATTTGCATTTCTAACCGTTTAGCTAGACGGTCTTTTAGTAGATTATTAAAAAATAAAGGACAAAACAGGAATTTACCATCTTAAAAGAGTTAATTTCTTTAAATTCAAAAGAGTTAATTTTGTGTCAACAAGTTAATGCACTAAGATCAACAATCATTTTATGAAATTTATTAAAATAAATATGTATTATTTTTAAAATAAATAAATATGTATAATCTACCATGCATGTCTAGAATTATTTTGACGATAAAACAATAAAGCTCGACAGGTATAAGTACAAGCGACAACGGATTTTATGAGGCAGTCGACGAGCAAGTGGAAGTGAAAGGGCAATGCCAAGGGAACTTGGGAGAGTGTGGTTGTGGGGAGTGTGTGGGGAAGGCAGTGGAGATTGCTCAAGAATGTGGAAACTCTCTTTGGGGACAAGTCTACTTGGATGAATGTTATATCTCCTTTGCTTTCCATCCGAATAATCGACCACAACCTCAATCGCATTTAGGTTTGTTCCGTTTATCTCATTTATATTTTGCCAGTTATTCTAGGATGATACGCTGTCTTCTTCAATTGTGGTTAGAGCCAGTTAAAACCAAGATGAATCGAACAAATGGATCCGAATCGATGGATTCGGTTTGGTCTCTTTTCGGGGATTGATTTTCAATTTCATTTTATAGGAACCTAAAATGACTCATGTTAAACCTAAATCATCCAACTTTTAAATCCAAAAATTATCTTTTTGTTAATGAAATTTAATTTAGAACTAAAAGTTCAACCCAACAAAAGAACAGATTCAAATCCGAACAATCTTAGTTCTTTGTTAGTTAGGTTCGTATTTGGCCAAACGACGAACCTGATCGGATCGTGACCACCCCTAGTCTTCGTTGACACCGGCCCTCTTTGCTTAAGGCTACTTAAATTTTATTCAATTAATCTTAAAAATTGTAGCTTTTAATTAAATAATTTTTTTAAAGATTATTTTGTAACTAGGGTCTGCAATTAAAGACATGTTTTTTTTTGAACTTTTGACAGATAAGGGAAGTAACAATGGTGGGGGGAAATCTGCGGCCATTGTAGTTGGGGGTGCAGCTGCTTTGGCATTGTTTGTTATTTTATCACTGTTTTTCAAATCTTGTTTTACTAAGAAAGAGGATGATTAGAAGGTATAAAAATAATAAATTTTTTCGAAAATAATTTCAAATATAATTTGGAACTCTCTCATATGATGCCTCAATTGCATATATCGTCGATGCACTTCAACTTGTCACTTGCTGTAATGATAAACATTCGTTTTGTGGTAAATGTTTCTTGAATTCTCGAACTTTTGTCGCTCCATCTTCACAAGACAAGGAACTCATCGTTGTCTTGGTTGTTTTACCAGAATTTAGTTAAAATAATATTACACAAATGAATTAATGATATATAGATGATACTTGCTAGAAATCGAATGATAACTGGAAAAAAAAATAGAATGTGAGATATCAGATTTATGTGAAAAACTATTTCGAGAAAGAACCACGGACAGAAGAACAAATTTACTATGAATATGGAAATACAATCGTGAGTTTTGCTACTCTAGCTTACATGAATTTATAGATAAAACAAACCCTTAATGAAATTTATAATGTGGACCCACTGCCTTGACCCGATAAAATTCGGGTCGCACCGAAATCTAACAATATCCACTTTAATATAAATTATATGAAGGAGATGTATAGTGCGTGCTCGTCAGCCCGACAGAAAAAAAGAATTCAAAACCATAAATTCTGCTGCAATGAACAAATTTTCAAGTCTTCAAATTTTTCTATTCCACACCCTTACAGAAGATCTGCAATAAGAGTTCACCTACCCATCCCAAATAAATATACAGATCACCAAATTGTAAAAATCTTCTAGGATAAATTGAACAATTGATGCTAATCAAGTTTAAGAAACAATTAAACCATAATAATGATATCTTCAAGTCTCACAAAGCGTCATCCAAAATTGTGCTAGTATATCTCACATCTTGACTTGTCATATCAACTATGTTATTCAAAACTCTTTATATTTCCACTATCATTATCCTAACATAATGAAATATCGAATCTCGATCAAAAAGTGAAAGATTTACTTCAAATATCTCAAACCCAAAAACATATTCTTCAACAAAATATATGTTTTAAAAAATCACTGGCTTCAATAAAATATTCACCTTACAAATTGAAGCGGAAAATCATGAATATCACAAGATTCAAAAGGATATCCCACAAATTCAGATATTTTGTGATAACAAATTAGCTCCAAATTCAAATCAAATCTAATCATCCAAATAATCGCATATATCACAAAATTGAAACCTTATTTGAATTTCAACAGAAAACAATCTCCAAGGTTGAGATCTTTTCGCAATTCCAAATCTACCATAAATTATCAAATTTAATTTCTCAAAAATCTTCAAAAAATCCTATGGATTTTCAACAATTTTTATCTCCCGTAAAAATCCAACTTTGTGTAGAGGATACTCATGGCAACCCCAATCAAACAGTTTGACAACGAGAACGAAGAATAACAATGCAGATCTGTGATGACTGATAATGAATAGAAAATTCACCAACTACGAACATGTTGTTCAGAGAGACAATAGTTCCAGCAAACTCAAAACATGAGAAAATCGACGCTTTCATGACAGGCGGTACAATAGTTTCTGATGGTGGTTGGACGGTAGAGAATAATAAATCTTTATGAACAAGACAAATGGCTCCAATAAACTATCTCATCTCCATTCTAAACTAAATCTAAGAACGGGAGAAGAGAGAAAAATGGTTTAAAGGTTTGGCAACAAACATCTTCTACAAAAGAAGTTGACAATTTTTAGAAAAGAAAGGAAACAAAATCCACATAATAAACATATCACCCACAAAAAGACTCAGATAGAAAATTTTCTATCTGCATACTAGTGACTGAAAAATGAAAACCTTTTAAAATTCAAACAATTGAACAGTGAGGGAGAGAAACATCATATGATGATGAATTCAAAAACAACCACGAGCAAAAAACTTAAAGTACGATTTGGAAAATTCTTTTTCTGCACGAGAAAAAAAAATTAAAATATGATTTGAAAAATACGTTTTTTGCAGCGAAAAACGCATATTTCACAACAGAACGAGTATTTTCTGCAACGCTAACATAAATAGAAAAAATGGTTAGAATACTTTTATGAAAATGTTTTATTGAAAACATAAGGAAACATCTTAAAACACGACAAAGATTTATTGCCCCACGACATAAAAGGAATAGGAAAGGACTATTTCACCCTATTTTCAATTGAAAATGGATTAGTAGACCTGGTCTACAAATCTATTATAACTATTAAAAAAAAGGGTTATTTTTATCTGACACCTTCAACTATGGGCACTTTTTTATCCTTCACCTTATGGTTTAAAAATTTGCAATGAACACCTTGTACTATGCTGTGTTTTCATCTGAAACCTTCTGTTTACTGGCCGTCTCTATCTAATCTCCAGAAGACAAAAGTTTCTCTGCAGCAGCTCAAAAACTCCTCTCCGAAGCACGAAGGCGACGACGAAGATGACAACGACGACGCCTGGAAGCAAAGCCCGACTCTACGAAGCGACCTCCGGCTGGGCGAAGACGAACCCTGCTCTGTGAACCCCTGCACTGCGAAGACAATCCCCTTCTCTGCGAAGGCAACCCCGGCGCTACGAAGATCGAAGAGTCTCGTTTTCGAGCCCCTTGCAGCTCGATTAGGGTACGTTGATTCGGTTCTTCATATTTTGTCAATTCTTCGTCCAGGATTTGCTCAGATCTATGTAGATGAAATTGGCTTTTGTTGAAATTGGCTTGAATGAAATTTGATTCCCGTTATGCTTTCGTTGAATGAAATTGCAAAATTGAAATTGTTGCTGGAAATTGCAACAATTTTCTGAAATCTTCATACAAGGAATCCTCTGAGATTCTCATACTTGAAGAAGAAATAAACTATAATGAGCGAGCTGCATCTTTATCAGTAAGTCTAGCTGATGCATCTTTGACCTTGTAAGCTGTAAGCTAGTGTAGGCATTAAATATGGGTGGAACATGTTGGATTAGTAGCTCTTTTTCAGAATGTGATTCTTAATAACATCTGCCTTTGAAATTTGGAAAATGTAGTTTCATCATTAATTATTGCAACCTATTTGATATCTCATCCAGGAACATGACCATTTGTGTCTTCTTCCTATCTGCCTGTTATTATTTGTCTTGTTAATTTGTTTTTTTTTTTTGGCACAGGAGTTGAGACAAGGAGGAAGTTATCTTCTAGTAGCAACTGACATGTTGGCCAGAGGGGTTGACCTCCCTGAAACTACTCATATATACAACTTTGATCTCCCAAGAACTGCTACTGATTACCTTCATCGAGCAGGAAGAACAGGTAGGAAACCTTTTTCTGACCAGAAATGTATGGTTACCAACATTATTACATCAGCAGAACTGTTTGTCTTGCAAAGATATGAAAACGAACTGATGTTCACCAGCACAGAACTAATTGTATAAAAGTTTATTTTCTGAATCTCAAATTTACACTCTTGGCTATTCGTTTCTAGCCTTTCCGGTGTAAGTTCAATTTTATTGCTTTTTTCATTGCTGTCTTGGATTTGTATTTCATGGTGGATGAATTGGCCTGAAATTTTTTTCAGTCATTTGGAAGACAACCTGTTTAGTGGAGAGAATCTTTCATCACTTGGTGCTTCGCCTAGTTTACGAGAACTGTAAGTCTCGACCCCTAATTCACTTGTTTCTTTGTTGATGTCTCCATTTGACACAGTTTTGCTCTCCCAAATGGAGGGAGCTTTAGGCGACAAAAACAACTTGTTTATTAATTGCCCAGTATTTTGTTTTTCAATCAACTTGATATGAAGTTATTCTTTTCTGCAATCTCACGCCTGTAAACCATATTGAGCAAATCTAGGATGACTTTTCGATGTTCTCATTTTGTTCCTGTCTATTTCCTTCAGTTTCTTGCAAAACAACAATTTGACAGGGCAAGTTCCAAGTAGTCTCCAGGAAATCATCTATTTCTACCACCGCCGCCCCCACCACAATCCTAGCAACTGCCCCCGTCTTCTTTTCTCCATTTCCAATAGACGGAAACTTCACGTGTACATGTTTTTTCAGCTGCAGAGGTTGAAAGTGTCTCTGCTCTGCTTAACCATTGGTTTGACAGATTCGAGGCTCTAGACAGAGATTTGAAGCCCAATAATTGTATTAATTGATTGATGAAATAGCATAATTCTGCTATTTCCTTATTCGCTATGATTTGTTAGTAGTTTACAATGTTCTTAACTTTTGATATGTTATTAATAATATAATACAGAGGTGCTTGATTCTCCTTGTATCTTGTTTATTTCTATGCACAGAGATTATTCATTGATTGAAATCAAATACAAATACAGAGGCAGCATTCAGTTATGAATAACAAACTTCCCCAAATTCAACCAAAAAAAAAAAAATCTCAATTTGATGCAATTAAAAAATCTTTTCAAATTGTAGATAATTTTTTATTTGGCTTGAACACATGCTTGATCAGAGACTCATTGATCGACAGAAGCTTCGAGAATTGTTCCTTCAGTTTCATTGCATCGAGCTCGTTGTTATTCCTCGGAGCGACTATCACCTTCGCTTAATCCTTGTATAATTAGTACCCACCATCTAACAGCAAGAAAAGAAAATTGTCTTAATGGCACTTATTAAAGCTACAAAATCATTACCAACGCATAACTAGTGACCTAGAGCAAGCTTCTTCTAATGATAGAGATCCTTAGAGAAGAAACAACAAGGTACAATCCCAACTGTAAAGCGTACTAACACAGAGTCACAACGAAAAAGCTTGCAGTAAATCATCTATCTTATTAGCAAAATTTCAGAGTTGAGAGCTACATCACTAAACTTAAACTGAAAACTCGAAAACCAGAGTCGCCCAAAATAAACCAAATTGCCGATATTTTTTTCCCAACGAAACGGTAATTTAAAATTTTTCCTCCGAATTTTTTCCCAAACGAAATAATACTCCGAACGTTAATTCCATCTGCAAAAGGGAAAAACTATTTCCATCCACCCAAACCTCCTCGCCGTAGAAATTCCCCAAACTGAATCAAACGAGAGAGAGAAAAGATCGAACCTGAAGGCAGACCAGGGTTGGAAAGAATTGAAAATTTTACCAGTAAACACAAAACAATGATCGCAGTTGGGCTTTGCTTCAAGCCGTCGTCGTCGCCGTCTTCGTGCTTCGGAGAGAAGTGGAGCGAGCTTGGGAGAGGAGATTTTGAGCTACTGCAGAGGTAGCTCTTCGTCTTTTGGAGATTAGAAATTAAACGGACAGTAAACGGAAGGTGTTAGATGAAAACACCACATAGTACAAGGTGTTTATTGTAAATTTTTAAACCATAAGGTGATAGATAAAAAGGTGTCCATAGTTGAGGGTGTCAAATAAAAATAACCCTAAAAAAAATTTCTACAATTTGAGGGCGGGTTGTAATTCTTTCCACTTGTAGGGGTATAATGATAGACTGAGAGGCCTAGACTAGAAGGAATCAGCCGACATTCCTTTTCATTTTTTTCGCAGCAAAAATTATATTTTTTTTATAAAATATTAATTAAATTAATAATTAATTTTAACTTATAATAATAATAAACTATTAATTAATTATCTGATAAATTATATTTAAAAATATAGTAATTAATTATTATATTTTAGACTAATATCTCAAAATTAATAATTAATTATTCAAGTTATGTAATTTAATATATAAATAAAAAATAATTAAAATATTTTAATTTTAAAAATCACTGCTAATTAAAAAGAAATTTCAAATTAATTAATATTATGTAGAAAATATTCTTTCTAGTACAGATATTTAATTACTATTATGGAAAAAATTAAATTTTTAATAAAAAAAATAAAAAATAATATTTTTTAAATTTATTTTTCATAATTTAATATTTTATTTATTAACAAAAAAGTTATAGTATTTGTTTGTCCTATCATTGTTAATTAATCACCCTATTATTTAATTAGTTATATTTTAAAATAGTTTAATCTACTACTAAACCTTTTTAAAAGGCACGCAGCCTCCTCCTCGTCGCCATGAACACTGTCGTCTCCTTTCATGGAGTAAAACCTATGCGTTTTCAGTCTTTCGCGCTTGCGGAAGTCGTAGGTTTTGATGCTATCGCCACTTTTCTGCTGGGTTAGCACTCTGCAACTGCAGCGGCGGTGTATTTTCGGTCTTTAAAGGTATTGCACTTGTGTTTTTCGCAGTTCTTTTTTTTTTTTTTTTTGAAGAATTTCTCAATTTTGAGCGTGCTAGGGTTTGTGTGCGCTATTTTGTATTTGTTTTGAACAAGAATTTTGAAGAATGAGCGGCGCATTTTGTAAAAGCAGCTGAGCCGATTGGCAGATAAAATGTCGGTTAGACTGACTCGTTATTCGACTTTTGCTTCGTTGATTCGGGTGTATTCTAAATGAATAAAGATCAATTGGAGGGATGGATATCTTTTCACTAACGTATGTCTATACTCGACCTTCTTATTTCTGTTGTTGAATGTCATAAGAATCATGTGATTCGCGTGTATTCTTTATTTAAGCTTAATAGTAGTTGATATTTATATTTATATTTCCATTAAAATATCAATCCTTCATTGATCATGCATCAAAAGATTGAAATTAGATGAATTGATGGATAGGTGAATTTACATTATTTACAAAAGCAAAATAGAGTAGTAAATCATTTATTTTTATATTTAGTCATGGAAATTATGGTGATGCTTTATTAAATTAAATGTTACTTGGTCTCGCGAGAATTTAGTAATGTTTTGGTACCACAACAGATTTCCTTACCTGTTTGTTGTTGCTGATTTTTTTTTTGTAAATGCAGGAAACTATCAAAACCATGAATTCTACTGGCATCTGATTGCTCAGAGATTGCTGTAGTTGTTTGTGTGTTCCAGTTGGACTGCTTTGCTTAATGCAGGTTACAAACTAATTGAAGGCATTGGAACCTGAAGCAATTGGTCTCTGAGTGAGAATCTAACTTTGATATTGTATTTAGTCCAGAAATGGCTCCTCACCCAAAAGTTCTTAAGGCCTTTGATGCAACAAGAGCCTTAGGACTCCCTGATGAAGAGGTAAAAATAGTGTTAATTGGTCTCCTGAAGGTTTATGATAGTAACTGGGAACTCATTGAAGAGGACAATTATCGTGCACTAATGGATGCATATTTTGAGCACATGGAAAATAAGGTTAATTTTTTGGCCCTTTTCTTTTTTATTTCTTTTTTTTTTATTTTTTTATCTTTTGTATGATATTCACCTTATTTGGGTATCCTCTGGCTTATAATTTCACTCTACCTCTGCATTTACCTATGATAAAGTGAAGCGTGCTGGGGCAAGATGATATGTATGGAATTTGAATCAGTTATAAGTATTGTTTATGCAGTTCCTAATTTTTAATGTCCTCTCACGCCCTTAGTTTGAATAGATACTGCTTTTTTGAAGCTTAACATAGCAGAATAGTTGTTTTGTCATCCGGAACCCACTTTACTTTTAGGTATGTAGATTGTTCAGTTGGTTAGCACTCCGAATGAAATGTGGATTAAGATGTGGTTGATCTGGTTGTATGATTATATACACGAATAAACATTTCAATAAACTAAAGAATTACATCAGATTTGTCCTTGCCAAAGACATAACTCCCTGTTATCTCCTGTTGTCTATTTTTTGGTGCATAGGGAATTAATGGGGAGAGAAATGGTGCTACGGGAAGCAATACCAAAAATGAATCTAGATCTCATTTACCTAACATTAAGTTCAATGAGAAAAGAAAGCATCATTCTTCATTTGTCGATGCTCCTAAAGATGACAAATTAGATTCAAAGAAGGCAACTACTGTATGTGTTAGAAGTTCAAAGATAGAGGCAAGTCATGGTCCATTTAAGAAGGAAATAGTGCGTAGCAATTATGAGGAAAAAGATTTAAAGAGGCCAAAAATTACTTCCATTGATGGGCTGCCACCTTTTAAGGAGCCTCTGTTGCTGGCTCACAAAGGTATTTCTATTCGTATTTTTGTGAAATTTAGCTGCTAGTAAAAAGGTCGGTATTTCTGTCTTGGCTCTTCAACTCTATTTATGTAATCAAAGCTTATAGAAGTAAAAAGAGTTCAACCTAAGTTTTAAAAGCTACGGCTTCTTCTTTTTGAGTTTCTGCTTTTGTAAGGCTTAAACAAATGACTTTTTCTTTTCTCTAAAAGGCCATTGTATTTTATTTTGTTTTTTTTTTATAATAATAATAATAGAGGTTTAAATATCCTCTTAGACTAACAATAGATGAAGGCATCCTTCTCTGAATGAAGTTATGGCATTCTGACAAGCCAACATTTAGCCAATAAAATTTTGTAGCATCTAGAGTATATCATTTAGAATACCTATTTTTCATTTTCCTAACTTTCAAATATCTAGTTCTTCCAGGTTTCTTGGAATGTTCAACTAGTGATCCTATCTCCAAATCTCTAGCATCAAAATTAGTGAATATGAACAAGAAAGATGATGGTTCATCACATAGTAAATGGAGTGAAGGTACTGTTGATATTGCTTCCTCATCGTCAGGTGAAGTAAGAGTTACTTTGAGTTGCAACCCTGCTGTTGGACATCCTAGTTTCCAGGTTCCAAAGTTAGATGCAGTGTTGAAATTTGTGGAGGATAAATATCTCAGATTGTATAACAGGCAATTCCAATTTTCTATACAAAAGTTGATGAAAGTTTTGTGTGAGAGTTATCTCAAACTGGGTACTGATTCTTCTAATAAATTTGTTTTCCTTACTATTCTTCTGGACTAAGTAGTTATTACCATTGATGATCTTCATATAACAGGAACTAAAAGTGGGGCTAGCAGAATAGGTGTTATTGAAAAAGATTCAAATAGGAATTCTTCCAGCAGTTCCGAGAATATGAATTCACATAGTTTGATAGGTCAGGAGCAACATACTACTAGTGACAAAACAATTGATGTGACAAGGGGTACAGAGAAAGTGAAAATATCAATATTTAATGAAATGGGAAATGAGTGTTTTCCTAAATTTAATTACATACCAAACAATATTATCTATCAAAATGCTAATATTGATATTTCACTGGCTCGTATATCGGATGAGGATTGCTGTTCAAGTTGCTCAGGAGACTGTCTTTTATCATCTTTACCTTGTGCCTGTGCTCGTGAAACTGGTGGAGAGTTTGCCTATACACCACAAGGCCAGCTGAAAGAAGAATTTCTAAGGTCTTGTATTTTTATGAGAAATGAACCTGAAGAGCATCATTATGTTTATTGTCAAGATTGTCCCATTGAGAGATCAAAAAATGAATACATGCCTGAAAAATGCAAGGGCCATATGGTTAGGAAGTTCATTAAAGAATGCTGGAGAAAATGTGGGTGTGATATGCGGTGTGGAAATCGTGTAGTACAACGAGGTATTGTATGCAAGTTGCAGGTTTGATTCTTTCTTGTGCTCCTTATGATATTTGTAACTCCAAATGCATTATTTGCACTTAATATGATTTTGATAAGCACTTTTTTTGGCAGCATGCTAGCTTGTTGCTTTATTATTTGTGACAATTAGAAATCTACATTTTAAGTGTCTTAGTTGATTTCTTGGGCTTTTTCAAATAAATGATAAAACAAATTGAAATATTTTGAAATATTTAGTCCTGCTTCACAGCCTACATAAATTGATATCAAATGTAAGGAACAACAATGATAGGCTAATCATAAGATATTTAAAAGAACATATGCTTCAGGTATTTCTGACATCTGGAGGAAAAGGCTGGGGTCTCAGAACAATTCAGGATTTGCCCAAGGGAACATTTGTTTGTGAATATGTTGGTGAAATAGTGACTAACATGGAGTTATATAATCGTGTAATGCAAAGCAAGGGAAATGAGAGGCATACATACCCAGTAATGCTTGATGCGGATTGGGGTTCTGAGGGAGTTCTTAAAGACGAGGAGGCACTTTGTTTGGACGCTACATATCATGGAAATGTTGGAAGGTTTATCAATCACAGGTAAACCATCCAGTTGAACATTTACACTTCCTCGCTTAGAAATACAAATTGAAAGTTCTCATTTTTTTTTGTGGTTAACTGAATGTTTGAACCTGTTTTCTTTGCATGTGACCTCCCTTGTAACACATGGTACTTCTGTCACAGTTTTATTTTTAATAAATAATTATGTTTTTCTTAATAATTTTTAAATAGAAATATAAAGGAGATTACTTATAGGTCTTTCACAGTTATGTAACTTGTGAAATGAAGTTTCATGGCCTACTGTCACCTGTTAATGTAATCATTAGTGTGAACGAGATTACTTATAGGTCTTTCACAGTTATGTAATTTGTGAGATGAAGTTTCATGGCCTACTGTCCACCTGTTAATGTAATCATTAGTGTGAACAATTGTCTTTTTTTCTTTAAAATATAAAGAGAGTTACTGATACTTCTGAAACATGCGATAGAACATGGAGTCAAAATCTGTGATGGGCACATATTGTTTCTGAAATTAATATCATGTTTAAATGTTAAACAATAGACAAAAATATTTGTGTGTTTATCGGAGAGCATCAATTTCTATCTCTCTCTCTCTCTCAACTTCATCATAATTCTCATATTAAAGTTTTTGGCTTTTGTCCTAGATGTTCTGATGCAAACTTGATAGACATTCCAGTTGAAGTAGAGACTCCAGATCACCACTACTATCACGTATGATTTGAACACTGCATTTCTATTTGTTATTGGAAAATTTATGATGAAGTATTTATTTCTTTATTTATAATGGGATATGGTGTTTTGTAATCCAATTATGATGAAGTAGATTTACATTAATTTTGGTGTTCCTTTTGGCAGCTTGCTTTTTTCACTGCCAGAAATGTGAATGCTTTCGAAGAGCTTACATGGGTAACTTCTCATTATAGATATGCATAATTATAACTAATCGTTTTTTTGACTGAACTGCTCTGAAATATGTATTCTAATTGCAAGACCTATGTATTCATATTGTTATAGGAGTTCCAATTTTTCAAATTATGAGTGAAGGATTAATGTAGCAAAAAATAGTTAAAAGATCCAAGCTCGAAAAATAATGCATGTCTCTTAATCATCTTTATTATGTTTAAATCATGGATATGTTGAATCTTGAGAAGTTCTCTAAATTTTTGTTTTCATTTATAGGACTATGGTATTGACTTTGATGATAAAGATCATCCTGTTAAGGCGTTTCAGTGTTGTTGTGGTAGTATATCTTGCCGAGACAGGAAACACAAAGGTGAGCTTCTAAAAGAATAAATTTATGATTACCTTCTACTTCTTAGGGTTTAAAAAATCATATTATTGCCCTTCTAAAATGCAAGTGAAGATTTCTGGGAGTTCACATTTCACTCCAAGCTTGGCTCAAAAATCAAGTAAACTAAAAAAAAGAAGTATTGTTGTTTATATTATCTACATTAGGAAGCCCAAAAAAGAGTACACCATTGATTGGTTGAAACTCCCACTGACTAATTGTCCCGGTGTCGGGACTGTGACTTCATGCGTGTCGAAAACACCATTTATTGAAATTCGTTGTAATTGTGTGAGACACATATGGGACTATACATAAATTTTTGAAGGCTGAAAATGTTTATTTTTTAGTAGGAAACAAACATCATGGAACTGAATCTAAGATAGTTTTCTTTGCTTGATTTTAGTTTACTTGAACAAGTTATCTTAATATTGTGTTAATCGTTTATATGTATAATGTCTTGACAATGACAGGGACCATAAAAAAGAAGGCTATAAAATTGAAGTGACAAAATACAGGTGCGATTCTGACATTTTTGCCCTGTTTTTTTTTTTAATTAGTTTTGTCGGACACAAAATAGTAGTTTTTCTGAAACAGCCTAAAATTTTAGAAAAGAAATTTAAAATTTGGATAAAATCATAGAAGTTTTATGAATCCAAATTAGTTAAATTCTCCAAATCAAGTCAATGGTTTAAATTAGGTTTCATAGGATTATGCAGGTAGAATCTAGTGGAAATCAATCTCTTAAATACTCATCAATTATACCTAATCACATTAAATAACAATCATGTAGGAAAAAGATCAAAATCATTCCTATAAATTTTGCTAAATCAAATTAAAGTTAAATTTATTGTACTTAGAAATTTTGCCAACTTTGCTAATTTTCCCATTTTCCCTTAAAAATACTCAACGTACACATCAATAAAAAAAAATTAAATCTTCAGCCACCTATCTTCTTCAATCCTCCATTTATCACCTATACCCAACTCTCTCTCTCTCACAGCAAATCAGAACAAAGAAAGAAAAAAATACACAGTCTCCTCCCTTCTATGCATCCCCAACTTCCTTAAAAATCAGCTAAGTTCTTCTTCAATCACAGCAGCCGAAATCTCCTCTCTATCTTGAAAGGAAACATAGTAACAAGAAGAGTTGCAGCTGAACAATGCCTTATTCATAACCTCCATTGTGTGGCGAAAACATATCCTGAGAATCCACAATCGGCTCTTCCACTGTGCACCTTACTTACTTCGACCAAGGAAGAGATGAACCTGCCAAGAGAACCGCAATGCTTCTGCTTAACTAACACGATTGATCTAGAAAATCCTTGCACCCTTTGCTGCCTCTTGCAAGTATTAACTAGCTCCAAGATCATCCCTTTTCATCAAATGTCCTTGTGTGGCTGAAGTAGAATATGAAAATCCTAGGCTTGAAAATAATAGAACCTCAGCCTATCACTTAAACGAATTATTATGTTGAAGAAACAATCAAATACCTTCACAAATTTTCAGCCCTCTACGAGCACAAGCCAATGGAAGTTTGCCAAGCGAAAGGAAGTTAAAGAAGGCTGAATTGTGCTAGTACCTTAGGCCAAGAAGATGAAACATGGCCTCAATGGCGACCCAAACTGCCCACTTAACGTGGACCAAAATGGCCCAGCCCACTTCGAACAAGACTTGACCAAAAAGTGTTTCAAATAGGCTTAATACTATTCCAAACCAACCCAAAAATTGGTCCAAGTCAACCCGAATGGACTGAACCTTATTTTGAGCATGATTTTGTAGTTACAAAATAACCCGAAGTGATATAGGAAAAGAAGAGCTCACGAACACCCAGACCAACACCATCATTAGATTCTTGGACCCAATTAATCAGAATACAATAAGTTTTACTAATTTTGGTTGTGAGCCCTACGATACAAAGCATAATATAAAATATATTTTTATATATTTAGTTTTCATCTTTCAAAATTATTTTTAGTTATGAATAATCTTATATTTATAATGTTCGGATCAAATTGTTCTAGTTGTTTTTGTTTGGGCATTAGACATAATTGTGATTAATAATGGAATGAAGTAATGTGTGAAAAGACTGAAATTAAAATTAATGGATGTTATTGGGTTGCCTTAGATCGGAAACCTAATGGGGATTAAAAGTAGTAGTGAGTCCATGAGTTCTTCGAGTAACCTGCTCGGCGAAGGAACTCGACATGGTTGAGTTGGAGCTTTCAAATCTTCTTAACCTTAAATTGCTGGAAAAGGAAATATTCCTTCTTTTAAGGATAGGATACCCTCAAGAACAAATTCGATGAAAAGTAACAAGGGGGCGCTTATAGACCAGAGGATTAGAGCATGTGGTTGGTTACAAACCACGGTGTTGGGGGTTCAAATCCCTCCTAACCCACAATTGGCCAAAAGGAAAGGTCCTTTCCCTCTAGAGGTAGGAAAATCATGATCCAGATAGTGGACACAATTGCCCAAGACTTGAAAAAAAGTAATGAAGTAGTAGTGGGTCGGCAAGTAGCCTAATGCATTTGGGAATCTGACGTGGAGGTGGTAAGATTGAAATACCTTAGTTGAGAAAGCCGACGAGAATTAAAGTGGTAGTGATGTTGTGGGTTGTCGGGTAGCCTATTGTACGAAAGATTTCACAAGTACGTAGTTCTTAAGATCATAATGAGACTCAACTAATAAATGCATTGAATTTGGATGCGCATGCACAAATTTTGCTTAATGAGATTATTATCTCACTATTAACTTTGCAATATAGGTGAAAGTCTTTATTGAAAAGGAAATGTTGCGGAGAGAATCCTCTCGTAGTAGACGAACATACGGACGAGAATATTGGTCATGAGAAGAAAACCATGGACATGAGATATAATTCCTTTGAAGATTTCATCATCATGATTAGTTGTTGAAGTTTACTAGTTTAGCTTGATACAAGTATTTTAATTTCTTTGATATTTGAAGTTTAATTTAACTATTTTATTTTAGAAGTAAATATTAGTGATGTTTGAGGATTTAGATTGAGATTTTTAGTGAAAAATGATTCTTGAAATTAGTAATTTAATTAGAATTTAACTAGATGCTTCCACAAATCATTACTTTGATGAAATTTTATTTCGGAATTAAATTAATGGAGAAATTAAGGTTTCAAATTAGGGTAAATATTTGGACAAGTTGATACATTTCTTACAATTGTGAATGATTTTATTTACAAGTTGAGTAGCTAAATTGTGCACAATTTGGTATTATTGTATTTTTTTTTTATAGTAATCATTATTAGTTGTTATTTTAAAATAATCCGTTGTCGAAAAAAATATTAACTGTGTGGTAAATTAATTTCTTAAAAGCAATATGTTAATTTTAATAATTAATCAATTATAATATTTTTTATTAAATTGTATAAAAATATATAATAATTGAAAGAGAAATAAAAAAAGTGAGAGAAAGTGAATATCTAAAATTTAAAGAATTAAAATGAATATATATATATATAAAAGTTATAAACACTTAAAATTAAAAAATGACTATTTTTACCCTTTCAAAGAATCCCAAAAGCTGCCTTAGTTGATGTTTCGAGCAAATGTTATTTTTGTGTGATGATAATCAATTGTTGATACTTACTGTTTTAATTTTAATGATTTATCATTTATGTAGTTATAAAAAAAATAATGTTAAATTTACATTTGTAGCAATCTGTCATGTCATGTGAAGACTAGGAAAGACTCAAGTATAGATCCGACTCATATGACTGGGGGTGCACAATTTCATATTGCTTGGAAGAGTAGAAAATGTATGGTTTATAATTAGGATTCTTCTACTTACTTAGTACAACAGGTTTTGAGGTAACTTCAAGAACAAAACTGTGTAGGTCTCGGTCCAAAGTGAACAATATTATACTAAGAGCATTAAGAGATATTATAACATTATAATTTATATTTGTAATTTTGTGATAGGATGTGATATTTGTTTATTTATAAAATAATTTAAAATACTATAAAAAATAAAAGGTAACATATGTTTTTAATCTATGTAATTTAGGTGCAGTTTCAATTTAATATCTGTGGTGTTAATTTTCTGATTGAGCTTGTTATAGTTTAAACTTTGTTTTAAAATGGTCCTACCATCTATTTTGGTCATTAAATTAAAAAAAAAGGTTATTTGAAAATTTTTAGTCATTTTGTTTATATATGGCAACTAAAATAATTAATTAAAGTACAATGATTAATATTGATTTAGTTATTTTTACATTAAATTAATTTTTATTGAATTTTCTTTAAAAATTATCCTACACGAGGGAGTAGTTTCTAAATTTTTAACCCAAGTATTTTGGATCATATGATTACATGAAATGGGTAAAAATTGCCATATGATTTTTTCATTAAATTTAAAGGTCAAATGTACATTAGTCTTTCAACTTATACGTGAAGGATGAGTAATTTCTTGTATTTTTTGCAGCCAAATAATTTCCTAAACTTAGGAGTGTTAGCAATTAAGTTTCTGTCGTCAGAGTTGCTGTAAAAGAAATTACGCTTTTGTTATACGATCTATTGAGATTTCTAGAGTGAAACAATTTGTGTAGGACATCAGTTTTCGTAACTTGGTATCGTGGTCAAAATCGCCTCTCCATACATTGAATTTTTCAACTTGTTTTTTATTTGAATTCGCAAAAATTACCAAACCAATTATATCGGGAGTTTACTCTCTTTAAAAATCGTTTAGTAGAGAATATCACGTGATAAAAATATGATTTCTTTGACATAAACTCTAAAGATGAGAACTTAACCACTAATGTTCCTTAGTTAAGAGGTTATTTGTCTAAAAAAGTAGAGATTATTTGCCTAAAAACGTATAAAGACCTATTAATTTTAAGAATTGATATGCATTTGATCTAAATTTAAGTATGAAAATTAGTTGATGATACATTTAAAAATAATGGTAAAATATATATTAGTCATTGAATTTAGGGAAAGTGACAAAACAACCATCATCCTTTGCTATTTTTGACAAACCAACCATCATTATTTTTTTGCTAATAAATTAATTACTAAACTATGAAAAATTGACGTCGCTAGCATCGCTGTCATGTTTGTCTTTAACGCATTGAGGACGAACCGCGATGGCAATTTGTAGTAAAACCACCGCGGTTTGACGAATAACCATAGTGTTGTCATGAAACTGCGGCGGTTTGACTGACAAACCACAGCAGTTTGTCATGAAATTGTATCAGTTTGTCATGAAACCGCAGCGGTTTGCCTAAAATCTTTGATCGCAAATTTAAGGGCTTAAACGCGTGATTTTGGGCTCGAGAAATGAGGGTCATGGGTAAACCTAATGGTTTGTCGTAGATCTTTGAGAGATCTTCGATTTGATATCTTATGGAGCCAATTCTGACACTCGTAGCTAAAGTTATGGTCCTTTGAAGTTGAAGTGGTCAAAGTTATGGTCCTGGTTCCATAAACCAGAAACCGTCGCGGTTCCATAAACCAGGAACCGCGACAGTTTGTCGTGAAACTGTCGTGGTTCGTCGTCAAGCCGCTGGTTCCATAAACCAGGAACCACTACGGTTTGACGACAAACCGCCGCGGTTTCACGACAAACCGTAGTCATCAAACTGCCGCGGTTCATCTGCAAATAAAAAAAATTCATTCTCTTCTTCGTACAAAAGCCCAGACAAACTGTGATTCTCCCATGAACTGTAAACAATTGTAAATTATCTGAAAACTACAAACATTAACATTCTTTTACAAAATCTTCTAAATTATAAAACTGAAACCTTCTAAATCCATTCTTTTACAAAATCCAAAATCTTCTAAATTCATTCTCCATGAATATTAACTCTTTTCCACTAAAAATCTATTTTAAAATCACGAGTTCTTCCGTTTTTTTCCATGGGTATTTGTTCTTTACATTGTGATTTTGAGAAAGTTAACGTGATTTTTAGAAAGTTAACGGTAATATTCGTGGCGACAATATTTCAAAGTTCAGTAGTTAAATTGTTAGAAAAAAAAAAATGATAGTTGGTTTATCACTAATAGTAAAGGATGAGGGTTAATTTATCATTTTCCCTTGAATTTAACTGAAATACAAATAGGTTTTTGTATTTTTTTAGACAAATCACAGGGTGAATTTGGGGTGAAGTGCACGTAGTTCTTTATGTTTTTTTTTTAACAAATCACTCTTAAACTTAAGGATAAAGTGCAAGTCGATAGTGTAATTTCTTTTAACCTGTTGCAGATGAGCAAATTACTCTAAATCCGTTAAAAAAAGGGAAAATGACAAATTAACCATCGTGGTTTGTGGTCAATGACAAGTCAACTATTATCCTTTATTTTCTAACAAATTAACCACTGATGTATGGAAAAATGACAAAGCCAACATCGCTGTCACGTTCGTCGTTAAGAAGCTGACAGGACGTCGTGGCAGTTTGTAGACAAAACACCGCGGCGCTGTGGTTTTCCAAAAAAAAGAAGGCCAAACTTGGCCTGCACGCCGCGGCGTCCCAGGACATTGCCGCGTCCCAACACACTGCAGCGTCGTCCCAAGACACCGCGGCGTCCCTCTTTTAACTCAGCGGTATACATAACCGCGAACTCCCCATGATTTGCGATATTCTCAGGCATTTTGTAATCGATTAGCTAACTCTAGAGAATTGGGAGAGCTGAAGAGAACAACATTTTGGCGAAGTTGAAGAATTTTTTGAAAAGCAAATGGCGTCTTTGGGTGTTGAAGAATCTGTTATTAACTGTTAATTTGAAGTGGAACCCATAGCCACATGTTTGGCCAATGAGAATGTGGTACGTGGAATTGGAAATGAAGCTGCAATTGTGTTGCATTTCGTCTCAGCAACTCTACACGAGGAGGTGATGAGGACCTCCGTTCATTATGCCAATCCACTAGTGACGAAGATATGGACATAGCCGAGAGTAGGCCTAGACGCCCAACACAAGTAGAAGGCAGCTTCGCTAGAATGAGCCTTGGCAAAAAGTACAGTTCATTGAACAAAATTAGAGAAGAAATTGTCGATCATGAGGTGAAAAATGGGTACAGGATAAAATTCACCCACAGTGACGCTCATCGATTGAGGGATGCTTGCCAAAAAGAATGCCCGTGGTGGTTGCACGCTTAAAGAATGCAAGGTGAAATGACGTTTCAAATAAAGTTTTACAACGACATTCACACTTGCTCGAGAAAGATGGAAAGTTTTCATGCTACTGCCAAATAGGTGGCAACGCATTACTTAGACAGATTTAAAAGTCAGGCCGATTTAGACCTTGCTTCCATAATTGAGATAGTGAGGAAGGACTTTAATATCAACATCACACCTAGTCTTGCTAGAAGGGCAAGAAATGCGACGAAAAAAATTAACGAAGGTGATGGCAATGAGCAATACAAGCTCATATGGTCCTATGCCGAGGAGATTCGGAGGTCTAATCCTGGAAGCTCGGTGCGCGTTGACATGGACATGAGTGCATTTAAAAGATGTACATGTGTTTGGCTGCATGCAAGACGACTCTCCTGAACTGTGGTAGACCAGTTATTTGTTTGGACGGTTGCCACTTGAAGAGAGCAACTCCAGGCCAGCTGCTCATTGTTGTCACCATAGACGGGAATGATGGTATGTATCCGATTGTTGTAGCAGTGGTTGAAGCAAAAAATAGGGCTTCATGGAGCTGGTTTCTAGAATTGTTGCTCGATGATCTAAACACCCCATCTGGCAATGGATGGACAATCATTTCTGACCGACAAAAGGTGCGGTTGATTGCTTTTGCCTTCTGTGTTTGTGTTATGCATTTTGTACCAATGTTTGACTAATATTATGAATCTTTGCAGGGTCTAGTGCCAGCTGTCAGAGAGGTGGCAGGGAAAGCAGACCATCGGTTTTGCATCTGACACCTGTATGCCAATTTTCAAAAACAATTTAAATGCAGGTTGTTAGAGGATGCAATGTGGGCGGCATCTAGAGCCACAACTGTGAGGCAGTTTGAGAGAGAGATGACCAAGTTATTTTTGTTTGACCCGGCGGCCCACAATTATCTACGAGGAAAAGATATGACATGCTGGGCCAAACATGCCTTCTGCTTCATCCCAAAGTGCGACATAAGCCTCAACAACCTGAGCGAGTCCTTCAACGCTAGCATCCTACCAACCTGGGACAAACCAATTCTAAGTATGTTCGAGATCATTCGAAAGGGCATTATGGGTAGGATCGTGAAAAAAATGAAAAGATGGCTCGCTCGATGGACCTTTGTGTCCAATGATCAGCAACCGGTTCGCTAAACTACAACTTGCCGGTTGAAATTGGAGCCCCCAGTTTTCAGGAGCTGCCCAGTTTGAGGTCAGCAACGATAACGAACAGTACTCTGTCGATTTGGACAGGCGTACTTGTACCTGTTACCTGTGGGAGTTGACCGGCATCCTATGTGTCTATGCAGTCCCGTGCATTCACTTCATGAGGAGATTTTCTGAGGAATTTGTGCATGCGTGCTATCACCGGGAAACATACATTGTGATGTACTCCCACTTTCTCCGCCCCGTCAATGGACCAATCGAGTGGCCTCCTGTGACGAATCTTGATCCAATTATCCCACCGCCATTTAAAAGGCTTCCAGGAAGGCCTCGCAAACGTAGAATACGGGATGTGGACGAGGCCCCAAGCTGGACAGTGCTAACTAGAAGACATCTGAACGTCACTTATGGCCGGTGTGGGGGTGTGGGGCACAATTCCCGCACGTGTGAAGGGGGAGGCGAGTCTAGTGCAAGGGCCGGCAGAGACGACAGAGGGAGAGCCAGAGCCAGAGGCAGAGGTGGTAGAAGAAGGTCGGGAGGCACATTTATGGGTTTCAAAGTCCCCGAGACAGCCCCCGAGACAATTCCTTCCATAGTCCCTGAGACAGTCCTCAAGCGAGTATCTGAGACAGTTCCCGAAAGAGTTCCTGAGATGCAGGTGAGCCCTTTATCACGTTTACATTTTCAATTGTTGTTTGAACTATGCTAATTTCATTTGCAATGTGTTATGCAGGAGTCTAATGCGCAAGGTCCACAAACACAAACGTACACAAATGTGGACCTTAACCTTCCGTGATACATTCGTTTGATAGATTAGGTTTGATATATATGTGATTGAATTGTATGCTATATTTGTAAATTTTGAATTTATATATATGAATTGGTTTCATAAATTTGAATTGGTTTCGTTTCAACAATTTGAATTCATATATTGGTTCCATACATTTGGTTGTGGAATGTGCATGAAATTTGATTACAGAATTTACTTTTCACTTATCCTCACCCCAATTTATAAAAATTTTGCCAGAGTCTCCCTTGTTTCTTTACTCCCTCAAAGCTATTCTCATACATTCTGCACAAAATCCCAAGCAGTTCCAGTATCATCCAAACACATCATTCATCTAGTAAATGTAAACTACACATATCATCCAAACATATCATTCACAACATAAATATAAACTACACATAAATTACAACTTAAATGTACACAAATTCAACTAAACATAAACTACAACGTAAATCCTAGAACTAAACTATTCTGCCTTCTTCTTGGTCCGTTTTGGGCGCAAATTCTTGACCGCAAAACATAAGTTCGGGTCAATGAATACTTTATCTGCTGGGGCGAACAACAGACCCTCATACTGAAAGATTGCAGGGTTGTGCTCGTGGAATTGTTCTGGAATAGTGCACTGTCGCAGCACCCTCATCCCCTCACTCGTACATCGCAAGACGCCGAACGGCCTGCAATGCAAAGGGAAAAATTGCCGGTCAAATACACAGAAAGCAATATTACGAATTTACACAAGGGAAAATACATACCGCTCTTTGTCAGTGGGAGCTACGATGATGGAGATTGATTCTGGCATCAATTGCTGGTAAGCGAATTGAGTGTGCAGGTCAACGGACGACATAAAACACGCTTGCTTTGGGTGTGTCTAAAATGTAAACAACGCATTAGATTATCTCAGTGAACATGAACGATAACCCGGAGAAGCGAGATGGTTACTTACGTGAATCCACCCTAATGACAATAGACGATTATCCTGATGATACACGAATACGGCTTCTTTATCGACCGCATAGCACTGCATATAAGTTCGGATGAGTACTAAGATAAAATCTTATATACTAACATACAAAGAAGGCTTCTCACTGTATCTGGCGTCCCGACTTGCTTCGGGAAGATGAGATCAATGACGACGTAATCATCGTCGATCAGCTTTCCCCTAAGAACTGCGCACGTCTTTATGTTCTTCCGAGTATTTGTCTAGACATACTTCTTGAACATGTCCATAATCTGCAGAGACTGCAACAAAAATGTCAAAATGCCGTCAGACTAACAAAACATGAACATGAATGAACACACATATATCACAAAATGAAAGACGTACCACGCGCACAGTTCTAAGGAGCAGAAGCTCGAACTGACTGGTCCCCTGCACCTCGGCAGGCACGGCTGGAGGAGCAGGTTGGCGGCTTCCGACATGGGTGCTGCAAATCAACAACACGTCATTACGTGAAACACAAATAAAGTAAAAACTGAACTTTGCGTACAAAGTAAATAACTTACTAGCGGTATGTGGCATCTGTTGCTTCAGAGGACGATGATGAGGATGTTGAATGGGTTGATCGCCTCTCACGTCTCTTAAGTGCTGCCACCACCTCACGGTGCCTCTCCTCTGCTCGCATATGCCACTGTTCTGCTATACGATGCCTCTCTTCTGCTCGCTCCTCCCTTCTTTGTATTTGGACCTGTTGCATTTGCAGGTGCTTCTCCATCATTTGCATTCTCGTCATCGACACATGATGGAGCTCCTCCATCCTCCGCATCCAGGCGGACGTCTCCTCAGGCATCGAAGTAAAGTGAGTGACTAAGGAGGGGGCAGTTGTTCATGTGAGGGGGCTGAATGCTGAGGCTCTGAGAGGAGTGGAGGTGCTGCCTGCTTCTTGGACTTGCGGAACCATTCCCCTCCAATTTGGGTGATACCCATTCAGTCCAATTTAGCTTTGTTGTACACGTCATTGGCCGACTCTTCAATTCTCGGCTCTTTCTCCAAGATGGGTACCCCAAAATGCTCAATGATACTCTAGATGAGTCAGTTGTACAGCAGGTTCTTCGCTGGGTTGTTGAGCACCTTATGCATGTGGCTCACGATGATAAATCTGATGTCCACCTTTTTCCCCGTGAACACCTTCTCCAGCATATAGAGATTCATGCTGCTAACATGATCTCGATGCCCATTCCGGGGCAAAATCGTGTAGGTCATGATTAGGTGGATCAATCGGGCTATAACATTCAACTCCTTGCCCTTTGGCTTCTTGTACTGGGCAACCTCGGGATCCCGGTGCAACAATCTAAGCACCGCTAGCCCTTCTCCTCGGTTGACGAATGGTGGCTCCCGAGACATATGATAATATTCATCGCTTAGCCCATCCAGCACACATCCAAGCATTATATTTACATCGTTGGGACTGAACCTCAACTCCCGTCCAAAAAGGTACGTCTGCACCTCTAATGGCTCGGTGGACAGTTTCAAATTTACGTAAAACATTCTAACAATTCTCTTGCAGTAACTGCTCCTCATCCGGCACAACCCGGCTAATCCAGCATCTTCAAGCATATGTTTAATTTTCATTCCCGCGAAAGAGTCCAAATCTACTATTTTTGAAACAATAATTCCACGGTGTTGTATATCTTCTTCATACTGTGTTTTGCAATTCGCTGTCCTGAATAGTTTGGACCTTAAACCCGCTGTAACGGATTGGAACCAGACCAATGAGCCTCCGGCTTCTCCTTGTTCAGGCTCGGCAGTTTCTTTGTCTTCCACCACCGTCGCGAGTTGAACATCTTCCACCACCTCGGGTTGAACATCTTCCACCGCCGCGGTTTGAACGGGTTCAATAGCCTCCACCATTGCCTTCCCACGCTTCAACGTCAATTTCTTAGATCGGAAATACATTGTGATCGCTGAGAGTAATTTGCCAAGATCCGAGAGTGTTTCGCTGAGAGCCAAGAGTATTTTCGCCGAGAGCCAAGAGTATTTCATTGTCTGGGTGAAAATGGCTGAGCCCTAGGACCGCTTTATGTAGCTGATTTTCAAGACACCGCGGTATACGTTTCAGCAAGATGTCTACTGAATCCCCGATGAAGCTTTGACTGAGGCTTCTCCGCTTCGATGGTGCGACGGTGAGCACTCGGGCAGGTGTGGACGTCGCGTCGAGCCGCGGAGCTAGGGCTCGATGCGCTCGGGTCTGCGGGATGGAGCTTCAGGAGCGAGCGGACCGTCGCAAGGTCAAATCTAGCCCTAGATCTCGGTAATTCTATCCACTTCAGTTGATTAGCAAGACACCGCGGTGTCCCAAGACACAGCGGCGTGTAGGCCAAATTTGGCCTGAACCGCCGTGGCGCCCTGTTAGCTTTTTAACGGCAAACGTGACAGCGATGTTGGCTTTATCATTTTTCATATGTCAGTGGTTAATTTGTTAAAAAATAAATGATAGTGATTAACTTATCACTAATCACAAACCACGATGGTTAATTCGTCGTCTTCCCTTACAAAAACATGTTACTAGTCTATGTCATTCCCTTTTTTTAATTAATGGACGCGTGACTTACTCTCTCCTTCTTTCTCTCCCTCTCTCTCTCAATCTCTCTCTCTCTCTCTAAACAATTATTTTCTACAACTTTGTTGGAAAGTTGAAGTCTAGAATTGGGTTTTCATTTTTGTTCACTAGTTAAAAAGTGAATGAGTTTTTAATTTATTAATTGATGACATGGTGTAATTTGCTCACCCCCTAAATTCACGGAGTGATTTTAAAAAAAATACATATATATAAGTATGGACTTGTATTTTAGGAAAATTAACAAAACTACCACTGTACTATAAAATCAATGACAAATCAACTACTTAATAATTTTTGCTAACAACTTAAACATTGAACTATAAACGGACCAAAACTGAACTCGTGATTTTGGATATAAGTGAAAAACAGTTAATACCCATTAATAATGGATTTGAGAAAATATTATATAAGTTGATTTTAATTTTTTTAGTTTTATAATTTAGAAGATTTTGTAAAAAATATATATATATTTTAGATGTCGGATGATTTAAAATTGTTTTTCTGTCCATGAGAGAATCAAAATTTGTCTTTATCTTTCTACAAAGAAGACAATGAATTTGTTCTTTATCCGTAGACTTTTCCTCTGCAGAACGTTGTCTTTTCACAGCGGAAAGTCGTCTTTCTGTTATGCAGAAGACATCTTTCCTCTGTCTTATTTCAAGAACTCACTTTTCGTAGCGAAAATACAACATTCTGCAGAGGAATGATAACGTTTTTTAACGATAAACGTAACAGCAATATTTTTGATTTCTATTTTTTATAGTTAAGTTGTTAATAAAAATATTTTAATAATTGATTTGTTGTTGATTATAAAATACATTTGTTAATTTGTTATCTCAGTTGGGAGGTGATTTGTAAAAATAAATAAATAATAAAAAGTACAATTACCGGCCTACTTCTAAGTTTGCAAGAAGTGATTTAAAAAAACAAAAATTTACCTGATTTCATCTGGAAAACAAAATTCAAACATTAAAAAGACTCTTGACATACAATCAATAAATAATAAATTATATGCATTGACCCATGAATGGGACAATAAACGAAATTTTAACTATTTATAGAAAGACATTAATACTATATTTATTATGTATTTCTATTTTTTAAAGAAACAAATTTTTATTAATGTAATTAATTAATTATAATTTATTACAATCAATATTTATTAAATTAACAAATAAGAATAATAGATAAATACAAAGTTACTCTAAATAAATAGATAGGTCATAGGAGAAGCTCTCTTCTTATTTGAATGTTAGAGGGCTTTAGAAAACGACAATTATGTAATGGTCTTTAGATGGCATGATTATTGTTTTTAATTGGTTTTGATTATATTAATTAAAAAGAGAGAATCTTATATTTAATTCATAATTTTAATAGATTTCTTCTTTGAAAAGAATCTTACTTGGCTTAATTATCTCTATCTTTTTTTAATCACTTGTATATATTTATTGGCCATATTATAATTTGGCATATCAATTGCTTGCTCTCTTAATTTCTACCACTAATTTATGGTTTTGACTAATTGAAATATGTCATAGTTACTGTTTTTTTAATGAACGAAGCATAATTCGGTGTATAAAAGCATAATACTAATTTGGCATTATGTTATATTTATTGGTCAAATTGCTGTGAGTTGTCGCCGTAACGATATGGTCAAAATTTATAAATTTGTAATTTTTTAATATTTTATTTTATTTATTATTTAGTATTTAATTTTGTTTGTTTTAACTTAGAAGAAATAGATTTATATTTTTAAACGTTTTCTTAAATTTTAGGGTTGTGAAAATTAAAAAAAAAAAGGTTTCTCCATGAATACAAATTATTCCTAGTTTTAGATTATTGTTATTTTAAGGTTTCCACACGAATTGGTCAGAAATATGTTTTTTGAGTAAGGAAGGGTGCAATGTGAATTGTCACTTAATAATCTCTTCTCGTGTCCAAAATGGTTTGTATTCGTGTTTAGTTGATGTTCGAAAGCAGGTCAAATTGCCTCTTATGGATAGATTGCACGTTATGATAGGACAAAAAGCTTATAATCTAACTTAGTGATAGTTATTTGTCATATAAAATGTTAATGTGTCCTATAGAATGTTACTTAATATGTCACTTTCACAAATCGTTTGTACTTAAGTGATAGAAAATTAAGTATCTTATCTGTTTTCGTAACTTAAGACTCTACG
>CM039477.1:3989545-4030521 GCA_022433065.1 Begonia loranthoides | reverse complement strand
TCATGTTTCCTAACTTGAAGACAGTAGTAGTCTCTGGTATGGATTCTTTGGAGACACTATGGGGTTGTGAATTTGCCTCAGGATCTTTTGCAAAACTGAAGACGGTGCAGATTAGCAGTTGCAAGAAAATCACTTCAATTTTCCCAGATTTCATGATCGACAAAGTGATAAATCTTGAGATGTTATCGATCACTCAGTGCGAAACATTAGAATACGTATTTGAAATAAAAGTGGTTAATTTTAGCAATGCAGAAACTTCCTTAGCCAATCAACTGCGCCAGGTGAATCTACATCGCCTTCCAAAACTCAATAATGTATGGAGCAAAGACCCGAAAAGAAACTTGGATTATCCAAATCTTCGCGTAGTTCATGCAATCCAATGTCAGAGTTTGAAGAGTCTCTTTCCAGCTTCTATAGCAAAAGGTCTGGTTCAACTAGAAGATATCAAAGTACAGTTTTGTGGGGTTGAGGAAATTGTTGCAGAAGGTGAAGGAGATATATCGTTTGTGTTGAGTAATGTTTCAACAATGTCCCTTTGGAATTTATTCGAACTCGTGGACTTTTATCCCGGAGAGCATACATTGGAATGTCCATCGTTGACCATGTTTGATGTACGACATTGTCCGAGGTTTCGAAAGCTCCTCAGTCTAGAAAATAAAGTACAACACCAAGACAAAAAGGTAATTTTTTCGAATAATTGCAATTTAGATCATAACGTTAAAGCCATTTTTAGATTAGACTATAAATTATTTTTTTAACAAACAAAATCTACGCCTTTCAGAAATTGCTGGAAATGTTAGAAATGATGCTAGTATACACGAGCTAGATTTAACAAATAAATTAATGGTTAGATTTAGATTGCTAATAGCTGAAAGGTAGAGGTTTTATTTGTAAAACAAAATAGTTTAATCTCTAGTTTATAAATAATCTCAAATATTCAAGTTGAAATTGCACTTTATCTCTTTTTTAGTGTGGTCATATTTATTATGAAAACTACAATAATCAAACTCTTAACTATAATCTTAAATACTTGTGTTGAATTATAACTTCATACGTTAAAGTAATCTAAAGTGAAACATTTTTTGTGCAAAAAACAGGTAGAATCTCAGAAACATCCACAGAACATAGAAGTTTTGGGCAGAAACTTTGAATCAAATGACTACTTATCTGGATTTACAAGGCCTGGTTTTCAGATTCAGGATAAAGAACCTGAACCTATCACTTTGTCTGCACAAACTAGCAATGAAGATGATGAGGCTGAGATCAAGGAGTTAAAGGTGCAATTAGCCATTGTAGCAGCAAGCCAGAGTCACATCATGGAAGAAATATCTAAACTTTCTGAGTTAGCTGGAGCCACATTTGATACTATGAATGAAATTCAGGAGAAAATTGCCGACATTAGAAGGACCATGGATCCGTCGACTAGAAAATGAACAGTGTAGATTGTCTTCGAGTTTTAAATTTAAGGGAGTTCATTATTTTTAAGAATTAGTCACTCAAAATACAAAGGAGATAGATATTTGTTGTCCCAACCATTCTTTGGGTTCCGATACTAATAAAGAAAAGATGCATATAATATATAACAAAGTTTGGTGTTGTTGATTCCTAGTTTCGGTGCTTCTTTCCCTTTGCTGCCTACTGGTACCAGTGGAATAGAGTAAAAACAATCAAACCATTGGAGGCTTTTTTCAGCAGCTTGAACGGAGAATCCAAGTTGTTGGAATGGGCAGGTCAATATGTTGATATAATATAAATTTTCTTTTACTATTTCCTAAAAATAATAAATGATGCACAAAAAAAGAACAAGTGCATTTAGTCCGTCGGGTAAGTAATTGCGAATGTTATTAAAAAATTAGCATTCCCCTACAGCTAAACCCATCTGAAAGCCTAGCCCAGAAGCCATAGCCATTGTATGGGGCTAGGATTCTTCTATTGAGATTTCTCAGTGGTTGGCTTTCCTAGTGGGCTGGGTTCGGAAGTGACTAGACTGGCTTCCGATGTGGGTAATGGGGTGGGCGTCTGGAAGAAGAGGCTGAGCTGATTGGTTTCTACAAGGTTTCCTTCGCTTCTTCGGCCGTCGCCATTCGATTCCAGGCTGGGCAAGAGAGTTGGGCTTCAGAAATCGCCACCCCAACCAAAGAGAATTCTGGGTCTGTAAATGGCAAGAAGGATGGACGGGAAGCTGAAACGAGCAAGAATGCCGAGCAACAAGCCTAAAAAACAAGCAAAAACAGGAGATGAAGAGGCATAATCTCGAACGGAATTTGCCTCAAATTGAATATGTAATAGGATCTGGAGGATTAGACCAACTGAATCTTAGACAATTATGAAGTGGTTCATCATATTCCATTGACGTTGTCCGCTGTGTTCTTCTTTTTGAAATGAAAGTGATAGGATAAGAAGGTTATAATAGGAAAATTACTTGAGAGTGGTTATGAATCTTCTATTATATAAAGACGAAAGTAGAGGAATAGGAGGATAGAAAAATAGTAGATGAGTGTTGGGTGCGGTAGACATGTAGTATGCTACGTGGTGATTGCAATTCTTTGGTTTACAATAAATAGAGGAATAGTTTCTATCATTGACCCTATCCCCCTACTCTCGTCTTTATATAATAGACGATTCATAACTACTCTCAAGTAATTTTCTTATTATAACCTTCTTGTCCTATCAAAAAGTGGTTCCAATTTTTTGACCATGGGCTCCCTCAAATGTAAAGATTTGAACTCTCTGTAGCTCAGGAGGATGGGTGTCTTGTATAATCTTGTCCGTTTGTTACAAAGTGTTACATATTTTAGTGGGACTATTTTAAGCTTTTCTACATCGTTTTAATCTACATTTTCTCATAGTTTATTCAGTATGATTTGATGCATATATGTAAAATCTGATGATTTTTAAATGTCATTTATAAATTTTTTGTGAATTTTTGATCAAATATTGAATAGTTGACCCATTTTGTCACTTAGCTATCTCATGCGCATTTTTCAGTCAAACTGGTCAAATTGAATTTTACCGAAAGGTAATTTAATTTCATAAATATTTCTGATAAACTATTTTGACTAAAGATTTGTTTTCAAGTAGTTTTAATGAGTCGAGATTTGAAACAAAAATTGAATTAGATTTATTTAGTATATATAATTATAAATTATTATATTAAAATTTATTTTTAGCAAAAAGGTGCGTGGCCAAGAGAGAGCGAAAGGAGGAGGAACAGGGGAGCACCGATCAGATCTCCTCCACGTCGGACTCGTGTTCCCATTGTCCTCGTGAGCAACCTTTGTGTAGGCGATTTTTGTGTCGGTAACTTTTTGTCTCCGATTTTAAGGTTTTAGAATTTAAAATTAGATTGTTTGGTCTCGGATTCGAGATTTCGAGCTTAAAAACTTGAATCCTGGAAAAATTCTGGTTGGTTTGCTTGTATTAGAGTTTATGCAAGGTTATTGGTCGTTAGAGATCAAGAATCGGGTGAAAAACGCGTTAAAATAGCAGTTTTTGTAAAACTCGTGAAATTTTAAATAAAAAATTCCACGTGTAAATTTTTTCGTGTTAAAATAGGTCAAAACGTTGAAAAATTGATTCCTATTGTCGCGTAGCGGCCACATTCGCAAAATTTGTTAATTGGTCAAATTGGTAGAATTAGACATTTCTAAATGAAATTGAGGAGTTAAATTAGAGTTATAACGTTGTCAGACGAAGTTCAGAATAAGTTAGATTAAGAGCAATTTATTTGACATATAATATGTATGTTGATGTATAGAGTCATTTATGGAATTAAATGAATAAATTAAAATATGAGATAAGAATAAGGTGGAGTGGAGGAAGGAAATAAGTAAATGGAAGATGAAAATGGAGGGAACGAGGTAAAAGAATCCGGCAAAGTATTGAGAGTTCAGGGGTGAACTTGAAAATGAAAAAATAAAGGAAATGAGAGGGAAGAAATTTTCCTGTTCTCCTCATTTCCTGCTTCCAGCCGAGAAGGACTTCGAAAGAGAGGGAGAGAGAGACGTCGGCTGAGCGATTTCCTAGAGAGAGAGGGAGACCGGCGATTGGACGATGGCGGCTAACTCCGTCTGAGGCGTTCTAACAGACGACGAGCAGGCGATTGGTCGTCGGCTGCTGCGAGTGAATCGACACAAGGGCTGTCGATCGCAGAAGGAGACAGAACCACGAACCAGAAATCTCTCCGGACCGGCGAAGATTCTGGACGGCAAGGACAGGGCCTAAGAGCTTCGTCATTCTCCGACTCCGGTGAGTAAACAGAACGCCGATGCGATTCTGTGAGTGATCTGGGTATTTTCAATTTCGGTTTTTAGTTTCTGAAATCGTTTTTGGATGGTGGTTTGGTTCTGTCTTGTTGTTTGGATTAAATACCTCTTGCATTTGAGCTATTTTGATAGAAATGCCGATAACAAATCTCTGATTTTGCATTGCTCAGTTGTTGGTCGCTGGAAATCTGTTCTCTGTTCTTTTGTCGTAAACTATTGTGAGGAACTAAGAATGATTTTGTCTAGATGCTGTTTGGTGGAAAGGACCAGAGAATTGACATGTGGTTTTGATAATTTGATTTCTAATGGCTGTCATCAATAGGTTAGCTGTTAGGTTTTAATAGAGATGTTAAACAAGGAGGTTGGCTCGGTTTGTTATTGTAGCGGTCAAGCTCTGCTACAATAATCGAGTGGGCCAATTCAGGCTGGGCTGGGTCGGCTTGCCTAGCCCACCTTCTGAGCCTGGCCGGCAGGCTGGCTCGCAAACCTGGCAAGCCAGCCCGCCAGGCCAGCTTGCTAACCTGGCTTGGGTTGCACAGCGGCCTGCAGGGCAACGTTGTCGTTGCTGGCAAATTTATCAAATGATAAATTTATCAAAATCAAACTACACTCTGGAATCAACCCAGCTCACGGCAGAACCAATTGAAAATAACACAACATCTTCAACGATTTCTCAAAGCATGAGCCAGTAGAATATGCATAGAGCAAGGACAAAATGAAAATTCGACTTCGTTATGCAAAAATCGCAGCAAAACAAAACCAGATCTAAGCCCTAACGCTTGACATCTCCTTACCTCAATCAAAGAAAAATTAAAATCGACATTTTCCCAAAGCTCGGAATAACTCTCGGACGGACTGCACTCGTCTGTGATCGAGATTCCTTGATTGACCAAAATTTTTGCCGGCTGAACGATTGCTCTCTGCTTGCTCTCGGAGATGCTCGAAGAGAGCCGAACAATCGATGGCTCCTGCTCAGAATGCCCAGAAAGATGTCGTCGCTGAGCTCTCGTCCTTGAGAAATCGGTCCCTCTCTGGCTCATGATCGAAGAAAAGGAGAAGTGTGTTGAAGAAGACAGAATCATTTTGTATTCTTCCATTCATTTTCAATTTCTTTTTAATTATAAATAAAATTTAATTAATTAATTATATATATATTATTAACATTTATTATATCTTATGTTACCCCAATTTAGAATTCAATTTGTTTAAATAGTCAATTGAAAATAATTATTTAGTCAAAGTAATTTTCTAAAAATATTTTCAGAAACGATCAGGATGAACATCCAAGAACGTGTTCGGGACTGACACCGAAGGAAACCATCATGAAACGAGTAAAATTCACGATGAGCTAATAAATCAACAAAGGCAAGGGAGGGTCACCCGAACTGAAACATAGGGATGACTCGATCGATCGATAGACGAAATGATCACCAAACTCTCAGAATCAAATACTTCACTTCCTCAATCGGGTCTGCGACAACGTCTCATCCGAAAACTCCCAGAATCAAATACTTCACTTCCTATCTGCACATCTCGAGTTTTCTAAATACCACAAGGATATATACTCACTACATGGACTTAGACAATCTTGTTAGAAAATAATAATATCCTCATTAGGGGTTTTTCCAATATAATCGATAATGTTTGCGTAATATAAATTCAACAAATAAACAACTTATTAAATCCATTAATATTAATTATCATCAAAATATAAATACGTTTAACACACTTAGCCTAACGCTAACACTTAATACTTATTACATGTCATTTTTATATTAATTAAATAATTTTATTATAATATTTATACTACTAACTATCGTTTAATTATATAATATTATAATATTACAATAATAAATATTTATTATAATTTTAATAACTAAAATTAAAAAAAATATATAACATTCTGGTTTGCAGACTGATCTTTCATCATAGCCTGACTAGAACAGAAGAAGCATATTCTAAGATGAATAATTATCTATATTTAGAAAGATAAACCATTTCCAGAAAAATGGGACGAACTTGAAGAGGCTTGTTTTCGTCAGTGGCTCCAAGCATCTCATCCACCAGTAATTGGCGTTCGGCTGAACCGTGGAATCTTCTCTACGACATTGCAAGCAAACTTCTGCTGACTCATTTGAACTATCTTCCCAGCTAATTCCTTTATAATATGAGAACGTTCATTAGGTCTTCCACGTGGGCAGAAATAGAGACGCGACATAAAAAAGACATTAAAATAAATTAAAAATATTCCAAGAAAATAAAAATTTCTCTCCATTTTAGGAATAAAATGATATATGGTCATTCAATGTGTATGATTTCGCAACAAAACAAAGTATAAATGCATTATTATAATGAAATGAAAGTCAACACAACGCAACTCAAGAAAGCACTGCGTAAAACCATCTAGCAAACATTAAGGGGGGAACCGTTAAAAAATTAATTTTATGAAACACACCAACACTAAGAAATAATCCATAAGGTTCACTAATAGTACGAAAATTTTCATGGAATAACAAGAAAAAAAGTCCAAAAGTACTGAAATGGAAGCAGATTTAAATAGTCTAAGACTAGTACATGATTACCAAACAGCCAAAAAGCATCCAAGTGCAGCCCTTAGTTGACCCATGATCACTATTCTAAACGAAACCCAACTTTTTTGACTGGAACCAAGGAGCTATAAGATAATTCAGTGCAATAACTTGACTAAAATGCAAAGGAACCAGGTCCCCATGAATGAAAAAGGTGAAATATCAGGTAATCTTTCCCGGAGTTCAAGCAGACCAATTTAAAGACAAATAGAGAGAGATGAAAAGTAGCCTCTTACAGCAAAGATAGAGGAAAAGTGTCTGAGGGTGGCCCTAAAGCAACGATCAAAAATAGGAAAACCATGAAATCTCTCCTTCTACACCTCCTGTTTTGCTTCTTCCTTGAACCCTCAGCAAGACAGAAGGTTTGGCTTAAAAGGAGTCTGAACAGTATTGTCTCTCTTTAATCTCCTCTGCAAACAGAAAAGAAGAAAGATCCATGTGATTCAATCTGGATGAGACATGCACAATACAGAGCTTGTGGGTTTCTGAAACAAAATTAAATTTTTTCCCAAAACACATTATAATAAGAGTGGGAATGATACACTATCTTTACGAAGAAAACTTCCAGTGGTTTTCCCATACACTTCACAGGTGAATAAGTGAATGAGACATTTATTGTTTTCTGAAGAGTACTTAACCTTGACCAACCCAATAATCACATAATCAAAAAGCGAAAGTCCAAAAGAGTGACATTAACTTCAAGAAAGTGTCACATTAACTTCAAGAACATAAGGAGAGAAGTCAAGAAAGGCACTGAGGAAAATATTTAATATTCTAGAGTGTTGGGAAATGAGAGCATACCCATACAATTCAGTTGTTCTTGTAACAAAAGCTATGTTTTTGTATAAATTTTCAGTGTTATATTGTGAATTTGTTGTATGATTTTTGGAAAACATAGTAATTAGAGCAGTAAACATATTAGATTACTACAAGTTCAAGATACCTAAGAGTTTCAAAGATAGAAAATCTAAAATTATCATTCAATAATGATAATCTAAGTTAGCTAATAATGGACAATTATAAATCAACTCTATGTCAAGTAATTTAACATGACCATTGAAACTACAAACATATACAATAAATCCTGTCTGATTCTAGTATAAAAGAATTGAAAACTATTCTTCGTTGACTTGAGGAAGAATATAGAGAATATAGAACTTAGGGAAGGAATTAAGACAAAGAAAGCAAAGTAATAAAAAAAAAACTGTATCAATGTATCAATACGCTGCAATTTGATTCAATTTTCAAACCAAGAGACTTACTAATAGACTCCAAATTACATGCATCAAAAAATAACTCCACAAGAAAATATAAACATAAGTCAAAGAAATTAACACGAATATTGTCTCTAATATCCTACTCTCAATAATTGCCAGAATAAAATGTATTTTTAGTATTGCACATAGTCTTCTATTATATTATCCCTCACTTACATTATAATAAAAAGCCTCTTAATAACAAATATTTCTTCAGCTATATAGGATATAATCATCAATCGCTTGGGCAGGAGTGGAATGAGATAATCTCAAATATGATAAGAAAATAAAAATAAAATAAAATTCTTCACAGTTATAAAACTGTAAACCTTGAATTCAGATGGTGCTCGTTATGAGTAGCATGTCTTGCGATAAGAAGAAACATATTGTTAGGCTTCCAGATTCTGTGTTCTCAAATTCAATCAGGCGCTTTGTCAAAGTTGCATCACAAATATGCAGAATCCTTACCTACTGACAATTAAGTAAAACACATAAATATCAAAATAGCAATGTTGGATTTACCATATAAATAAAAGTAACATACCACTTCGCATAAACAACCTGGAATGCCCATTGGATAAGTAAAAAAGGGAAAATTACAAGCTGAAAGTAACGTCATTGCAAAATCAAAATTCAATGACAAAATTGGGAGTTAGACAACATAAACAACTTCGGTTTTTTTTTTTGCAAATAGAGTTTATATTGTCTGTTCAAGTTTGCTATTTCTGTGCGGCTTGGTTATATAATTAACTCTTCTAACAGGTAAAGAATGAAAGAGTACAATTTATATGGACAGATTTTTCCGAATTGGATTCTTATTACAAGAAACAAGCTGACAGTGAAGAGAAATTAAATGCAAAACTTGCGGAGGTGTTATCATTGCTTACATGCAATCAGAAATCTGTCAAAAGCAAAGGGGAGAGGGAGTTTAACTTGGGTGCTGAGTTGAGAGAAATTCTAGCTCACATGGATGCTAGAATTCGTGGCCTCTATGCTGCACTGCCTACTAATGCCAAGCTAATAATCTGCACTGGGCACGGCGACACGGTAGACATAAACATGAACAACCTGTGAAGTGTTTAGTACTTTTCCAAGCGACCACATTAAAGCTCCTCATCAACTGAAAAATGTGGCCAAGATATAGCGAATTTAGTTTCTATTAATCAAAATAAACATTGAAAAAAAATTAACTTAGCGGATATTTTACTTGTTGTGTATCAACTTGGTCTGCCTTATTTAAGACCATTTTAATCTTGTCGTCGTGACCACTCAAGGATGATATCACACGCTTGAACTCGTCCAGTGCCGCAACCATTAAAATATGAACTTATCATTAATCTCATAGTTTAATGGTTATTTTGTTAATTTTTCTATTTTAAATCTTACTTTTCTGTTATTAACTATTTATTTGTCAACACCCACTTGAAATTGGCAATATAAACACCAATTCCATCATCCAAAAATCATAGACAAATTGGCAAACAAACATACCTTTTTTAATAAGTTAGTCATACTTTCGTGATAAATAATATTATACTGACTTTCTACTCCTCCACTCTATTCTTACTTCTTATACACCGATCAATGTTCATTGCATCACTAAGTAAGAATTAAAAAGTAGTAATAGAGGATAAGTGCAGCATTATTTTTTCGTGATATAGCCAACGATCCGAGTGCGATAATCATAGATTGTTTATTATCGTTAAAATCATCCAAGCACCTGAAAATTTTCCAAGACCATTGTTTCCAAGCTGAAGTCATTGAAGGAGGTGGCTGCAGCTAGTTTCATTGACAGAAACTGCATAGAAGATAAAAATCTATATAAATTTATGCATGCATGCATGTATTTATGTATGTATGTTCTTCCAAACTCACCTCCACCTGATGTTGCAGAGACTGAAATAATTGATGATCTCATCCAACATCACTGCCATACCCATTGACTGTATTTCCAATTCAACCAAGTTAATCTAAGCAAAGACAGAAAAAGACTGAATTTTTATGTAAAAAAATGTTTCTTTTTTGTTTACCTCGTAGCATCCTGGGACAATATCTTGGAGGCAGCTTAATCTTTCGTTGATTTTTCCTCTTCTAACCTGAAAACCAGGCGGTTTTTCAATACCATGATAAGAAAAATGGAAGAAATTTGATGTGTTTTTTTTAAAGAAAATGTTTAATTCGACAGAAAATTGACATACCCTTTCTGCTGTGACTGCTTGTAGCTTGACTTCTTCTTGCTTTGACAGGAACAATCTCCCCTGATTTCTCTTTTTCTAGTTGAAATAACGACTGAGAATCGAAAAAGAGAAAGTGAAAATAATAGACACCAAATTTACGTAGAAAATTCAAGACGGGTAAAAAAATTACGGGCAGAGGAGAAGTCACTAATAGAAATCAGTACTATAAGCTTTACGATTCAAGCATATATTTATAACATACAAGAATCTCTATTCATACTAAAATAGGAAACCCTAATCTTGCAGAAATTAGGAAACCTCTAATGTGGGCCGAAACCGGCCTGACCCAATTAGAATTTGGGTCACACTGAACCCTAACAATCTTCACCTTGACATGAATTCCACTCCATAAATATATCTTCATAAATTTAGAAAAAACCTCATCTTCGACAAAAGCCCCTTAGGGCAAAATCATTAGCTAATACCAGCCAAGCTCAAACAATGCTTGAACTTGGGTGTGGGCAAAGTCTTGGTCATCATATTAGCAGGATTATCATGAGTACTGATTTTACTAATAGCAAAATCACCACATGCAACCATTTCACAAACAAAATGATAACGAATATCGATGTGCTTCGTCCTCTCATGAAACATCTGATATTTAGTGAGAAAGATAGCACTCTGACTCTCGCAAAACACTGTGGCAATCTGCAAGTCTTTGCTGAGCTCACCAAACAAACCTTTTAACCATATAACTTCTTTACAAGCCTCTGTAATAGCCATATATTTTGCCTCTGTAGTAAACAACGCAACGGTATCTTGTAAGGTAGCTCTCCAACTGATAGCGTAACCCTCAATTGTAAAAACATATCCAGTAAAAGATTTCCTCTTATCAATGTCCCCCACATAATTAGAATCAACATATCCAATAACAGAATCTTGAGTTCTTCCAAATTGAAGACAAACATTACTAGTCCCACGCAGATACCTAAGAATCCACTGAATAACTTTCCAGTGTTCCTTTCCGGGATTTGCCATATACCTACTAACCGCATTGACTGCGTAAGATAAATCTGGACGCGTGCAAACCATAACATACATGAGAGATCCCACTGCACTAGAATACGGAACTCGTGAGATATAATTAATTTCATCATCTAATTGTGGACATAAGTCGGATGAAAGTCTGAAATGAGCTACTAAAGGAGTACCAATAGGTTTAGAATTATTTATGTTAAACTTGCAGAGAACTTTCTGAATGTACCCCCTTTGACTTAGGTACAATTTCTCAGCTTTCTATCTCTCTGTATCTCCATACCAAGTATCTTTTAGGCTGCTCCAAATCTTTCATCTTAAATTCTTTACTCAACTGTACTTTGACCCTTTTGATTCTTCTATATCTTTAGCTGCGATTAACATATCATCGATGTATAAGAGCAGATAAATCATTGACTTATTCTTACTATTCTTTATGTAGATACATTTGTCATAACTGCTCATTATGAAATCCTGAACAAACATGAATTAATCGAACCTCTTATACCACTGTTTAGACCACTGCTTTAGACCATAAATAGACTTCTTCAAAGAACAAACATAGTCTTATTTTCTTGAGACTATAAAACCTTCAGGTTGCTGCATATAGATGTCCTCCTCAAGTTCTCCATGTAAAAATGCAGTTTTCACATTCAACTGCTCAAGCTCAAAGTCGTGCATAGCCACAACACCTAACAAAGCTCGAATCGTACTGTGCTTAACCACTGGAGAAAATACATCAGTGAAGTCTACACTTAGAATCTGACAATACCCCTTAGCAACCAGACGTGCTTTGTACCTGTCTTCTTCAACACCTGGTGTACATTTCTTTTTCTTGAGCACCCATTTGCAACAAACAACTTTCTTTTCTTTTGGCAATTTAACTAAGTCTCATGTGCCATTCTTCTGAAGAGATTCCATCTCCTCCTGCATGGTGATCATCCATTTCCTTGAATTTTCTAAACTCACTGACTCTGAATAAGTAGACGGTTCTTCATTAGAATCTATGCTTTCAGCTACACTCAAAGCATAAGCAACTAAATCTGCTTCACCATATTTCTGTGGATCTTTAATATTTCTTCTTGGTCTATTCTTAACGATGGAATACTCTGACGAAGTTAATATTGGTGATTGTGCAGAAATGATATCACCCTGATTATCTGAGCTGGTCTGACCCGAAGACTCTGATGTCGACCTTGATTCAACTTCAACCTCGCTACTGGATAGATGATTAGTCTTATTTGTCAAGTCTTTAGAAGATGAATTAGCAAGCATAACAGCTTCATCAAATACCACATTTTGGCTCAATGTGACTTTCTTAGATCCAGGCCACTATAACTTATACCCCTTGACTCCAGACTTGTATCCAAGGAATATACACTTCAATGATCTGGGTTCTAGCTTGCCTTTATCAACAAGAGCATAGATAGGGAAACCAAATACTCTCAAAACTGAATAATCAACAGGAGTACCAGACCAAACTTCTTCAGCAGCTTTCTTATCAAGAGCATTCGACGAAGAACGATTCACAATATAACAAGCATAAACAGCAGCTTCAACCCAAAATGACTTAGATAAACCAGAATCTGAAAGCATACACCGAACCTTTTCTATTATAGTTCTATTCATTCGCTCTGCCATTCCATTTTGTTGTGGGGTACCCAGGACTGTCAGATGCCTCATAATTCCTTCTGACCTGCAGAAAGAGTTGAACTCTTCTGAACAAAACTCTAACCCATTATCGGTGCGTAGATGTTTTACCTGTTTTCATGTCTGCTTTTCAATTAAAGTTTTCCACTCCTTGAACGTAGCGAATACATCACTTTTCTTCTTTAGAAAGAACACCCAAACTTTTCTGGAAAAGTCATCAATCATAGTCAGCATATAATGTGCCCCTCCCTTGGAAGGCACCGATGCTAGACTCCAAAGATTTGAGTGAATATAATCTAGTATTTCTTTCATACTGTGAGTGCCTGTAGTGAATGTGACTCTCTTTTGTTTCCCGAAGACACAATGCTCACAAAACTACAATTTACTTGTGCTCTGACAATTCAAAAGTTCTCTTTTGCTAAGCTCATTCATCTCATTTTCACTCATATGCCCCAAACGCATATGCCATAATCTGGTAAGATCTTCATCTGACAATGAAGTACTAACTACAGCATCCCCAACAACTGTAGATCCCTGCATAACATATAAATTTCTAGACTTTCTTTGCCCTCTCATCATAGTAAGAGAACCACGATTGATCTTCAAAACTCCAAATTCACCGATGTACCTGTGCCCTTTCAGATCAAAAGTACTCAACGAGATCAAATTTCTCTTCAAATTGGAAACATGTTGCACGCCACTAAATGTTCTGACAACTCCATCATACATTTTAATTCTGATCAAATCAATCCCAACTATCTTGAACAATGAATTATTTTCTATCAATACTGCACCTTTTAACACAGGCTCATATGTTGAAAACCAATCTTTATTGAGACACATATGAAATGTACAGGCTGAATCTAGAATCCACTCTTCAGATGACTTTCAGTTTCCGTCAGACACTACTAGAAGATCTCCTCCTGATTCATAATCGTTTTCTTCAACGACAACTGCTTCACCATACTTCTCTGGTTGTTTTCCATTCTGATCAGCTTCCTCTTTCTTTTGTTCTGCAATTTATAACACTTAGATTTTATATGCCCCTTTTTCTGACAAAAAAAACAAACTTTGTTTCTGTTCTTGGACTTTGATCTACTTTTTGAACCCTTTCTGTTATTGTTCCCTTTATCGGACCTCTCTGATGTTCTACCACGAGTAATCAATCCCTCTCCTTGAGTTCCAAATCCAATTACAAGGTGCTTCATCATTTCTTTTGAAAGTAAAGTATCATAGACTTCTTTCAGAATCAACGTGTCCCGACCGTACAGAATAGTATCCCAGAAAATATTGTACGAGGCAGACAATGAACATAACAAAATCAAACCCAAATATTCCTCATCATATTTGCATTCCATTGTTTCCAAATCTGAAACAATTCTTTAAATGCAGTCAAGTGTTCTTCAATCGAAGTTTTTTCTCCCATATGATGAAAATATAATCGCTGCTTCAAATGCAGCTTACTCGTCAGGGTTTTATGCATACACAATTTTTCCAACTTTGTCCATATTTCAGCAGAACACATCCTTCAAAATTGCATTTGATAAATGAAAACGAATCAAAGATAATGTTTTTCTGTCTCTCAGATATTTTCCCTCCATGGTCCAAGACGCTGACATTTTATCAAACCTCAATAATGTATTGTCCAATTTCATTTGAGCAAGAACATCTCGAATATTTACCTGCCAAATCAGAAACCTCGTATTCCGATCCAACATCAGAATTTCGTACTTCATGGAAGCTATATCTCAAAATTCAGAATTTATTCCAAAAATCGGACAAAAAATCCAAGCTAAAATTCCAATCCCAAATATTCCAGAATAATTCAACAACTCAATCAAAAGTTTATTCTGATCCAATATTCAAACCAATTTCAGAAAAATTCCAATGCCTAAATGAATCTGCAAAACTAGAAAAATCCAATTTTTGATCAATCTAAAACCCAAGAATCCAAAATTCTTCTCACGGTTCGTCAATTGGGCAGAAACTGATGGCTTGTAGGCTACTATCTTCGGAGTTTCGAGACGGACGGTGGACTCGCAATGGTCGGCGACGGTCGATGACAGTAGCGCGGCGAAACTCTACTCTTCTCTCTCTGTTGTCTGGATGGATGGACTGCACGACTTCTCGTCTCTTCAGAACGACCGACGACGGCTTCCTCAATTTTCTTCTTATGTTCTTCGATCAATTGATGATCGGTGACACAGGCACTTCGAATCGAGCACAACATTGGTTCTTTGCCGTTGGACAGAATCGAACGGCACCGCCTTCGTTTCAAGAGAGGTAGATTGCAATTTTTCGGGCTGGGGTCTTCGTTGTTGGAGAAGAAGACGCAGGGCAGGGCTCTTCCGAAAGGCAGCACTCTCAAGCAGCACCTTTTTTTTTTTTTCAATTTCTTTTTCCAAACTCAAATCACAAATCCGTTCTACCTCCGATAGGGGTGGGCAAATCGGGTTCGGTTCCAGTTTCGGACCCTCCGAAACCGATTTGTCGGTTCTTGGTTCCGAGAACTTGGCACCGAACCCAGAACCGATGGGCACGGGAACCAAACCCAGAACCGAGGTTGGTTCCGGGTCCGGAACCGGCGGTTCTCGGTTCCTCCCCTGGCATCATAAGCATTTTTGGGTGAGGAAGCAGGGCCCCTGAAACATCACCCCACCAATCAGGATTTTTAATATACCACTTCATAGTCTTCTTTAGCCCATCCTCCCAAGTAGAAAAATGCACTCAAAAGAAATCTAAGATAAACTAATAACAACCCAGATCACAAAAACCAGAAAAAAAGTCCGGAAATGCAAACGCATAATCAAATATGAGTCGAACAAGAAGATATTCAGATCACAAAATGCAACAAAAGGACCCAAATCTGTGAACCCAAAAAGAAAATTTCACCAAGATTATGAAAGGATGCACCTTTTCGAGGTAGTGACTTCGAGACAATAAATTTGAAAGGAAGATTTGGAGAAATGGAGAGGAGGTTCTTTGAATCTGTAACTCTGTCTTCCCATAATTGGTTCGGTGTAACTCTGTCTACCCATAATTGGTTCGGTGTTGTTCCAATCAATCTCTGTAATGCAACAATTGATAACAATACGAGAGTTCAATGAGATATAATTTGACAGATTTGCAAATGTAATTACAGATTTGCAATCTGTCAACAATTAAACAATTAAATAGTTTAGAAACAATCAAGAAAACAATTAAACAATCAAGAGGAGAAATCAAACTATATTCGCAGTCGTCGTCGTCGCAAATCGCAGCTTCTCTGTCGTCGACTTGTCGCAAATCGCAGCTTCTCCGTCGTCGACTCGTCGCAAATCGCAGCTTCTCTGTCGTCGGATCTTCTGTTGTCGTCGCACGCAACTTCGCAGTCGTCGTCGACTCGTCGCACTGCACCTTAGCAGCTTCTGTCGTGGTCGCAACTCGCACGCACCTTCGCAGGAATCGCCGTCACCTTCTCGGTTCCTTCCAGAATCGGGGATGAGGTTAGGGGTAGTAGAGGGTTAGGGTTAGATAATTAGGACTGTCGGTTCTCGGTTCTTCTCACAACTACCCGAGAACCAAACCCGATTTTAACCCCAATACCCGAGAATCGACAGGGACTCTTTTCTTAGAACCGATGATCGGAACCGAACCCTAACCGACAGTCGGTTCTGGTTCGATTCCCGGTTCCTGTCGGTTATTGCCCAGCCCTAACCTCCGATAAATAGAAAACCTCAATTTTCAGAAACCTTGAACTTGTTTTGATACCAATTGTTAAAATAACGAACGAGAATCGGAAAAGAGAAAGAGAAAATAATGGAAACTGAATTTACGTGGAAAACCCAAGACGGGTAAAAAAATCACGGGTAGAGGAGAAATCACTAATAGAAATCAATACTATGAACTTTGTGTCTCAAACATATATTCATAGTATACAGGAATCCCTAGTCATACTGAAATAGGAAACTTTAATTCTACAGGAATTAGAAAATCTCTAATGTGGGATGAAATCGGTTTGACCCAATTAGAATCTGGGTCACACTGAAGCCTACCACCATAGTTTTTTCCATCAAGCTTTGGAAGTCTGGAGTGAATTCTGCCATTAATGGAAGTTTCTCTGAAGCTCGATCGACCGTGTTTATGGATAATGAAAGTTGCTAGACACTATTTATACAACATCAATCATAGATCAACCTATGAAATAGGAGTTTATTTCATTTGAATTCATTACTTAAAAAAAAAAACAAAACATTTTTGTGGTCTCAATCAGTTGAGTAAAAGCTTGCAGATTGTGTTTATGCACCCCAAATGGAGCCCAGATTGGTACAGGGCGACATGAACAGTCGCCCAGTGCTGTTCCCCAAATGGAACCCAGATTGTGATCGGGCGACAGTGTCGGGACCGTCGACTGTGCATGTAGTGTAAATTAAATAAAAGAAAAAAATGACAAATCAACCATCATCACTTATTATTAATGATAAACCAACCATCATTCTTTTTTTTACTAATAATTTAACCACTAAACTTTGAAAAATTTAACAAACATCACCGTTAACTTTCTGAAAATCATGTTAACTTACTCAAAATCACAGTAAAACAAAAAAAACCCATGGAAAAAAAAATGGAAGAACACGCGATTTTAAAATAAACTTTCAATGGAAAAGAGAATATTCATGGAGAATGGATTTAGAAGATTTTAGATTTTGTAAAAGAATGAATTTAAAAGATTTCAGGTTTTATAATTTAGAAGATTTTGTAAAAGAATGTTAATGTTTGTAATTTTCGGATGATTTACAATTGTTTCATAGTTCATGGGAGAGAGAATTACAGTTTGTCTGGATTTTTGTACGAAGAAGAGAATGAATTTTTTTTATTTGCAAATGAACCACGACAATTTGACGACAAACTGCAACTTGACAACAAAATCGCCATGGTTTCATGACAAATCGCCGCGGTTCCTGGTTTATGGAAGCATAACTATAATTTTGACATCTTCAACTTCAAATGACCATAACTTTGTCTATGGGTGTCCGAATGGACTCCATAATACATCAAATCGAAGCTCTCTTAGAGATCTACGACATTTCTTGAATCCAAAATCACGCGTTTAAACCCTCAAATTTGCGATCAAAGATTTTAGACTTGATAAATCGCAACGGTTTCACGACAAACTGCTGCGATTTGTCCTCAAACCGCCGCGGTTTCAAGACAAACCGCTATGGTTCATCTTCAAACGGCTGTGGTTTCACGACAACCACGGGTTATCCTCAAACCGCTGCGGTTTCACGACAATCGCAGGTTGACGAAGGAGTCACTGAAATATAGGAGCAATGGAACAACAACGAATTGAGAAACAGAGAAGAGAGAAGTAGCAACACCATATGGGGATGCAGAGAAATTAGAGAGAACAAAAATCTCCCGCGAACGATCTGCAGAGAATGCAAAGTATCCCCATAAAAGAACTCAAATAAATTCTGAAAAACTCTGCCAGACAAAGGAGTCACTGAAATTAGGAGCAATGGAACAATAACGAATGTAGAAACAGAGAAGAGAGAAGCAGCAAACATTAACATTGACATTAATATTAACATTAACATTCTTTTACAAAATCTTCTTAACTATAAAACAACTGTAAAACAATTGTAAATCATCCGAAAACTAGAAACATTAACATTCTTTTACAAAATCTTTTGAATTATAAAACCCGAAATCTTCTAAATTCATTCTTTTATAAAATTTAAAATCTTCTTAAATACATTGCTTTTATTGCTTCCCTACAATTTGGAATATCCAGTTTTTGTTTTTAGGTTCATATCTTCTCTGGATTTGTCTAATTACACAAAATACTTGATTTGATCAAGCTTCATTTTTGGTATTAACGTGTTTTTTATTTGAGTAAATCATAAAAGTTTACTTCTTTTCCTTTTTATTCCTTTGAATCTTATTAATTAGAAATCTAAACATTGTTAAACAACTACTTGGTAATATTATTTCTCATCAACTTCTCTTACTATCTACTTCGTCTTAATTAATCATACTTCCAGAATTAATTAATTTTAGATGGTTTTAATTTGGATAATAAATGCTAATTTATTACAATAAAAATCTTGTTGGGGCTACATTTTACACGTGTTGTTGCTACTAAATCTGAAGAGGGGATTGAATCTGGTGCTGATGCTGCACATTAATGTCGACGCAGGAGCAGGATCGGAGTGTGTCGGTGGCGAGAGGAATGACGGGGAGGTTGTCGCAATTGCAGATCTCAATCATGGAGCCATCTGGGTCGTGGAAGAACAGCTGATCGACGTAGATTCCACTCTCTTCCACTCTTGCCTTCACCTACTTTATCTCCATTTCCTTCAACTTCTTCTCCACTGTCACCGTGCTCTCGCACTGTTCAAATAACTCCAAGTCAGTCAAAAAACCTCATTATGATATGTCCACTCAGACAAACGCAACCGCGTGGAAATTATGGCACAAACATTAATCATTTTAGTGACAGAAAATCCAAATTATTGACGACAAGTCAAACAGCAGATCAATTTAAGGAGTGTAAGTTAAGAGCATGGTCTATTTAAATGACCCTGGGTCCATTCATTTTTGCTTTTTCCAAGTCTACGCTTTTTCTTTATTCCATTTTGTTGTAGTCTAAACATTAATGACAGATTACAAATAAAAGAATTTCAATCCTTAATGTTCATTTTGCATTATACGATAACTATAAATATTGTCGTATATTCACATTAGAACAGGCCCACACAAAGACTTTCCAACAAAGAAACAAACTATATTTGAACACCAATCACATCAAAATCTTATTTCTTTCACATTATACGATCATAATATTGAAAAATCAAATAATAGAGTACTCGGCAATTATATGATAATCTCAAAATGTAAATGATAATTTCATGGCTTAAACCTTCTAAAACTTATTAGAAAGCGTCCATCCATCGTTTAATTTAATTGTCTTAAGCAAATAGAAAACTAAGTATCCCTAAGTCTCATTTTTCGAGTCTTTTAATAAAGCAAATATTTATTTATAATTATAATATTACCCTACACAACTATACATTTATTGCAATTTGTTTACATTGTAACATAACTACTTTTTTTGTTTTTTAAAAGTAGATTAAAATTGCATTTAATATTTATTAACTGTTGTTTTTATTTTTATAAGTTTCAATTTAATTGCATAAATTAAGATCAAATTTCATTGGCTTCTAATTTTTCATACATATTATTTTAATAAATATTACGAATATTTTTTTAATGCACATTATCTACTTCTATAATCTATTATCTCCGCTTACTCCGGAACTCTCTCTCTCTCTCTTCCCTACTCTCACTTTCTCTCTCTTACCAAGGCAACTTGTTCATAAAAGTTTACTAGTTCAACGCAGGCTCTTGTAGCATTCACATCGAGGAGTTGGTATATTTTGTTTTGTTTTACATTTCTCTTCCTACAAATTTTTGGGGCCATAAATATTAGCATGCTCCAAATCGCATAAATTACTAAGTTATGAATCACGTGTCGAGTCTTGATGCGGCAGTACAATATTTTTAGTTTTAGATAAAAGTCTTTTAAGTTTTGTTTTTGAATTTCATCTTAAAATTTGTTGTACTAGGTTGATAGAAGAATTATACTTATAAATAATTTATCTTCATATTAGAAATTTCCAAATTTCATAACAAAATAATATGTGATTATATAATTGGGATACTCTAACAAGATATAAACTAGTCATTTGCTCCTCTGCAATCTACTGGATATAGACCGTCATATCATCATCAGTATCAACAGAGTTTTGCTTCTAACCCTACTCGTGCCAAATCTTCCAATCAGTTTGCAGGGTCTGTTCCCAATTTTTCTAGGGGTAGTCGTGGTGATGGCAGAAAAAGAAAAGAGAAAGCGACTGGTCAGACATATGCAGTTACCGAATTAAAATGTTTTGATTAGATTAGCTAGAGTGTTATTGATGGTACAATCTCTATCTTTTATATTACGGCTCATATATTGTTTGATACTGGTGCGATACATTCAATTATTTATGGATCATTTTCATGAGTTTTGGGTGTGCTTATATAGAAAACTAGTTAATCCCATTTTATTGAGTATCCCTATGAATAAAAGTCATGAAATTATTTCAAAATAATTAAAACAAAAACTGGATATTCCAAATTATAGGGAAGCAATAAAAGCAATGTATTTAAGAAGATTTTGGATTTAGTAAAATAATGAATTTAGAAGATTTCAAGTTTTATAATTCAGAAGATTTTGTAAAATAATGTTAGTGTTTGTAGTTTTTGGATGATTTACAATTGTTTTATAATTCATAAGATTTGTAAAATAATGTTAATGTTGGCTGCTTCTCTCTTCTTTGTTTCTCCATTCGTTGTTGTTCCATTTCTCCTATATTTGTTTGGCATGGTTTTTCTCTTGGAAAATTTATTTGAGTTCTTTTATGGGAGTACTTTGCATTCTTTGTAAATCGTTCACAGGAGATTTTTGTTTTCTTTGCTCTCTCCACATTCCCTTTAAGGAGATGGAATGATTTGGAAATCTTTCCATTATGATCATTCTTCTTTATATTACTGCTCTTATTTGATAAATCCTTCATTATTTGAAAAAGAGGAAGAACTGGAGTTAACTTGTCAATTTGTAGGAGTGTGTATTCTCAAAATTTACATCAAAATTCCAACCAATCAATGCTTTACACCAATGAAACATAAAGCAATCTCTGCTCGCAGCTTGGAGCTCCGCTAAAGCCTTCACAACCTTCTCTCGGCACACCATCGTCGCACTCTGTTCTACCAGTATTTTCCTCAATCTTCATCAATGAAAAACAAAAATTACTAGCATTATTTTATTTAGGGAAAATGACAAATCAACTATCATCTTTTATTGTTGGTGACAAACCAACCATCATCATTTTTTATTGACAAATTAACCACTGAACTATGAAAAATTGATATCGCTATCACGTTTGACGTTAACGCTTTGATGACGAACCGCGACGGTTTGAGGATGAACCACCATGGTTTGTCACGTCTAAAATCTTTGATCGTAAATTTGAAGACTTAAATGCGTGATTTTTGGATTCCAAATCATTCTACCACACGCTTCCTCCATGTCGCATTTTTGGATCAATCTATCAACAATTTAATGATATTCTCCATTTTATATATTTATTTTTTGAAAAAATAAATGAAGTTTCTGTGCAGCTGCTTCCATTTAAAGGTCACATTTTTGAATTTAAAGGTCAATTTTATATATAACGCAAACAATAATATTATATTTATGATATTAATTTCCATATACATGGTATATAAATTAGCATAGGCACTGCAATTAATATAATTGAAACTATGTTTAATAAATCATCACAAAATCTTAGATTATTGAACTAAAATTAGAATAACATTACCTTTCATTTATATTCTTATGTGATAAATATTTATAGATACAATTAATATAATAAATTATAAATAATTAAAATTAATTATTATTTCTATCAATTAATATCATGTCAAAAAATAAAAATAAAAATTTAAAATTATTTATATTTCCGCAAGCAATTGTGTGATGTGCCCAGGGTCCGATCACTCGCTCCCGAGCCAAAAAGCTCATTTCTTTCCTAACTCGTTCTTATTTTGCAGGTAATAGCAAATTATGGGATTTTACAGAGGAAGTTGCTCAAGAGGACAAATGAGTACCCTTCCACGTGATCACTTGGATACATGCACCACCTAGCGTCTAGCACTGTATCTTCCTGCCTTGGAGATTACATGCTATTGCGAGGATTTATTGAGTATTAATGACTCGTTGGTGTCATTTAGTTGGTTTAATTAGTAGACTTTGTTGTTGGAATTTTTGTTGGAATTTTACTTGAGTTTTGTATTGTTTAAGTAACACGGTTTGCATGCAAACCGTGTTATTCATGCCTAGTTTCGTACGTCAAGGGTAATTTTGTCTTTTAATCTCTTGTAAAGACATTAGGGGTTTATATTACCTTGTTTTGGATTATTGAAGCACTTTTGAAGATATTGAAACCCTAATTCTCCTTTGTGGTGTGTGGTCCGCGGAACTCCCCTCCTCGGCCGATTCTCCATCTCGCCTGAACTCGGCCTTCTTAGTGCTTCTTGGCCGAGTTGGAAGGGCTACTACCTCTTCCAATACATCCTTCTAGGGTGGTCATTGTGAAGTGGAGGTAGAAGAAGTATTCAAAACCCTTGGAGAGTGCTTTTCCTTTTGGTCAAGCCAATCGAAGTTGCCCCCTCTCACTTGGAGGTGTGCAGACTCTTTGGGATATTGTCTTGTTCTTCTTGCCGTGTTGTTAAGTGGATTCTTGGAGTTCTTGATTGTTTTTTGTTCACAGGGAACGTGATTTTGAGGCTTATATGATTAAAGAATTGTTGCAAGATTGTGGAGATGGAAGGGAGACAAAGTAGCCGTATAAACTGCTCGGAATTTTCTGTTCTATTTTTGTGAGTTGCATCTGGATTTCGGTGCCCTTGTGCTCGTTCTTTTGCGCTCTATTTTGGCAGAAGCTTTCATCTACTTGTTATTGTCTTGTCATCCAAAATTGATCGCATTTGGCTGTATGCATGCGGAGTTCTAGCTGTTCTTTTTTGAGTCGCCAGAATCTGTTTCGAAAAAACCCTAGCTTGAGGGTTATCTTTGATTTGCTATAACTGAAGTTTTCGATGAGCTTAGGAGCTGAATTTTTTATATGATTATTTCGAATGTGTTATAAGACGATCCTCCAAAATTCAGCTACTGATTCTTTTTTGTTGTAAAGATATATTGTGTTGAAGTTTATTGGACAGTTGCTCGGTGGATAGACTAGCCGCTTGTCTATTTTAGTGCTCTTGCATTTTTGGAGCACATTATTGTGTAATAAATTATTATAAATTGTGAATAATTCAACTATTTTTATAAGGATTAAATTTTAAATGAGATCGACAAATGTTTGCAGTGAACATAGTCTGTGGTGGGAAAAAAACAGATGATATGGACAATCGAAAGAAACATGAATAATACTGATCAAGATAATTCTCAAGAAAGAATACTTTTGGCAATCTCTTTAAACAGAATTTTCCTTTTCAAGTAAGTTCCCAGAAAAAGCTGAAGGAGTTACAAACGATCCCATTTAAAATTCAATCTCTTAGACCAAACTTGTTTACACAGTACAATTATACCACTAATCGATACAAAAAACAATAACAGATGTGATTCCAAAAATATCAAGAATATTTTTCTCACACTATTATAATTTAACAGTTAAGAAGTAAGATAAGCAACAGCGAAAATAGATACAAAAAATTTTATGTAAAAATCTAAATTGAGAAAAAATCACATAAATCGAATACAGAAAGATCTTACTATAAAAAATAAAATTTACAATATATTTCTAAAATTTAAATATTCTAAAAAATATTCCATAAGGGAAAAATAAAATCTTAAATTTTCTAACTGCGAGCAAATTCACCTAACTTTTTTTTTCATCATTCTTAATCCCTTCAAAAATACTCGCTATTTTTCACTTCCTTCTCTTCTTTCTTCTTTCACACTATAAATAGTGAAAGAAGTATTCTCTATTTACTGAGAATGCAAATTGTCGGCAGAAGTAAATTTCAATTTGCCTTATCCTCTTCATCATTGGACACCTACCCCACAGTCTGCTTCTCTTTCCATTCGCGCCACTGAAGAAGTCTTTCAAGAAAGCTTGTCTATATATGGAGACCTTCTCCAGACTCTGCATACGAGTATTCTCACTTTTCCATTCGCCATTCTTTAATCTCTTGATTTCAATATTGATTTCTCATAGCTCCAGTTGCTTTCTCCATTTTCTTTTATCTGGAAGATCTGCAGAAATTTGGGTTTTCTGCAACTGCGTCTGTTTCCAAGGGAGGAGAAGAATTTTTTCCCTTCAATATCAGAAAGGATATCTCAGGTTCTTCTTCTTCAATCTCAATTTCTTCTTGAGATTATTTTGATCTGATTATTGATTTATTTTTATTGTTCTTTCTCTTTTCTTTTTTTTTTGTGAAAAAATAAATCAAAATCAATCGTTGAAAAGCCTCATAGAAAATAAAATGGGGTCGCTTCTTCTAGTTGTATGGGTACATCTATGAGTATTTGACTATTTAATACAAAAGAAATGTAAATGAAGAAAGTAAGATTAGATAAGAATTTATTGAGATTCAAAGAATTCATGAAATAGAATTAGATTTATGTATCCCATCCATAAGTTAAGGTTATTGTATTAATATATTTACAAAATAATTATCATAATTATAGTGTATAAATTGACAAAATACTTATAAGATGATTTTAATTTTGTTTAGTTTTATAATTTAAAAGATTTTATAAAAGAATATATAATCTTTTAGACATAAGATAATTTAAAAATATTTTACTGTTTATGGGAGAATCACAACTCGTCTGTGTTTTTTCACAACTTGTTAGCAAAAATTGTTGAATGATTGACTTGTCATAGTTTTCATAGTACACTGGTTTTTTTGTTAAGTTTCCTATATTAAAATATTCGTTATAAACTAAACTTTATTCTTTATCAATATCATTCCTACATTAAATTAGTAATTAAAATAAATGTGGAGCCCGTCCATTATAAGGTGTGACCTACAAGTAATGATATTTTATTTTGTAGTAGTTGGCTATTGAATACAAAAGAAAAAAACTATTTTTGTGCTTTGTTTCTTTCGTGTCTTCTATGGTGTTTATTGTCTGCTATGTTGTTGCGGTTGTATTTGGAGTGATAAATTACCAACAATCCCAAAAGCTTTTGGTAAAGTAAAAAATTAATCCAAAGTTTGAATCTTGGTAAAGTTAAAAATTAATCTCATTAAAAAAATATCCACATGTAAGGACCAATAAAAAAAGGAACTAGCCTACATGTGAGAGAGAATGTTAAGAAAAATATAAATGATTAAATTATTCTTCAACTCACAATATTAAGTTTTTGAGATTGTTAATAATTTGTTAGGGAGCGAAGTGAATTTTAAGAGCGTGATTTTTTTTAATGTGAGTTTACACAAAATTTTTTCGTGACGGGATGAGAAAATGTTAATTTTTGGTCACATTGAGTATACTTCTTTCATACTGTCCATTTTTCTCAACTATAAATATGGAGTATGTCCTGTAAACCAACCTTAGAAATTTTTTTAAAACTAAATTTGCCTTAATCTCATTCTATATTTTATATTTATTTTATTCAAATATAATATTTACAAAATTGGACTAGCCACATTATACATGTTTGAGAGCTTTTCTAATTATTTATTGTATGAATATTAATGACATTACGTTAAAAGTAATTAAACTATGCTTGCAAAGATAGTTAAGCCAAAAAAATTTGAGAGACTAATATTTTATATAGAAATTGATGAAGAGTAAAAAATTTTGACTTACTCTGGTAACGTTTTGTTTGGATTTGAGACGATAACTTGGTACATCTACTTGCTATTAACAAAAATATGTTTATGATTAACTAATTGAGGAATAGTTGAAGCTATACCCAACAAAAAATTTATGCTATCATGTAACTGTTTTTATCATTTTATCAGTGTCAAAGTTCAAAAAGAAGTATAGCGTTGAATTCCTAAATAGGGCAAGATGCCCAAAAACAAGTAAAGGTGTGCAATTCCATATCGTTATGTAAGTTGTCCTAAAGAGGACAATGGTTCGTAAAAAAAAATTTTATCTCCGACTATTACGAGGACTTTTGAGTTAAACTAAAGAACAAAACTATATAGACTAGGCTTAAAGAAGACAATATTGTATTGCGTAGTGGAAATGAGAATGTTACACCTTGTGTTCATCACGCTTTTTGTAGAAATATCTCGGCTTCCTTTTCAATCTTGTTATGGTCGGTTTACATTTCTTTCTTTACTTGTGATTAGTTAAAAAAGAGAGAAGGATTAAAAACAACTAGCAATTTGAGCAAAAAATGGAGCTTGCAGCTGGTGTTGGTACATCTGTTGTTGATTCAGCTGTCGGAAAAATAATGCAGTGTACATTGGATCCTATTGTACGACAAGTGGGATATTTAATGCATTACAAAAGAAATGTTAAAGATCTAAGAGATCAATTGGTTAGGCTCCAGGATGAAAGCGATTCAGTCCAACATTCTGTTGACACTGCTAAAAGCAATGGTGAAGAAATTGAGAAACTGGTCCAAAACTGGTTGAAACAAGCAAAGATCACATCCGAAATTGATATCTTCCTCAAGAACGATAGAAATGCTGAAATGTATTGCTTTAAATGGTCGTGTCCAAATTTTTGGTCAAGACATCAAGTGAGCAGAAAAGCAACTAAATGGGTGCAAGAGATTAAGGACATACTTGGAAAAAGGACATTCAATAAAGTATCGTATAGTCTGGCCCCACAAGGAATAGGAACCACGATGATTAAAGGGTATGAAGAATTTGAGTCAAGAATTGAGATTTTGAAGGAAATCATGGAAGCACTAACAGATGCAAAAACCAACAGGATTGGAGTATATGGTATGGGTGGAGTGGGTAAAACTATGCTAGTAAAAGAAATAGCAAGGCAGGCTAGAGAAAGCAAGGCATTTGATCAAGTAGTAATGGCAACTGTAACTCAAACTCCAAATGTGGAGAAAATCCAAGAGGAAATTGCAGAGACGCTTGGGTTGAAATTCAAAGAGAAAAGTGTAGAGGTAAGAGCCAATAGGCTTCAAGAGAGGTTAAAGAAGGAGAAAGAAAAGGTCTTGTTCATTTTTGATGATATTTGGGAAATGCTCGATCTCGATGAAGTGGGAATTCCTTATGGTGATGATCAAAAGAGATTTAAAATACTAATGACTTCTAGAAACAAGGACGTGCTTGATAAAATGGAGGCTCAGAAAATTCAAACGTTGGAAGTTTTAGGAGAAGATGAAGCAAGACAATTTTTCAACAAGATGGCAAATGTTGATGTCCAACATCTTGAATTTAACTTTGTAGCGACAGAAGTGGCTGATAAATGCCAGGGATTGCCGATTGCAATCACAACTGTAGGCAAGGCGTTGAGAGGAAAAGGTCTGCCAATTTGGAAAAATGAGTTGGGCCAACTAATAAACTTGAATGCTACCATGGATTTGAGCTATAAGTTCTTGAAAAGAGAGGAAGCCAAGTCATTACTCTTGCTTTGCAGCTTATATCCTGAAGATTGTCGATTGGACATCAAATACTTATTGATATATGCAATGGGAATGAGATTGTTAAATGAGGTGAATACTTTAAGGGAAGCAAGAGATAGAATCATTTCATTGGTCCATGACCTGAAAGATTATGGCTTATTGCTTGATGGAATTGATGAAGATTCTGTAAAAATGCACAATGTTGTACGAGATTTCGCCATTTCGATTGCTTCGAAACAGAAGTTAAAGTACTTCGTGAAATATGCCAGAGGACAACATGCATGGCCTAAAGTAGATACTTCTAATGATTATGATGCAATTTCATTAGGTTGGGGTAATGACGATAAACTTCCGGAAAATCCGATGTGTTCTAACCTCAAGTTTTTAATGCTACTTGGAAAAATGTCAAATATGGAAATTCCAAAAAACTTTTTCAAAGGAACAAAACAACTTCGAGTTTTGGATTTGACGAGCTTATGCATTTCAAGTATTCCGTCGACTATTCATCTCCTAGAAAATCTTCGAACTTTGTGTCTGGACAGTTGTGAATTGCCAAATATTGAAGTAATTGGAGAGTTGAAGAAGCTTGAAATTCTCAGCTTTAGAGCCTCAAATATCGAGGCATTGCCTAGCGCAATAGCGCAACTAACATGTCTGAAAATGTTAAATTTATCAGGTTGTTCAAAGCTCGAGGTAATTCCTCCCAACATATTATCTTGCTTGACAGAATTGGCTGAGTTGTACATGGATAATAGTTTTGTACAGTGGGATGTAAATGATGAAGGAAGAAATGCCCGAATTTCCGAATTGGACAACTTGTCGCAATTGTCCACTCTGCATGTACATATCCCAAATGCAAAAATCCTACCAAAATCCTCGGTTTTTCGAGGTTTATTTAGTTATAAAATATTCATAGGAAATGGATGGGATTGGTCTGATCAACATGATGCTTCAAGGACATTGAAACTCAAGCTCAACAGAAGCTTACAGAAAGAAGATGCAATTCATGCCCTTCTTGAAAATGTTGAAGATCTACATTTAGATGAGTTAATCAATGTCAAGAGTATCCTCAGAAGCTTCAACCCAGACGGTTTTCCTAGATTGAAACATCTCAATGTTCAAAATAATGATGAGATAGAATCTATCATCAGCTCTTCAGATTTGAATCGTCCTCCGTCTTTTCCGGTCCTAGAAACGATGTTTCTTAACAACCTTGTAAATTTGGAGAGAATATGCATCGGAAGACTTCAAGAAGGCGCATTTGCAAATTTGAAGAAGGTTAAAGTAGAAAGCTGTGGCAAAATGAAATTTGTTTTACAGTCCTTCACGGCTAGCGGCCTTTTGAAACTTGAAAAAATGAAAATCAGCAAGTGTGGAACACTGAAAGCAGTAGTTGCTAAGGAAATCGAAAGAGAAATGCTGAAGTTTCCGGAATTACGGTCCCTGATGTTACGCCATCTTCCTGGGCTAGTCGGTTTCCATTCTTATCAAGATGTAGAGCCTTCAAATCATGGTTTTCACCAACTTTTTGACCAAGAGGTTTGTATTTTCCTCGATATTTTTCAGGTCTTTTAAATAGATTCTCTTACTCCATTTATTTATATGATTGGTAGGTCTTTGTTTGGGTAATATAATGTTCTTGTTTGCAGGTTTCCTTCCCTAAGCTCGAGACATTGAAATTGTCTTCTCTGAACTTGGGAAAGCTATGGCAAGATCAACTTCCTACCAGCTTTTTCTACGCCCAAAATTTAACTTTCTTGCTCGTCGAGGATTGCAATAATTTGGAATATCTATTTTCGATTGAAGTCGCCGAGAGATTTGTTCATCTCAATCGGCTCGAAATACACAACTGTCGTATGATGAAGGACTTACTCGCTGTGGATAATATTTCACACAACGGGTATAATATTTCAGTTGCCACCCATTCTAATTTTCCCCAAGAGGTTTGAAAGATCACCTATTTTACTCTTTTCAATCCTGTTCTTCTAGCATTGTTCTGAAATTATAGGAAAGAACATGCTTTTAATCATAAGAAATTGTCTTAAATGCAGACGGTCTTGTTTCCTAACTTGGAGACAATAGTAGTCTCTGGTATGGATTCTTTGGAGACACTATGGGGTTGTGAATTTGCCTTAGGATCTTTTGCAAAACTGGAGACAGTGGAGATTAGCAGTTGCAAGAAAATCACTTCAATTTTCCCAGATTTCATGATCGACAAAGTGATAAATCTCGAGATGTTATCGATCACTCAGTGTGAAACGTTAGAATACGTATTTGAAATAAAAGTGGTTGATTTTAGCAATGCAGTAAAGGTAATTTTTTTGGGTAATTGCAATTAAGATCATATGGTTAGGTTATTTTTAGATTAGATTTTAAATTATTATTTTAACAGACAAAATCTACACTTTTCAGAAATTGCTGGAAATGTTGGAAATGATGTTAGTATACATGTGCTAGATTTAACACATAAATTGATGGTAAGAACTGATTGATAACCGCTGAAAGGTTTGTATTTTCCTTGGTATTGTATAGATCCAGAACTTGGGAAAGCTATGGCAAGAACAACTTCCTACCAGCTTTTTCTCCACCCAAAATTTGACTTTCTTGCTTGTTGAGGATTGCAATAAGTTGGAATATCTATTTTTGACCGACGTGGCCAAGAGATTTGTTCATCTCAAACGGCTCGAAATATGCAACTGTCATATGATGAAAGACATACTTGCTGTGGATAATATTTCACGCAACCACTTTGCCCATTCTAATTTTCCCCAAAAGGTTTGAAAGATCACCAATTCGACTTTTTTCAATCTTGTTCTTCTACCATTTTTCTGAACTTATAGGAAAGAGCATGCTTTTAATCACAAGGAATTGTCTTTAATGCAGACGGTCATGTTTCCTAACTTGGAGATAGTAGTAGTCTCTGGTATGGATTCTTTGGAGACACTATGGGGTTGTGAATTTGCCTCAGGATCTTTTGCAAAACTGAAGACAGTGCAGATTAGCAGTTGCAAGAAAATCACTTCAATTTTCCCAGATTTCATGATCAGCAAAATAATAAATCTTGAGATGTTATCGATCACTCAGTGCGAAAAGTTAGAATACGTATTTGAAATAAAAGTGGTTGATTTTAGGGATGCAGAAACTTCCTTAGCCAATCAACTACGCCAGGTGAATCTACATCGCCTTCCAAAACTCAATAATGTATGGAGCAAAGACCCGAAAAGAAACTTGGATTATCCAAATCTTCGCGTAGTTCATGCAATCCAATGTCAGAGTTTGAAGAGTCTCTTTCCAGCTTCTATTGCAAAAGGTCTGGTTCAACTAGAAGATATCAAAGTACAGTTTTGTGGGGTTGAGGCAATTGTTTCAAAAGGCGAAGGAGATGATTTATCGTTTGTGTTGAGTAATGTTTCATCAATGTCTCTTTGGAATTTATTCGAACTCGTGGACTTTTATCCCAGAGAGCATACATTGGAATGTCCATCATTGACCATGTATGATGTACAAAATTGTCCGAGGTTACGAAAGCTCCTCACTCTACAAAATAAAGAACAACACCCAGATGAAAAGGTAATTTTTTTGGATAATTGCAATTTAGAACATGACGCTAACATCATGTTCATATTAGATTTTAAACTATTTTTTTAACAATGAAATTTACGCCTTTTAGAAATTACTGGAAATGTTAGAAATGATGCTAGTATACATGTGCTAGATTTAACAAATAAATTGATGGTTAGATTCGGATTGCTAATAACTAGAGGTTTAATTTAGAAAAAAAAATAGTTTAATCTCTAATTTATAAATAATCTCAAATATTAAAATTGAAATTGCACTTTATCTCTTTTTTAGTGTGGTCATATTTATCATGAAAACTACAATAATCAAACTCTTAACTATAATCTTAAACACTTGTGTTGAATAATAACTTCATTCGTTCAAATAATCTAAAGTGAAACATTTTTTATGCAAAAAACAGGTAGAATCTCAGAATCATCCACAGAACATAGAAGTTTCAGGCAAAAACTTTGAATCAAATGACTACTCATCTGGATTTACAAGGCCTGGTTTACAGATTCAGGATAAAGAAACTGAACCTAACACTTTGTCTGCACAAACTAGCAATGAAGATGACGAGGCTGAGATCAGGGAGTTAAAGGAGCAATTAGCCATTTTAGCATCAAGCCAGAGTCACATCATGGAAGAAATATCTAAACTTTCTGAGTTAGCTGGAGCCACATTGGAGAAAATTGCCGACATTAGGAACATAAATTTCTTTCTCTTTATGGCAATCATTTGTATTTCTTTTATTTTTACTTTGGGTAAGTGACTCTTGCTACCATAGTATGTATATTCTTGCCATGGTGGGGATGATTCAGATTACTCTTTAGGGAGAGAGGCATGATTGCACATAAACCTCCTACCCAACGATGTAATTTGCTGCCAATCAATGAATAAACTTTTTACATAAAAACTCTCTTTTTGCTCACTATGATCAATGACGTTCTTTTCAATTAATCTCGCTCGTTTACTGCTCGCTTGTTAGACACAAAGTTCACTCTAACGTAATGGACAATTGGTGTCGTTGGCACACCTTATAAGCTGACTCGTTGTTTCCCCCTAACAACGAGTGTTGCATGGTCTGTCTTGAGCCCCATGAAAATAGGACCGTGATAGTTGGTATCAGAGCCCAATTAGCTCAAATTGTAAGAAATCATGACGAGAAAGAATTCGTAAGAGAAGGTAAACTCACCACTAGACTAGCTTGAGTGCCTAGTCGAGCTGGAAGAGGAGATGGAGTATCTCCAAGAAATCCCCGATAACGTTTGTTTTCTAGAGGAACGAATGAAGTAAATGTCTAAATTTCTTATTGAGATTGTTGCTATTCATAACGTGATAGAATTCTCTCGGTCCGAGAGCTGATGATAATGATTGATAATAATGATGATAATGATGATGATGATAATGATGATAATGACGATAATGATGAGGATGATGACGATGATGACAAGAACAATGACTGTGAAATTGAATCTTTGGGACAAGTTAATTCCACCTGCAAGTAATTTCAATTGAATTGCGCTTTCCAATTCGTTTGACCAAATAATTTAAGACTTATTTTAATTAGATTTTGATATCCTAATTTCCCAATTTTATTTTTTAATTTTTTATTAATATAATAAAAATAGTATTAATTCCAAATTATCCAAATACACGCTTCCTCCACGTCACAGATCAATCTATCAACAATTTAATGATATTTCAATTATATATATATATATATATATTTTGAGAAAATAAATGAAGTCTCTGTGCAGCTACTTGCATTTAAAGGTCACATTTTTGCATTTAAGGGTCAATTTTATATATAATGCAAACAATAATGTTATATTTATGTAATTAATATAATTGAAACTATGTTTAACAAATCATCACAAAATCTTAGATTATTGAATTAAAATTAGAATAGCATTTTTTTAATTTATATTCTTATGTAATAAATATTTATTGATGTAATTAATATAATAAATTACAAATAATCAAAATTAATTATTATTTCTATTAATTAATGTCACGTTAAAAAATAAAAATAAAATGCGAGTTGGTCTAAAATTATTTATAGGGTAAATGAAAAATCAATCATTGTGGTTTGTGATCAATGACAAATTAATCACTATGGTATTTTTTCTAACAATTTAACCACTGATGTATGGGAAGATGACAAAACCAACATCGCAGTACGTTTGCCATTAACAAATTGATGTGAGACAAACGGTGTCTCAAAAATACCGCTCAAGACACTGCAAAAATTCGCGGTGTCTTATGAGACACCGCGAATATTTGCATTTTCTTGTGAGACACTGTAAAAAATCGCGGCGCGGTGTCATTTACTGTCTGAATCTTCTTTTTCGTTTTTCTGCAACAAAATCTCCTGCAGATTTTTCATAAACTCATCAATATAACCACTCATGAAACTTTTTTTCCTGAACAAATTTCTCCATTTCGCATGGTTTCTCTTCAACGTTTCACTGACTTTCATCTCCTTCACTCATCACAGCTTTAATGGCTTCACTTACACCCTCCTTTGAAAAGCAGCCATTTTCATCTCTCTCGACCTCCTTTGCCACCTTAAGCTCGCAAACCAAAAGTCTGGTGTTCAATATCTGATCATCCAAATGAGGAACTAGAACAATCTGGCAATCACTCATCAAGGATTTCCACATCGATCCAAATCCACAGTGGTTAACGAAACAGCCGATCGTTGGGTGTTGCAGAATCAACGGCTGCTGAACCCATCCGCCATTGACGATTCCTCTCTCTCTCTCACCCTGTCTTCGAAACCCTCTGGATTGTTAGAGTTCAGTGTGACCCGGATTCCATTTGGGCCAGGCCGGTTCGGCCCACATTGGAGGTTTCCTAATTCCTGCAGGATTAGGGTTTCTATATTTCCGTATGACTAAGGTTTCCTTTATCTATAAATATATGCTTGAGCCGCAAAGCTCATTGTACCGATTTCTATAGTGATTTCTCCTCTGCCCGTGGTTTTTTCCCGTCTTGGGTTTTCCACGTAAATTCGGTGTCCACTGTTTTCTCTTTCTCTTTTCCAAATCTCGTTCGTTTATTTCAACGTTATTTTCAACAATTGGTATCAGAGCTACGGTTGAGGTTTTCTATATCAATTTTCAACAATTGGTATTAGAGGGAAGTTGAAGGTTTCTGAAAATCGAGGTTTTCGATTTATCGGAGGTGGAACGAGTTTGTGATTTTGGTTTTGGAAATAAGAAATTGAAAAAGAAAAACAAAAAAAAAAAAAGCGCTGCCCGCGTGAGGAGAGAACTGCCTGCCCGCCTGCCCGAAGATCTGCCCACAAAGTTTTCTTCTCCCGCCTGTGTCTTCATCATCTCCAGCAGCGCCACCCGAAACCTGAATCTCCAGCGACAATCCGAAGAAGCGAAGAACCAGTTGAGCCCATCGACGACCTGCTCATGTCGTCCCGTCGTCGATCGTCGAAGAACCGCGGCGAAGAAAGCCGCGCCGCACCGCACCGCACCACTGCAGTCGGCCGAAGCAGCGAAGAATCGAGCGTTGTCCGTCTATCCGAAGTGCCGTCCGTCTATCCGGAACAGAACAGATACTGCCGGCGACTATCCAATGAAGAAGAAGCCATCCGTCGAGATTTCCAGTCTCCACTGCTCGATCTTTGATTTTGATATTCTAAAAGTGGTGTTTTTGGGATATTGCAGGCAGTGATTTTTGGAATTGCAATTCGTAAATCTTGAAATTTGCAGGTGGATAAAGATTCAGTTTTTTGGATAATTATTTTGGTTAGAGTATTCAGGAATATTTGGAGCTTCAAGTTTTGGTGCAATTTCTGTCAGATTTTGGGGTGAAAATTTTGATTTTTGGAGATGACTTCGATGAAATATGAAATTCCGATGTTGGATCGGAATACGAGGTTTCTGATATGGCAGATAAAGATGCGGGATGTTCTTGCTCAAATGGAATTGGACAATACATTATTGGGGTTCGATAAAATGCCAGCATCTTTGACCGAGGAGGAAAAATTATTGAGGGACAGAAAAGCGTTATCTGTGATCCGTCTTCATTTATCAAATGAGATTTTGGAGGATGTCATGAAGGCGAAATTTGCTACTGAAATATGGACAAAGTTGGAAGAATTGTGCATGCATAAAACCCTGACGAGTAAGCTGCATTTGAAGCAGCGGTTATATTTTCATCATATGGAAGAAGGAACTTCGATTGAAGAACACTTGACTGCATTTAAAGGAATTGTTTCGGATTTGGAAGCAATGGAATGCAAATATGATGAGGAGGATTTGGGTTTGATTTTGCTATGTTCATTGCCTGCATCGTACAATATTTTCCGGGATACCATTCTGTATAGTCGGGACACGTTGACTCTGAAAGATGTCTACGATGCTTTGCTTTCAAAAGAAAGGATGAAGCACCTTGTAGTTGGATCTGGAACTCAGGGAGAGGGATTGATCACCCGGGGTAGAACATCAGAGAGGTCCGATAAAGGGAACAGTAACAGAAAGGGTTCGAAAAGCAGATCAAAGTCCAGGAACAGAAACAAAGTTTGTTTTTTCTGTCAGAAAAAGGGGCATATTAAATCTGAGTGCTACAAATTGCAGAATAAGAGAAAAGAGCAAGCTGATCAGAAGGGAAAACAACCAGTGAATTCTGGTGAAGCAGTTGTCGCTGAAGAAAAAGATTGTGAATCAGAAGGAGATCTTTTGGTAGTGTCTGACGGAAATTCAAAGCCATCCGATGAGTGGATTCTGGATTCAGCCTGTACGTTTCATATATGTCTCAATAAAGATTGGTTTTCGACATATGAGCCAGTGCTAAAGGGTGCAGTATTGATGGGTAATGATTCATCGTGCAAGATAGCAGGGATTGGTTCGATCAGAATCAAGATGTATGATGGTGTTGTCAGAACACTTTGTGACGTGTGACATATTCCCGATTTGAAGAGAAATTTGATTTCGTTAAGTACTCTTGATCTGAAAGGGTACAGGTACACCGGTGAAGGTGGAGTTTTGAAGATTAGTCGTGGTTCTCTTACTATGATGAAGGGGCAGAGAAAATCTGGTAATTTATATGTTTTGCAGGGATCTACTGTTGTAGGGGATGCTGCAGTTGTTACTTCATTGTCAGATGAAGATCTTACCAAATTATGGCATATGCGTTTGGGGCATATGAGTGAAAATGGGATGAATGAGCTTAGGAGAAGAGGACTTTTGAATGGTCAGAGCACAAGCAAATTACAGTTTTGCTAGCATTGTGTTTTTGGGAAACAGAAGAGAGTTACATTCACTACAGCCACTCACAGTACGAAAGAAATACTTGGTTACATCCACTTAGATCTTTGGGGTCCAGCACCGGTGCTTTCCAAGGGAGGGGCACATTATATGTTGACCATGATTGATGATTATTCAAGAAAGCTTTGGGTGTTCTTTCTCAAGAAGAAAAGTGATGTATTTGCTACTTTCAGGGAGTGGAAGACTTTGATTGAAAAGCAGACAGGGAAGCAGGTAAAATGTTTACGCACCGATAATGGTTTAGAGTTTTGTTCGGGAGAGTTCAACTCTTTCTGCAGGTCAGAAGGCATTATGAGACATCTGACAGTCCCGGGAACTCCACAACAAAATGGAGTGGGAGAGTGTATGAATAGAACTTTAATGGAAAAGGTGCGGTGTATGATTTCAGATTCTGGTTTACCTAAGTCATTTTGGGCTGAAGCTGCTGCTACTGCTTGTTATATTGTGAATCGGTCTCCGTCAAATGCTCTTGATAAGAAAGCTGCTGAAGGAGTTTGGTCTGGTAATCCTGTTGATTATTCAGGTTTGAGAGTATTTGGTTGTTCCGTGTATGCTCATGTTGATAATGGCAAGTTAGAGCAAAGATCATTAAAATGTATATTCCTGGGATACCCGTCTAGTGTCAAGGGATATAGGTTATGGTGCCCTGAATTCAAGAAAGTGATAATAAGCAGAAATGTGGTATTTGATGAAGCTTCTATGCTTGAGAATTCATCTTCTAAAGGGTTGATAGATAAGACTAATGATCTATCAGGTAGCGAGGTTGAGGTTGAAGTTGAAACAGGGTCGACATCAGAGTCCTCAGGTCAGACCAGTTCAAATAATCAGGGTGATACAGTTTCCGCACAATCACCAGGATCAACTTCGCTAGAGTATTCCATCGCTAAAAATAGGCTAAGAAGAGAGATTAGACCTCCACAAAAATATGGTGAAGCAGATTTGGTTGCTTACGCTTTGAGTGTAGCTGAAAGCATTGATTCGAGTGAAGAACCGTCTTCTTATTAAGAGGCCGTGAGTTCAGAAAATTCAGGGAAATGGATGATCGCCATGCAGGAGGAGATGGAGTCTTTTCAGAAAAACGGCACATGAGACTTAGTTAAATTGCCGAAAGAAAAGAAAGTGGTTCATTGCAAATGGGTGTTCAAGAAAAAGGAAGGTACACCAGGTGTTGAAGAAGACAGGTACAAAGCACGTTTGGTTGCCAAGGGGTACAGTCAGATTCTAGGTGTAGACTTCACTGATGTGTTTTCTCCAGTGGTTAAGCATAGTTCGATTCGAGCTTTCCTGGGTGTTGTGGCTATGCATAACTTTGAGCTGGAGCAGTTGGATGTGAAAACTGCCTTTTTACACGGAGAGCTTGAGGAGGACATCTATATGCAGCAACCTGAAGGTTTTGTAGTCTCGGGAAAAGAAGACTATGTTTGTTCTTTGAAGAAGTCCATTTATGGTCTTAGGCAGTCGCCTAGACAGTGGTATAAGAGGTTCGACTCATTCATGCTTGCTCAAGATTTCAGAAGGAGCAATTATGACAGTTGTATCTATATAAAGAACAGTCAGAATGAGTCAGTGATTTATCTACTCTTATACGTCGATGATATGTTAATCGCAGCTAAAGATATTGAAGAAATCAAAAGGGTCAAAGCACAACTGAGTAAAGAGTTTGAGATGAAAGATTTGGGAGCAGCGAAAAAGATACTTGGTATGGAGATACAGAGAGATAGGAAATCTGGAAAATTGTACCTAAGTCAAAGGGGGTACATTCAGAAAGTTCTCTGCAGGTTTAACATGAATAAGTCTAAACCTGTTGGTACTCCATTAGCAGCTCATTTCAGGCTTTCATCAGACTTATGTCCGCATTCAGATGATGAAATTAATTATATGTCACGAGTTTCGTATTCTAGTGCAGTGGGATCTCTCATGTATGCTATGGTATACACGCGTCCAGATTTATCTTACGCAGTCAGTGCAGTTAGTAGGTACATGGCAAATCCAGGAAAGGAACACTGGAGAGCTGTTCAGTGGATTCTTAGGTATCTGCGGGGAACTACCGACCCTTGTCTTCAATTTGGAAGAACTCGAGATCCTGTTATTGGATATGTTGATTATGATTTTGCGGGGGATATTGATAAGAGGAGATCTCTTACCGGATATGTCTTTACAGTTGGGGGTTGCGCTATCAGTTGGAAAGCTACCTTACAGGATACCGTTGCATTGTCTACTACAGAGGCAGAATATATGGCTATTACAGATGCTTGTAAGGAAGCTATATGGTTAAAGGGTTTGTTTGGTGAGTTCAGTGGAGATTTGCAGATTGCCACAGTGTTTTGCGACAATCAGAGTGCAATATTTCTCACTAAAGATCGATGTTTCATGAGAGGACGAAGCACATCGATATTCGTTATCATTTTGTTCGTGAAGTGGTTGCTCGTGGTGATTTTGCAGTTAGTAAAATCAGTACTCATGATAATCCTGCTGATATGATGACAAAGACTTTGCCCACACCCAAGTTTAAACATTGTTTGAGCTTGGTTGGTATTAGCTGCTGATTTCGCCCGAAGGGGCATTTGTGGAAGAGGAAATTTTCTAGAGGTTTTCTAGAGTTATATTTATATGGTGGAATTCGTGTCAAGGTGGAGATTGTTAGGGTTCAGTGTGACCCGGATTCCATTTGGGTCAGGCCGGTTCGGCCCACATTGGAGGTTTCCTAATTCCTGCAGGATTAGGGTTTCTATATTTCCGTATGACTAGGGTTTCCTTTATCTATAAATATATGCTTGAGCCGCAAAGCTCATTGTACCGATTTCTATAGTGATTTCTCCTCTACCTGTGGTTTTTTCCCGTCTTGGGTTTTCCACGTAAATTCGGTGTCCATTGTTTTCTCTTTCTCTTTTCCAAATCTCGTTAGTTTATTTCAACGTTATTTTCAACATGGATATGCTTCTTCCACTGAATGACTTGATCTCGAGTAAGATCCATAGCCATGGCGAGCAAATGGGTGAGATTAATGGGTATTTCTGAGGCAGTTTCAGTGCCTGGAGGCAGACCTGCAACGCGAGGAATTATTAGGGTTTTGAAGAAGATGAGATCAGGACGATAACAGCAGCTGTTAATGGGACTACCTGAAAATATGATTTAACCCAACAGAAAATGTAGAGAAATGAATTAAGAAAACTTTCAGCAAAGAAAAAAAACTTTAATTCCATAATACTTTAGAATTCATGATGAAAAGAAAACAGTAATAGAAAACGGATCTTTATAGATGAAATCAGCGAGAAAGAAGCTGAATGAGGAAGAGAAGAACCTGACATAGAGTAAGCTGAATATCACCAGTTCCTGGGGGCATGTCAATGACAAGATAATCCAGCTCTCCCCTACGTATGATATTCGAACATTGAGAATTTATTAATTTGTTGGGATCCAACCATGATTTCTCTAATTCAAATATTTTCATTTTTATTGTTCGAAACATACCATTCAGCAGTGGTAAGAAGCTGGTTAATTACTCCAGAAACCATTGGCCCTCGCATTATTGCTCGACCTTGTCCTGCAAATCCAAATGATACTAATTTGACACCCATATATATTCGGTAGGAAGAATGGTTCGTTTCCCTGGGTTCTGTAGAAAGTCATCACACTGTTACTGTCAGAGAAATGCATCAACTGAATCCAAGACGTGATTCTAATCTAGATTACCATTTCTAGCAGCCTGTTTTCAGGGGAGACCATTGTTGGTAAGCTTGGACCATAGACATCAGCATCGAAAATACCAACCCGAGCACCCATGCCAGCCAAAGTATACAGCTACTGTTTATTTCCAACACCTCCCTAAACAATCAGACTCAGCACTACTAAATAGAAGAACTAGCGTTGGGAATAAAATGGAGAAGAAGAATGATTTGTTTGGGAGGATATAGAGTCAGAGGGTTTGGGGCACATTTGTAACTAAATGATGAATTCTTTGTATGCCTTGATGGCAAAGTTTGAGTAGTGGAGTGTGCGCTAAAAGGGAT